>CM069527.1:45280000-45592500 GCA_035773235.1 Eospalax fontanierii
GGTGACAGCATGCATAAATCCCACCTAAGGTCAAGCCCTACAAAATTCCAGCATGGGTATATGGAAGTAGGGGAGGAACTCCCACAGTATCTGCAGAACTATTGATAATCAATGGCTTCTGGGATGGAGAGAATCAGTCTCTTTCAAAGGTGTGACTCATATTAGGTTAACTAGACTGCAGTGGATGGACCTGCACCAAAGACATTTGGGAACACAAATTAGACTCTATGGGCCTCACTACATACGTACATGTATGTGTGTGTATGTATATATACATATATATGTGTGTGTGTATGTATTAGAGCACGTTAAAGTGGGAGGGGCATAGTAAGGGGAACTGCTGATTGGAGAGGGGATCTAAATATAATGAAAATATGTTGTATGAAAATTGCAAAACTTCAATAACAAAATACAAAGAAAACAAGTTAGTGAAATAAAAAAGTCATCTATAGGATGAATCATGAGGAAAAGAACATATCGTCTTAAAGACAAGGTAGAGAATTGGATTATTCAGTCAAAAAATTGTTAAATCTAAAAAAAAACAGGAACAGAATGTGAAAGAACTCTGGGACACTATAAAAAGTACAAATATATGAATAATAGGTATAGAAGAAATAGAAGAAGCTTAGGTCAAAGCACAGCACACAGAACACATTTCAAACAAAAATCACAGGAGACTATTTCTTTAATGAAAGAGATGCCTATCAAGGTACATGAGGCATAGAGAACATCAAATAGGAACATAAAAGAAAATCCTATGTCAAATAATGATCAAAATATGAAATCTATAGAAGGATATTGAAAACTTCAAGTTAGAAAGAACAAATTACATACAAAGGAAAGCCCATCACAATAACATCTATTTTTTCAGTTAAAATGAAGAGGGCCTGGGCTGATGTTCTTTAAGCTCTTACAGATCACAAATGACAGCTTCAGTTACTACAGACAGCAAAGTTCGAGTCATACTTAAAGGAGAAAGAAAAGCTTTCCATTATAAAAAGAAGTTAATGGAATTTATGACCAAAAAGCAGGCTCTACAGAGAATATTGGAAGGAATGCTTTGGTCTAAAGAGAAGGTTAAATACACTCAAGAGAGCACAGGGAATACATGGTTCCAGAACAGTTAATCAAAATAAGTCTAAAAAAACAGCACATCCACAACAAAATAACAGGAATTAACACACATTGTTAAATAATAAATCTCAGTATTAATAGTTTTAATTCCAAAATAAAGAGACACAGACAAACAGATTGGATTAGAAAACAAGATCTATTTTTTTAAAAACTGTTAAAATTGATTTCATTTATATTTTAGATATATATGACTGTTTTGTCTGCAAGTATGTAAGTCTACCCATGTCATACAATGCTGGTAGTGGCCAGAAGAGGGAAATAATTCCCTTAGAACTGGAGTTAAGGAAAGATGTTAGCTGTAATATAGGTAGGTACTGGGAACTGAACCTGGGTCCTCTGTAAGAGTAATCAGTGCTCTTAACTGCTGCAATATTTCTCCAGCCCCAGGATCCATCATTTTGCTGCCTCCGAGAAACATACTTAACCAGCAATGATCGATACCACCTTAGGTTAAAATGATGGAAAATGATTTTTCAAGCAAATGCCACCAAGAAGCAATTTTAATATCTGATAAGATAGACTTCAAAACAAAACTAGTCTGAAGAGATAAAGAATGATACTTCATACTCACTGAAGAAAAAAATTCACCAAGGAGACTCTACAATTCTAAAAATTTGCACACCAAACACAAGGGCATCCAATTCATACAAAGTATTACTATTAGATTTAAAACCAAAGGTTGATCCTAATGTAAGAACAGTGGGTGACTTGAAGAGCCCATTCTCACCAAAAATGAGATCAACCAGGCTAAACAAAACAAAACAAAACATCTGGAGTTAAGTGACACACAAATCAAATAAATCTAACAGATAGTTTCATAATATTCTACCCAAACACTAAAGAATGCATTTTCTTCTCTTATGTAATTTTCTTCAAAACTGACAACAGACAAGGGTACAAAGCAGTTCTCTATGAGTACAGCAAACTTGAAATAACAACCTCTATTCTGTCTGACAACAAAGGATTAAAGGTGGATATCAACAGTAATAGAAACTACAGAAAATACATAAACTCCTGGAACAAAATAATCCACCACTACACAGCCCACTACTTTGGTCAAGGAAGAAATCAGCAAGGAAATTTAAAAATTCCTAGAATTAAATGAAAATGAAAATACACTATAGCAAAATCTATGTGACACAAGAATATAACCCTAAGAGGAAATTTTATAACACTCTATTCCTACATAAAATAGCTAGAAATGTCTCATATTAATAATTTCATAATGTACCTCAAGGACTTGGGGAATAACAAATAAATAATATTCAAAAGCACTATATAATGAGGGTGGGGAGGTTGCTCAGTGGTTAAGAGCCCTGACTGCTCTTTCAAAGAACCCAGGGTCAGTTCCCAGCATTCACATGGTGGCTAAAATTGTCTATGACTCCAGTTCTAGGGAAGCCAACACCTTATTCTGGCCTACACAGGCATAGTATGCATGTGTTATACTTACATACGTACAGCAAAACAATCATACACATAAAATAAGATAAAATAAAATAAGTGAATTAAAAAACCAGCACTTTGGAAGAGATCATTAAAAATCATGCTAAAATTAGTGAAATACAAACTAGCATAATTGCAAAGAATTTATGAAATGATGAGTTGGTTCTCTGCTTTTTTGTTATAGTTTTGCTGTTCTTGTTTTCAAGTAGGGTCTTCCTGTAGACCCAGTTGGTCTGGGACTTGCTATGTAGACCAGGCTGTCCTCAAACTCACAGAGACCTAACTGTGTCTGCCTCCAGAGTGCTAGGATTAATGGCATACACCACAATTCTTGATTTAGAGTTCAATCTTTGAAAAGTTTAACAAAAATGACAAATGTTTTCCCAAATGAAGCAAATGAGAGGACACAAATCAATAAAATCAGTGACGAAAAGGGAAACGTTACAACTGACCCTGTTAACTTCAGAGAACTCTAAAGACTTAAAGGCATTTACATTCTCAAGAGAGACATGGTGCACACCTTTAACCCTAGCACTCTGGAGGCAATGGCAGGTAGATTTCTATGAGATCTATGGCAGCCTGGTCTACATACAGGATTCCAGGCCAGTTGAGGTTACAGGAATACCCTATCTAAAAATTTAAAAATCAAAACAAAACAAAGAAACTAAACAATACAAAACAAACTATATTCTACTAACCTGGAAAGTCTAAAGGAAATGGATGTATTTCTAGATAAATGATATATTGAAATGATATAAATCAAGATGAAGAAGATAATTTAAACATAACAATGAATGAGGTAAAAGCAGTAATTAGAAATTTCCCACATAAAAGAGATCATGGCCAGACAGACACAGCACAGAAATCTTCCAGACCTTCAAAAAAAATCTTAACACCAATATTCCTCAAATTATTACATAAAATAAAAAAGTAAGGAACACTTCCAAATTCTTTTTACATAGGAAGTATTACCTTAATACTAAAATCAGACAGTGATTTAACAACAATAACAAAAAGGAAAATTTAGGCCAATCGCCAATCTCCCTGATGAACAAAAATGCAAAAATTGTCAATAAAATACTTGCAAATCTTAATCAAGAGCAGAGCAAAAAGATTATCAAGTAGGCTTCATCCCAGAGATGCAGTGATGATACAACTTGCAAAAATCAGTAAATGTAATCCATAACATAAATAGACTCTAGGGCAGAATCCACTGATTATCTCATTAGATAGAAAAAAGTTCATTTAAAATACCCAGTATACCTTCATTAAAATGACTCATGAAGATTCTAGAGATGTGGACACATCTTACAATAATAAAGATAATATAGAACAATCCCATAGCCAATATCATGCTAAACAAAGAAAAACTCAAAGCATTTCTACTAAAATCAGGAACAAGACAAGTATGTCTGCTTTCTCCATTCCTATTTAAGATAGTGCCTGAGGTTTCAGTTAGATCAATAAGAAAACTGAGAGAGATAAAGAGGATACAAATATGAAAGGAATGAGTTAAAGCATCCTTGTTTTCAGATGATTCTTTACATAAAAGACCCTAAAGATACCACCAGACTATGCCACCACTAGAGCTGATCAACACATTCATCAACTTAGCAGAATACAAATTAACACACACAAAAAAAACATTAGCCATTCTATACCATGGAGGCTAAGAACCGTCTATAAATCTAGTTTCCAGGGAGAACCAGAGGCCCTCTTCTGGCCTCCTTGGGCATTGCATGACTTGAATGCACTTACATACATGCAGGCAAAACACCCATACACATAAAATAAAAGAAATTTACCACAATTCTTCATAGAAATTTTTAAAATTCCTAAATATTTTATGGAATATAAAAAATGCCAGGATAAACAGAACAAGTCTAAACAATAAAAGAACAATGAGAGATATTACTATCCACAATTTAAGTTATGTTATAGATCTATAGTAAAAAAAAATTGACATGAAAATGGACACATTGATTAAAAGAATTGAGGCTTGCTACATAAGGTGGAAATGATACCTCGCACAATATTGGGCCAAGAACCTGTGACTAGACAGGCAGTAGGCCCTAGGGAAAAATATACTAGTATTATTCTGCTAAATGGACATAATATTAAACTGAATTCTAATGACATCTTTCAACTCTCATCAGAAAAAAAAAAACAAAAAAAAAACTTCTTTTTGCAATAAGTAGTAATTACCATTGAGACCCACAACTGGTTAAGGAGTAGAGAATAAGACTGAGAAGTGCTGAGGTGTAAATGGAACATATATATATATATATATATATATATATATATATATATATTACCCAAGACCCAGGGATTTTAGCTGAAGAGGGGCTAGAAAAATTATAATTGCCAGAAGCTATGGATAATTGCTATGAAAAAGTGTATTCTGGACATAACAGAGCAGTTGCACATATGAACTCACAAAGGTAGTGATAGCATTCACTGTACCTGCACAAACTCAAGCCAGAAAAAATCCCATCATGGAGCATGGATGTGTGCACAAAAATTTACTTTTAGCTGAGGGGCTACTGGCAACTGAAAGCATCTAGGAAAGCTAGAGTCAGTTTTATTTAAGGGTATGATCCCGGGTAGGTTGACCATGCTCTATGGGATGAACTCACATCCAAGAGCATTTAGGGAATATAAAATGGCATTGATGGACTTTAAAAAGGTCCCAAAGATCACAAAGTTGTAGGGGATAGGGAGTTGGGGTTGTATCTGAGCAGAGAAGGAGGGAGCTTGAATATAACTTAAACACATTGCATGAAATTCTCCAAGAATTAAAATAATATTTTTAAAATATTCATCAGTTTCATTCTGTTGTGACAAATACCATTACTGACAGCCACTTAGAAGAGGAAAAGGTGTATTTACACTTACGGGTTACAGTTTATCATTGAGGGACGTCAAAGAAGGACTCAACAAGAACCAGAAGCAAATTAGAGGAACACTGCTTGCTGCCTTGTCCACACACTCATACTTAACTAGATTTCTCTTACAGTCCAGTACCACCTGCCCAGAGAATGGTGCTGTCCATAGTAGGCTGTTCTTCCTACACTCAAAAATCAAAGCAATCCCCACAGGCATGCCCATGGCCCAGTCTGATCTTGGAAATCCCTCAAATGAGATTTCCTTCTCAGGTGACTCTAGCTAAGATAGGAAGTTAAGGCAACTTACAAGACTCAGGAAGATACAGAAATTTACCAGACTCAGGAAGCTTAAACAATTATGAGTTACAAGATCTCTTTACCAATCTTATGTAAACATCAAACCATTATAGTGAAGAGAGGCATGTTCTTTGAACTGTAGACTTGTTGGGTCTGGAATTCCAGGGGTGTAGCTTTGGTATCATACCTGAGTCTTTAGGTGTGCTATTTGGTGATATAGTTGTCTTTGAGTCACTCTTGCTTCTGTAAGCAACCCCTTTGTTGGGGGTCCCAGCACTCAGGGCAGCCCCTCGGGGACGAAGGATCTCCGCCATAGGGTGAGGCGGTGAGTAGGCATGGAATCAAAACACCGACTCTCCGGGAGTCGAATGGAAGTCAGCAGTGGTGGTCTGCTTCAAACTCATTTATTCGAGAAAGAGCAGAGTCTTATAGGTCTTGTTAGACAGTAGCCTTATGGGGCGGGGTCCTGACCGCAGCCAATCACAGTTTGTTCCCAGGTGGATCAGGCTCCCTCCAGGTGCTGGGCAGAAACTTGCTTCACAATGAACCGGTGTGGAGCACCACACTCATGAGAGCCATTCCTCCATTCTTCCTGGCAGGTAGCCTGGATAGGCCCACCCTGCATTATGCCCAACACCCCCTGACACCCAAATTCCTGTAAATAAATTTAGTAATCATAATTTCAAATGTTTTATAAAGCTAGACGTGGGTGGAACTTTTTTTTTTTTATCTTGCTGTTGATGCTTCAGAGTGAAGAGATGTTTGGTCACATCTTCCTAGGAAAAGTCACACAGGAAGTAGAATTTAGGACAGGGAAATATGAAAATGCTATAGGGTATACAACATAATGTAACTACCATTTCATATTCATTTGAGTTATATTAGAAATTTTGTAGGAAGCAAATTATAAGTTGAATATTACCTAAGCACATATGAGCATTTTGGTGGGAATTAAAATTTAAGTGTTACCTACCTATCAGCCTGAACATTAGAACTTATACTTCTATAATGGCCAAAAAATGTTGACCAGAGATTTTCAACCATATTTTCCCCTACATATTAATAAACATTTCTAGTGTCTTAACTCTCTGGTCTCCGAGTTTACCTGTTCCATCACACAAAAGCAGTTACCTTAAATTTTGTCTAACAATTTATTTACAATTTTTCTGCTGTAAGACACTTCCTCTACTGCTGTACTTCTACAAAGATGACATTTTTAACATGTTTTAGAGTCTTCAGCAGAGACATTTTCTCCTGCCCCTTCTCCTTCTGCCCTGATCTTGGCTCCTGATGCACACCAAAGATGAGCAGTGCTTTAAATGCTCATGGATATTGGATGAAGCCATTAGTCTATCATAAAGTCCCAGTGTTGATATGATGATCTTCTTATTCTATCTATATCTATAAGCCTCCTCATAGTTTCACCTCCAGTAGAATGGTTGGCCTTTAATTCTAATCTCCCATTCTTTCTTTACTCTTAATATAATATTTCTTCCTCTCTTTCCTCTATGTGGAAACTTGTCCTATAGTATTTATTTTTCTTTTTAAAATTAATCCTTCATTTTGAGGTAAACATATATCATGGTTTAGTGTTAGAAAAGAATGCATATTGATTTCATGTCTTCAAAGTCTTACTTTCAAATACAAAATGAAATACTATCCAACCATATAATGCAAGAAAATTTGTTGTTTTGTGACAACATGGGTAGAAAGACAGACTTTCACTCATAGGTAGAATACAAAACAAGTGGATCTCCAAGAAGCTATGAGAAGAATAGATAGTGGTTGGTGGGAAGTCAAGAGGAGGATACAGGGAAGAGGCTGTCTGACAGTGGAATGCTGTTGTTTGCTAGGAGGAATGGCCTGGTGTGCCATGGCTCAACCAAATGAATATAGTTAACAATGATGTACCATATCTTAAAATAGTTAGAGGAGAGAAATTTGAATATATTAACTTGAAAGAAATACATTTTAAGGGAATGGATATGTTAATTATCCTGAATGGATCACTACCAATGTGTGCATGAATCAAAACATCACACTATACAACAATTTTATACACACATAAAACATTTTATGTCAATTAAAGCAATAAAAAACTTAAAAATATGGCTGGGGAGATATTTTTGTCCATAAAATATTTCTACTCAAGCATAAGGACTTCAGTTTATCTCTAGTACCCATGTAAAAAGGCAAGTGTGGTGGAACATACTTGAATCCAAGTGATGTGGAGATGGAGACAGAATGATCTCTGGGGCTCACTGGTCAGGAAGTTCAGCTTATTTGGTAAGTTCTAAGTCCTAGTGAGAGACTTTGACTGCAAAACAAACAAACAAAAACAAAAAAAGGAAGGAAGGAAGGAGGGAAGGAAGAAAGGAAGGAAGGAAGGAAGGAAAAAAGGAAGGAAAGAAGGAAGGAAGGAAGGAAGGGAGAGAAGGAGGGAGGTAGGGAGAGAAGGAGGGAGGTAGGGAGGGAGGCAAGATAGCTCCAAGAAACACCTAAGATTGACCTCTGGCCTCTACATGTATGCACACAAACACATGTATATGTACCCACACATCCATGTGAATATCACACAGAAAGTTCAAAAGAATATTCCAATATTTCACCCTCAAAATTTTAAAAATGCTAATATTAAAATATTAAAAGTGACCAAAAATAATGGTTTGGAAAATTATGAATCACTACAGCCCCAAATACCTTTTAGGTTTAGGTGACAATTTATCAAACGTGTCTTTGAATGTTGAAGAACATTTTCCCTGGCGCTGAGTCCTGATCCCTTCCCACTCCCTGCCAGGCCTTGAAGGGAGCTGCTGTCACTCTTAGGTTCTGTGGCCCAGAGGAGGCAGGCAAATGCTGAGTCTATTCTTCTGGCAGCATCCTGGGCCCTCTTCTTGAGCTCATTATTGAAATGCCTCAAGTAGTGAGGGAGGGATCTGAGGTGAAAAGTAGTAATATTCTTTTG
Organism: Eospalax fontanierii; assembly: GCA_035773235.1. Taxonomy (NCBI): domain Eukaryota; kingdom Metazoa; phylum Chordata; class Mammalia; order Rodentia; family Spalacidae; genus Eospalax; species Eospalax fontanierii. The sequence goes on from CM069527.1 coordinate 45,288,728, forward strand.
GTTGCTAGAGTAACATTTATGCTCTGCCACAAAGTGTCCCTTGGTGCCACTGACAGAACTGTAATAAGGCTCATTTGTCAGTTCCAATGTGACACTTTTCATGTTTCTATATAATGTGTCTTAGATTATGATCCTTCAACAATAATCATTGTCAGTGTGATCATCTTTGAAAACAAAGGAAAACATGAGCATCTGAAGCTCCAAATCTGAACTATTCCATTTGCTCAAAGCAGTGTGTGCCTGCTGAGGTGTGAGTCGGCTGTCATCAAGGCCCTTTCAGTGAACAGCAGATTGACTTGCCTCCTGCCATGAACAAGGCCCAGTTTTCATTTCGCTTATGGATTGTTTGCCTATTGTGTGTACATGTGTGTGGGCAATATTTTGTTCTGAGAGCTATTACTCTTTTAATTTTGTTTTAAAAGTTTCAAGACCCATTAGGTGAGAGCTGTGTGGATTTTGCTGAGTCTTTGGTGTAAGGCAGTCCTTGCTTCTGTGTTTCTTCATTGGAATTTACATGTATGATAGTAAACAGTATACTTAAACTCAAATTATGTTTACCTGTTAGCTCTTTAATCTTATGCTATAAATCCCAATTTGGGATTTTAGAAAATTGAAGGAAAAGGTGATGTCCTGTACATCAGCAGGCAATTATTCTTAGCTTATTTTAGTTCTTAAATAGCCTCAACAGCCTCCTTTAAAGACAGTAAATCACCTGTAACCAGTGTGTGCAGACTGAGAAGTGCTGACAACTTGAGCCCAATAATAGACTTTCTCATATATAATAGAACCTCTTTTGTGTAAAATATCTACTTAATTTGGACTAAAGCCTTTGTGCAGTTATTTAATTATTCAGATAATTACCTTAATTTACCAATGAAAATACAGCTACATAAATGAAGTGCAGGTTGGGAATATAGCCCAGTGCTTTTGATTTTGTTTTATTACCTTACTCAGAACATTGGCTTGTTCAATCTTCTATTGTTCTCTCTACACTTTTCTTCCAGGCTAATTTATTTTTACAGCCCCAAATTGCACCTCTGTGTGAATAAAGTCTAAACTATGGATAATTTCAGCTCTGTCTTCTCAGACATCAATTCCTATCTTTCTAGATGCCTACTGGACATTTCCATTTAAATGGCTCATTGAAGTCTCAGACTCCATGTATGTAAAATCCATCTGGCGGTTTGAAATCATACTTCATTTCTGGATCACACACCATGTAACCTTCTTGCCCTCTCTGTGGTGCCAACATTCACTTTTCCTCTGCTCCATCCTTTGAATCAAAAATTACTGGTGATGTTAATACTGTTTCTAAAATTTCCTTTTGTCTTTCTTGAATCTAAACTAATGAGCCTGGGCATCATCTCCTACACGGAAACAGTTGTTTTTTTCACTGACAACTTCTATGTTGTTAAATTCAGTACTCATATCTGAAATTTTTTGCTCATCATCAATTTCTTGATTCATTTTCTTTCTTTGGTTTCCCATATGACAGACTGGACCGTTCCAGTATTTTTCTGACTGATCTTGTTTATCTGTCTTTGTTGGTGACCCATTACATGATGTGTGTACATCGGTATGCCATTGAGCTGAGAATGCTTAGAGTTCTCTTTCATATTTGGACCTTGTGCAGGCTCTTTTTCAGTTTTATGCTTTAGAGATCTCTCAAATATTAAAGACCCCCAAATTGTATTTCTAGCCTGAAATGTTCTTTTAAACCCCAGGTATCTATACTAAAATACCTAATAGAAATATCAGATATTATGTGTTCAAAGTTGAGTGTCTGATCATTCCACAGTTTTGTACCTTCTTTTCCAAATCACTAAATCCATTCTTCCAAATACCTGAGAGTAATCAGATACTTCTATTTTCTCTCATATTTCTTGAATACCTACATAATTTCTGAGCCTAGTGCAAAATGAAAAGCTAGGGCCATTTATTTAAAAATCACGAAGACTTTCAAAATTATAACAGCAGAAATGCAGGGACTGACCAAGGTGTCTTCTTATGACATCTCTTCACAACACATTAATTACAGTACAAACTTGAATTTCTCATCAGAGGTTGATGACATTATAAGAAAAAAAAAAAATATATATATATATATATATATATATATATATATATATTTGACAAGCCTAATCCACTGAACATCATAGTTTAACTACACAGTGCATGACAAAACCACCATAGGGATCACTGGGAATTGTGAGGGCTCACTGCTGCCCCTCCTGGCGAGCATTGGGAAGGCATGTCAGGCAGGTTAGCAGTAGTCCAGGAAAAGATCAAATTCCAAATTTCAAATACACGTTATACTGATTGCCTATTCCTCTTGTACCATTTAACTCATTTTTTTTAGTTTATCAATCATAAATAAAGGAGCACCTGAGCTTGTCACCTCTTCCTAACTTACAGGATCAATCACAGCCATCATTTCCCCCACTGTCCTTACTGTTTGCAGACATCCCAGTAGTTGTCCTTATTTTTCCTATTGTTCCTTTAAATGTATTCCCAATTAAGAAGCTAGAGCCACTTATTAAAATACAAGTCAGACTCGATCACTCTGCTCTCATCCTCTGTTTCACCCCTGCCAGTGCCTCTGCTTGTCTTTTGAATCCAAAGTCAGTATATTATACAACACACTTGGAAAACTGCAGTATCCGCCAAGTGTCCCCACATCATTCTCCTGTTGTGCTTCTGCCCCATAACCTAACAGTTACTCTTGTCATCACGTCACTTCCTAACACATATTCTTCTGTTGTAAGTACTACTTCAGCTAAAAACTTTGCAACCTCTCAAAGCCTCTATAGTCTACCTCAACTTTACAGAACGACTTTGCAGTCATTTTTTCTCCAAGCAAAACTAAAACAAAACGAAACAAAAACAAAAATTTCATCCTTGCTTGAAAAGTCTCAAGTATTCTCCATATTTACACATTAATCTGCTAACATCACTCGTTTTCATTAATTTAATTTAATTTTATGTGTATAAGTTTTATACCTGCATGTATGTAAGTGCACTGATGTTCTGCAGTGCCAGTGAAGGACAGACGTGAACACTTGATCCCCTATAACTGGAGTTATGGACAGTTAGTTGTGAGCCACCATGTGGGTGCTACAATTCAAACCTGAGTCTTCTGCAAGAGCAGCCAGTGCTCTTAACCACTGAGCCATCTCTCCATTCCCTTATTTTAATTTAACAGGAGGTGTATACCATGCTTAAATTGATCACAACAATCTAACTCTTCCTCAAATCCTTCTCTGAAGGGCCCAGTCCTCACAGATTTACCTGCTTTGCAACATTGTTTGAGCTTTCATTTTTAAAAACTATCCAGTAACAAACTTTTATTGCTACATATTTATGTTATAAAGTAATGGGTCTTCTAATATTTACATAAAGTAGTTTGTTCATATTTATCTATCCGTATTACCAATACTTACTGTATTAGTTATATTAGTTACTTTTCTGTTGCTGTGATAAAACAGTTACTAAGGGAACTTAAAAAAGGAAGAGTTCATTTGAGATTAAGTTTCCAAGAGAATTAGAATTAGTCATGGCAGGCAGGCATGGTTGCAGGAGGTGGCCAGAGCAGGAGCAGAAAGCAGAGGTTCGTATCTTCAAGCAGCCACAGGAAGCTCAGCACAACTGGAGATCCAGAAAGGCTTACAAACTCTGTAGGCCAGCCCCTAGTGACTGATATCCAGCAAGGCCACCCCTTCTAAGATCTCCCAAAACAGTGCAACTAAATGGGGACAAAATGTCCAAATATTTGGAGCCAACGGAGGACATTTTCATTCAAACTATCACACTTTTTGATTCACTTTCTGTTTCCTAATGGTTCCTATGCTATTTTCACACAATGTGTGTGTGTGTGTGTGTGTGTGTGTGTGTGTGTGTGTGTGTATTTATGTATTTGAGCATCCTAGGCAAGCACTCAGCCACTGAGCTTCATCCTGTGTTTTGGAAACAGGGTCTTATTTTGTAACTCAGACTGGCTTTGAACTTCATATGCAACTAAGGCTGATTTCAAACTCCTGTTTTTGCCCACACTACCAAGTGCTACGATTACAGGCATGTACTATCATTCCAGGCTAGTGCACTCCCCATTTTAAAATAAAGTTCTGTGAAATTGGTCACAGATTGTTTCACTTATCAAGCACTATTTGGACAGTGTTGTTGTATAGCGATTTCCTCTAAATTCAAACCTTCCCACCAGGAGGGAGTGGGAGGCTCAGCTTATGAGACTCAGGAGTTAAGCAAAAAGTTACATGTCTCTGAAAGTGGAAACTTGGAAGATTTTGGAAGCTACCTACTTAGTTTTACAACAGGAGTAATAAAACTCCAAAGGAAACTTCTGACCAGCTGAGCTGCAAAGAAGATATTTCTCTGGCTTTTCCAACCTCCTGCAATCTGTTGAGAGAACTACAAGGGAGCAGCATTCCTGAGTCATCATCAGTGTCCAGCTGTGCTTTTCAGTGATGCAGCTGCTTTTGAGTCACCACGGGTTCTGTAAGTAACCCCTCACTGATACTCCTGTTAGAAAGCCCAGTGAAAGTCATTGGTTCCCCAAGCTGGACATTGTTGCAGACATTACTTTGGAACTTACTCGGTTCCCTTTCTGGGATGAGTATGTGTAGTATTTTTCCAGGAAAAGTCACATATATCTCTTCCTTCTGATTTTCCATTTCAATCTGAGCCCAAGAAAGTGTTCAACATGTATTTATTTGCTCACTTATTATAGACTTGATCATATTGAAAGACACTTATGTTTTAGATATTACCTGTCTTATCAACAAAGCACTAAATATTAAAGAAACAAAAGCAGACCTGTCTGAAATAATACCAGAAAAAAAAAACCTTTCAAGATACACAAAATAAGGAGAGTTATCACTTATTAAGCACTTGCCAAGCACTCCACTAAGGGATTTACATGGGTAAGTTCATTTCATCTTCACAATAACATCTTGAATTAGGCATCATTATTATTCCCATTTTAGTTATGAGCAGTCTGAAGTTCAAAGGAACTACCTGAAGGAACCAAGCCAGGAGGTGGAATTGGTTTCAAATATAGGTTGTCTGAGAGTTGAACCCATCTACTGAGCTGAATTGCTTCAGAGTCTACATTTGTTTACTATAAAATTTTAAGGTCTTACATCATGATCATAATCTTGGCTCAGATTTCTCTATATGCTCTGCTAAATGCAAATAACAGGAGTGCCTTTTTGCTACATCTAGAAACAGCAGCTTTGTACTTTTTTTCTGTTAGATATCAGACAGGTAAATAGCTGAATATTTACCCATTTTGATTTCTTTATAAATAGCTCTTGGTGGCCCCTGGGCTCACAAGGTGAATATGGAGCAATCTTTAAATTACTCTGCCACTGGGACAAGCATTTCAAGGATCTGCCAGTCTTATAAATTAGTTTCAGAAAGCTTTGTTTTCAATAGTTGAGTTTAAAAACATTCCAAATTACATTTACTATAATTGTTTAAAGCTTCTTTTCTGGCCTATCTTTTTAAGTTGCAGCTTAATTTTTCACTGTCTCATTTTAATTTCTCTCCTTTTTTCTAGATCCCATCCTCTCATTCATTTTCCTTTGTCTCCTCTGTGTTTCTGTCTTTTCTTCCTGCAGCTGGGCTTTGGTTAGAGGGGGTGGATGTAACTGCCCAACCATTTGCATATTCTTTGGTGATATGATTTTCTCGAGGTAAAACATCATTTTAGAAGTATTGCTCAACAATTAAGCTTTTCTATCCTCTTCAAATTCCATACCAGAAAATCTGCCAATAAGACTCTTTGCAGTTATTTGTATTAGTTCAGATCTCTTCCTGTTGTGCATCGTTTTACTTGTTATGTGATTATTTGCCTTTTTTCTTACTATTTTTTAATAATTCTAGTTTCCTGTTTCTGTCTAATTTTCAACACTGACTTGGTTCAACTATTGTATTTCTTTTCTCTATGGCAAGGGGATTCATGAACTGCTTTCTACTTGAAATTTTGACTGTTTTTTAAAATTAAATCTTTCTTCATCTTGGTAAGACAAATTATAGAAGATTCAGAATCAATTTTGGAGGTAGTAGTAGGAATTTTGTTTAGCCTTTGAGGACCTGAGCTTGTCCACTCTGTTCTTGGTTTGAAGTAGAGACAATTTTAATTGATTTCACCATTAAGGTAGAAAATTGAGCTCATGAGAAAGTGATTTGCAATGGGAACCCGACACTATATGGTCCCATGTGTTATTTCTAAATGGAAGTGACTTTCAGTTTTCAGTAGTTATCCTAGACATTTTGACAGTAATACAGTGGAGCCATTAGATACTTAAATATCCAGTTCCCGCTAATTAACAGAACAATTCTTATTCACTATGCTTAGCTTTTCTTGATATAAATAGCAATGTAACAGGGAATCTGAATCAAATGGTGCTCTTTAATATTGACAGAAGACAAATGGACAGAGTGAGGCCAGGGATGATATCAACATGTTGAACATCCATAAACAGCAGCAATCATACAAGAAAGAAGCCTACTTCAACCCAATAGGTGTCATCTTGTTTGTTAAACTCTTATGGTACTGAGGCCACAGGTACTGAGGTACAGGAGAACAGAATGGAGTACCTGAAGCACTATGGAATTATGTACATACTTTGAAAATTCATTATATGTTAATTTTGTATGTGCTTTCTGTTGTCTTATTTCCAATTTGAACATAGTCATCCCTTTCCCATGCATATAGTGAGGCAAATGGAACCTTAGAGGTGCTAAGGTGGCACATGACATTCCATTAGGAGCTTGGCTCCTAATGACTGGTGTCTGAGTCAAGTTTAGATCCTTCCCAACTGGGCTTTTTCAACTATGTAAATCAGAGCCTATGATGATTTAGAGAAAGGAATTTTACAATACAGGCTTTCAATGCACTGAATTTAGATATACTGTCTTTCTGAGCCAGGCATTGCTTATTATTTTACTGATGCAGTTTCTCCTTCATGAAATGGGGAAATATGTCAGCACACACCCTTATCTTATAAAAGAATCTTGTTCTTTGATTCATAGTCCTCAAATATCACACGTACAATTACAGACTTTTAAATTTTCTTATTGTACGCACTGAGAAAAACGTTGTTTTTAGCACTTTAAAGGCATTCATACATACATTCATTCATTATCAGGAGCCCTCCTGACGTATTAAAGTCATATGTCCCAGGTCATAAGAGGTGCACATAACTCAGTGTTCTTATTTATATTATAAACAGTAATTTTTTGTTACAAGGTCAAGTAAAAGTCATAAGTCCAAATTATGTCCATATTGGAGAAGTCATTCCTACAGTTCCCTGTTTTACAAATGAAAAGCATATCCATATTGTAAAAGAAGACATTCCTAAAAACGTCCTACAATTTTGTTTGATGAAAGAAGTCTGTTCATTAGGTTGATCATTGACAATGGGCTGGATAGGGTGCAGAGTGTCAGAGGAGCTGCATTGGTCATCATGGTCATTGAACAGTGAGAAAGTCAGTTATATCCATTTGGTATTTTAAATGTTATATAATATGTAGCAAAACCTAAATGATCTTAACTTTGATCAGACACAAATTTTGTTTTTTAAGGTCATCTTAGGAAAAGCAAGATTAGATCAATAACTTTATTGATTAAGGAAAGGTTAGATTGAACTTTGACTAAAATTTTTAAGATTATTTATATCATCAATTCTTATCTTTTACCTATCTTAAGTACCTTGGTCAAACTTGCATATCATAGAAAAAGCCTTTGCTAGTTTTCTTTTCCATTCTGGAAACATCCAGGCACTTTAGTCTTCATACACAAATCTTACTTCACTAAAAAATTTTCTAAGGATTCTTACAACCTTCTAACATTTTATTGCCTCTCAATACCATACAAAATTTATTAGCAAGGTAATATTTGTTATAAGAACTGTCTTGATGGGGTTACTAGGCAATGTCTACCCACTTCTTGCAAGTTTCTAGAGACAAAACATTTGATTCCACTAAAGAGAACACTAAATCAATTGTGCCAATTAAGTTAAAGTCTGAAGTACTTGGAGGAGCTAGGGATAAACCATAAGAATTTGAACAGTATAATCTGAATTAATAACATTTGGAAAACAAAAATTTAAATAGTCCATTTTGGATTACTTAAGATTAAACCAAAATATTTTTAAAGGAGTTTCCATAAGTTTATGGAAATTTTTAAATGTAAGTACATCCAATGTAATAAGTAAATTGTTTAATACACTAAGCATATCAGGGAGTTGGTGTTCTTTTTTTTAGGGCATTAAAAAAAAAGCTGAAAGTTGGCTCAAACAAGTTTGGGAAGTTTTGAAAATTTTTCCTACTACATCTAAAATGATAACTAAATTCCTTTTTATCATAGGTCTAAGGAGAGAGATGGCATGCATCTTATCTTCTTGGGTCATGGCAAGCTTAAGGATAGCTCCAATTCTTCTATAGTCTGAGAGACTGAAACTTCAATGGAAGTTTGCTATAAATATATTTATATCATTAAATAAGTAATAATATCTTCTATTGGATAGTTTATTACTTAAGTGTTCTCAAGCACACAATGCCTTTATTGTAGAGCTGTTTAATTGTCCTTCTCTTGGTCACTCAGTCAGGGAGATAACCTGTCTCAGGAGTTTTGGAGAACATTTTGAGATTAACATGTTTAGGTCTGAAGTGGGAGGTTGAATCACATCTCCAACTCCAGCTTGTGGTGAGTTGAAACAGCACATGACAATTTACCAAAATACATAAAAGGCATTTGTTTCTCTATAAAATTGAACCTAGCAGTTTGCATTATTTCCAATTCTTTTTATAAACTATATAGATAATTCTAGATAAGATTTATAATCTGTTTCATCTTGTTCTGGGAATGGGAAGTGATGAAAGTCAGAACCATTAATTTTGAAGAGTAACTCTTTAATATCTAGATTTTATAAGATCATTGAGTATGTAGCAGTTAGCACTCAAATCAAAGAGAATCATGCCAAAAAGGCATGGCCTAACTTGAGTGTCTCCCTGGATATATTTAGGATGAAAAACTGCTTGAAAACTTATACCCATGGTTAGTTAGCTGTGTCTATAAATAAAGGACGACAATATTATAAACTTAAGTATCTTCATTTCTATATTGATATTTGCCTTTAGAGGCTAATTTTTTATTCTCCAGTTTAACTTTAGTCAGGCATGAATGTAGAAAAAAAATAGACTTTCTTTTTCTTTTTTCTTTGAGATTTAGTTGAAACAGATACAGGTGAGGGAGTCTTGCTATCCCATCGTGTAAATTTCTCTGGAGAGAATTTTAAGGCCATCTTTACTTTTCTCCCCTCATGAGTGATGTTGAGGGAAGAGGTCTGGTCAGATTTGACTGCTTTTCTCACTCACTGATAAGACCTGTGTTTTCCTGTATCTCATGTCCTTCTTTATTACGAACTATAAAGAAGTTTGAACCTATTCAGATTTTTTGCTCTTAGGGATGTGACTCTTTAATATGCTAGGGCCATAATGAATTTTTAAAGTTAATTTTATTCTTTATTCATTTTTTGGCATGGTTAATCTGATCCTGTCTGTGTAAGATCAACCATTCATAAAATTTCAGATGCAAATATTGGTCTTGCATGTTCTAGAGATGTGAGCCAACTTCTACTGATGATAAGTTAAAGAGTGTCTTGAGTCCTTGTGGGTTAAATGATTAAAATCCCTTAAATGATAGCTTTGACCTTTTTTCAGTTTTAATTTGTAGCAAGCATGATAGCGCTCAGGTTGAATTTCTCTTTTAAAGAGGGCTACAAGACACCTCTGATTAGAAGAATCACATTGTTACCACATGTAATTTTGGATTTAGTACTCATAATTTGGAGAACTTAGAAAACAGAAAACTGAGCACCTAAAAGAAGTTTTAAAAATGTCTATTATAAGAATACTCATTCTCTTTAACTTATTCATGACATTTGAACTGGAAAATGAGTTCAAAAGCAACATAATGGCAGAGAAAGTAAACAAGTAGACAGCAAAGGAGTTTCAAAGAAGGAAAGGATATTCTTAACAAAACAGGTCTGGGAATGCAGACTAGAAAAAGTCAGCATTATCATTCCCTGCAACTTCCAGAGTCAGGCAAATTACTTATGTTAGCTTCTTCCATTGCCATGTATATGCCCCAAGGAAAGGAATTTTATGGAAGGTAGGAGAATTAGTTTGAGGCAGTTCAGGACGTTCTAAAAAATATAGTTTCTTTGTAAGAACCTCGTTTTCACTTGATAAAGCTGTTTATCTCCTTTGATTTGGTTCCAAAGGGTCAAATGTTTCAGTTAAACTGTTTCTTAGGAGTAATTTAATTGGTTGCCATTTATCCCCAAGATTATGAATTAAGTGTCCCATGATTGGGATAACAGAGTAAATATTTCTGAATATCATTTAAAGGTTCACAAATTTGTTTTGGTAATTTTTTAGTTTCAATTACTTTATGCAAGTTCATTAACTGCAGTGCATGGGCAAAAGAAAGAGATTCCTATAACAAAGGTGGAAAGGTGAAAATGAGTGAAAGTTTTGAGTTTAGTTCTGTGTAGTTTGGATCTGGTAGAGAAGGGGATAGAAGCAAAAAATGAATAAAGAATCACTAAAGTTTGAAAGTGGATGTCATCAAGATCTCTTGTGCTTGTTTTCATATCACTTAAACTCATGTATGACTGAGAATATCCAGTAATTCTCTTTTTTCCTTGAGGCTTTCACAGGCACCTGTCCATGGGTCAGGGCTCTGGTGAGAGTTACCAAAGAAAGCTTTGTGTTTCATGCCATATTAGTTCCAATGTATGACTTAGACATCATATATTTCCCTTTTGTTCAGGATGCTGTCCCTGATTTGTGAGTTCAGAGTACAGAGTCTTTTCTTCACACAGAGCATCACAGTGAAATGTTTCTGAAAAACATTCTAGTTATGCCTAAATTAAGGAACAGCCTGATTTAGCATTTGTTTTAAGGCCAAGAGTGGACCTGAACTGCTGAACACCCATTTCTTCAGATTTCCCTCAGAGTTGTCCTCCCAAGACAGACTCTGCTCATTTTTTTATTGATACACTATCACCAGCATGAAATGGAGAAGTATAAGTCAGAACATATCCTTGTCTTATCAGAGAATTGTGCTCTTTGTTTCCTAGACCTCAAATATCATGTGCACAATTACAGACAGACTTTGCAATTGTTTTGCTTATTATTCTCAATGAGAAAAATATGCTGTTTTCAGCACTTTAAAAGCATGCATAATATATTTATTCATTACCTTTGGTGGAGGGCAAGGTGAGGTCCCGTTTTTTTAAGGTCATATGCTCAGGCACAGGAGTTGCACATAGCTCAGTGTTCTTATTTACAAAATAAACAGTGATATTTAGTTGAAAGATTAGGTAAAACATAGTAATCCAAATTATATCCATAATGTAAAAGTCATTGGGATAATACTCAACTGTCTTTGGTATTAATGCTTCTTCCTTACTTCTAAAACATAATGAGAACATTATATCAGATGAGTTCTAAGTTACCTTCAATATCTAATGTACTCTATTTAAATACCAACAGGGAAATCTCTGACATTTAATACAGAATTGAATGAAAATCAATTTATCTTTAAAACATATAGGAAAAAAACAGGATGATAAACTTCTGGGCATATAAAATGTTTCTGATACCTGTTTATTCATTTCTTTTCACAAGATTGTGACACTCTCTAAAGCTGTGGATAAAATAATTTTCTTCTTTTGATTTGTATATAAAGGCAAATAATGACTATACGAACAAATTGCTTTTTATTTCTATACTTCGTATTCTATTTCATTCCTAAATATCACTCTAGCCTGTCTATAATGAGGGCATAATAACAATGAATTTTTTTCTCTGCCTTATATGGAAAGGAGAAATGTCAATGTTTATTTCAATTTGAGAATGTTGTAAGAATTCATTGTTGAAATGGTATTTGTCATTTTCAGAATGACAATAAGCTGTTTTTCTTACTAATGATACTTGTAAGTCAGAACTATTATTAATATGTGATACAGATAGTCCTCACCAAGTCTGTGGGAAGAAACGTGAAAAAATATTTTCTTCAAATAAAATTAGTCTACTACATAGACTAGAATTCCTTCAGTGATTTCCATTCCCACATAGCAACTGTATGTTTAAAGCTTATAGATTTATCATTTTACAGGTACTAGCTACAGTCATTAATGACCAATTTTAATAATGTTTTCATTGAGAACCTAAATAGTCATCTTCCACAGCATTTGGACTCCCTTCAAACTGAAGGCTAGTGCTCAGTCTGCTTCAGGTACACTCTCAGTTGTAGTACAATAGCTCCTCTGAGATAAACATGCTTCCAAAGACTGAAACTTTTCCAAGATAGAGTGCCTTATCAATATATTTTTATGGACTTTTGGTATTGTTTCTAATTTAACTGGAGTTTATTAAGGACCATAAACTCCTTAAAGTGTGAAATTAATAACTAAAGTCAGAAAATAGTAAAATATGAAAAAGAGCCTAGTGATTTGGTTAAAATATTTTTCATTTTTCTTCCATCTATGCATTAATAATACAATACTAAGGAAATATTCATTCAATATCTAATATTTCCTTCACAATGGGCTAAATTATTTTGACACAAAAATGAAGGGAAACAAAATTTGGTCTTAAGGAATTCATCTTACACATCTTTTGGAGATGAATTAAGCATATAAGTTGTTATTATGCAGTCAGTTTTATGAAATTAGAGAGATATTATCATAAGATAATAGAGATGTTAGAAATAAAATTTATAAGGTCTCATCCATGCTAGGAATTATTTAGTCCCAATAACAAGAACAAAGCACATCCAGAATATTACTTATATTGCTGAAGAAGACTGTAACATTCATTCACCTTAGCATCAGACCTCCCTTCCCAGTTGGTTATATATGTTGCATTCAGCTGTTGATTTTGTGTGTGTGTGTGTGTGTGTGTGTGTGTGTTTCTATGTACATGTGTATGTCAAAAGACAACTGTGGATGTCCACCTTCGTCTTCCACCTTGTTTCAGACAGTATTTCTTTTGTTGTTTTTCTTCTGTGTAAGCCTAGGAAGTTTCAGTGGGATTTTTCTCATTTTTTCTTTTTTGTTTCTCCTCTCTCTGTAGGATCACTGGAATTACAGATACTTCCACTATGTGTCCGCATTTTATGTGAGTTCTGAAGATTCCAATTCAGGTCCTGACACTAGTACAAGAACTTTTGCTCACTGAGTCATCTCCCCATCACCAAGTCATTTATTTCTAAATCCCATTTCTTGAAAGCATTTCACAAAGTGACAAATTCCCTTCTTTCTCACCTCAATGAATACTAAGGCAGGAAACATTTGTTCAATACTCCAGGTATCAGGAACTCAAACTCAAAGAGGAAAAGGCTTAGAGCTGCCATCATGGTTCAGGTTCTTCAACTGATGGACCACAGGCTTCTTTAGATGGTTCCCAATCATCATTGTTTAAAATTTTTATTTATTTATTTATTTGTTTGTTTGTTTGTTTGTTTTTATTCATTTGAGTGTTATGCCTGCATGTATGTAAGTGTCTCTGTACCATGCAATATCCTCCAGTTGAGGACATAAATGGACATCAGAACCCTTGTAACTGGAGTTACAGATGTTTCTTAGCCACCATGTAGATGCTGGGATTTTAACTAAGGTTTTCTGCAAGAAAATCCAGTGTTCTTAACCTCTGAGCCAATTCTCCAGCCCCAATCATCATTTTTATATTGATTTTTTTGTAAATTTCATACAATATATTTTGATCATATTCATATCTTCTCATTTTTCTGCACTGCCTTACTGACCCTTCCCGATTTCATATTTTCTCTCTATATCTATAGATCATATACATATACAGGCTTATAAAGTCAAATTTGTGTCTCTGTTCATTCATTAAAGACTGCTCATATTTTTTACTTAGGTTTCTAGAAAAAACTGTACTATGTGTCACTGAAAAGAGAAAACATTAATGAAAAATATCATTTAGCCTGAATGTATGTAATATCAAGTGGTATATGTGAGCAAAATTAAGACCAATAATATCAATTTAAATATATGTGATCTCTCTTCTCTTGAAACAATTGGAATTATTGTGTACATCAAGGACATGCTTTTCTTTATTCTAGCTACAAGGTTGCAAGTTAGTACAATTAGGGGAGAAAAAATGTGCATATATATTTGATATGATAAAATATGCTAGATGTGCACAAAGCAACATCAACAGCTGCAAATTATATATACTTCATAGGAATAGTATATATTGTATAGATATAGATATAGGTATAGACATAGATATAGGTATATTTAAAACCAAAATGAAAGTGATGCCATGAGGAAAGAGTGAGATATTTTCTTGATTTTATCTGAACTACTCCATCTAGTTCTAATATGTATAACAATGAACATTTTTCTAATTATACATATAATTGGTGGATTATATAATTGCTTAAATTTTTAAATAAGTGTATTATTGTTGGAATTTTGACATTTTCTATGGTTAGTATGCATTGTGTAATTAGAAAATACGGTAATTTTAAGACAGATTAAGACTAGATTGAGTAGTTCAGATAAAGTCAGGAAAATACCTCTTTCTTTCCTCATGACACCATGTTCATTATTGATTATAAGTAAATCTATTTCTTCTTATTCACACTGGATCTTCATCTAACTCTCTCCCTAAATTCGTTATCAAGGATTTATGGGTAGAATTTTCTTCTTTAACTTCATATGACTAATTTATATTATTACCATCACCTTCACATATAAAAAAAAAAGAGCTTATATCTCATGTTAATGAAAGAAAGGTTTCTGCCTTGGTCTTTGTTTCACCTCCATGTTACTGTGGGTCCTCCATCATTAAAGTTAATGCCCGACTGGGCCACAGGTATTGTGATTAGTTCCCATAGTGCTCTCCAATATTTATAAACCAAAAGGATTCTAAGATAAAAATCCATTTGGGCATTTTTTCAACAAATCAGAATGATCAAAAAATGCAGAACTTGTGTTCTCATCAAGTAGTGACATACTGAAAACATCACCATTTATAACTTTGTAAACACATTCCAGTCATAGTTCTGTTTACCAACCTCTTTTAAAAAATTGTTTTTTGATTTCTTTGTTTTTACTTTATGTATATGAGTTTATTGCCTGCATGTAAGTGCACCTTTGTTGTGGATTGCCCACAGAGGACAGAAGAGGGCGTTAGATCCTTTGTAACTAGAGTTATGGACAATTGCTTGCCACCATGTGAGTGCTGGAATTTGAACCTGGGACTTCTGAGAGAACAGCCATTGCTCTTAACTGCTGAGCCATCTCTCTAGCCCCTTTAACTTCTTATTTTATCTTACACCTATTGGAAAATCTTTGTCTAATTTTATAAGCCCATTTATTTTATTTTTTTTAGTCTTTCAATCTCCACCTTATGCAAGGATAATTATTTGATAAATGAGTATTCTCATTTCTCTCTCAAACAGTATTATACATATGATGACTTACCCTGTAATTTCAGAGTGTTTCCACTTTATTGCTGAAAAAGACAAGGGTAAGGAAAGAAGCTGGGAAGAAGGAAAGGAGGGAAGCAAGAAGGGAGGGAGGGGAAAAGAGAGAGAGAGACACACAGAGAGAGGCAGAGACAGAGACAGAGAGAATGTAAAGTTCAGAAAGTTAGTAATCAAAATATTTTGTTTACTGGTTTACAATTTTATCAGTGCTCATGCAAAATTGCTTTATTTGTATCTGAGCATTTGAATATTTATTCAATTTGTACTTTAAGACTGAACTATTTCCTCCAGCTGTGTCTGGGAAAGGAGAAAGAAAATAATTAAATATTAAAGGGAAACCAACTTGGAACATTTATAGGAATCAAAAACAAAAACATCAGTTCAAAAACAACACTGTGTGGAGCAACGATGCTCTGACCTGTTAAGACATGAGACATCATCAATGTGCAATTAAAAAATGAAACCTGTGAGAAGGTAGCACAGGAGAATAAAAGCTTGTACAGTGCTCCTAAGGATCTTGCCAGCTGAGCCATCTGTCAACAGATTACGGAGAAGCCAATTGCTGCATGAACCCCCACCCCCCACCCCCAACCCCCTGGACCAGATGAAGTGCCAAGAAAAGGTGTGTGGCATTAGGAGTGAAGACAAACTGGAGTCCTGTGCTGTGCTTGCCATAGACAGAGAGCAACCATCCACCCACTTGTACTCAAGCAGAGAAGGAGAAGACTGGGGATCTCGTCACTGCTTTTAAACAGAGAACTAAAGCTGTATTAAAAGGAGATTATGAAAACAAATATTTTTAAGGTAAGTTAAGTTTGGCTACCATTAACTCTTACATTTTCTTACAATTCAGATATTAAGTTACTGAACTTTTCATACTAACAACACCAATAAAAAATGAAATGCTAATTTTGTGTAAAATTGCAATGCTAATCAAAAATACTTGGGCAAAGTGGAGCATTATTTTCTTAAATTTTTAATTTTTGGAGTTTCTAAAACTACTCAACATTAATTAGAGGAAATGTTCAACTAATATGCTATTTTCACTTACTTCTTCAAAGTAAATGCTGGTTATAAAGTAATCAAGATAAACTCATGAGTATTTGCCTCTAGAGAATTAAGTTCATTCCATGCTGTGAAATAATTAAAAACCATGAGACCTTGAAAGTTACAACAAGTTAATAATAAGGGCTCACATTTGGGAAGTTACTAGATCCATGTTAGGGAACGATGTTACAATTTAAGAGTTACAAGTAAATGCTAGTTCTTACTCCTTGGCTAACATTGTTAAAGAGCAATATTTATATTTTTAATAGAGTGATTATTTTCCATTTCCATTGGTGATTGATTGTACTTTCTTTAAGTTAAAATGTAAGGACAGGATAAAACATCGCAGAATTATTATCCTAATAAACGTTACACAGAGGTTTTACAGACTTCTCAAGACAGAAAGATCTGTGGCTTTAAATGTAAGAAAATGAACACTTCAGAATCTATGTATAGTACAAAATTGAATAAATGTTTTAAAAATCTTTCTTATTTATAATAAACTGTTAATTACATATTAGGAATGAAACATATTTAATTTTATTTTAATTAATTCTTAATTGAAATATTGTATTCATTTATCATGAAAACCTGTTTTAAAGTGTGTATGTTGTGAAATAGTTACATCTAGCTAATTAACAAATTAGCAAGTAACACCTATTGTCATCAAGTTTTATAATGGATCTCTTGAACTTATTTCTTCCAACTAGTGATTTTATCAAGTCTGGATCAAATTAGAAACATAATGTTTAACTCTGGTTACTTTAGGAAGTAAGGATAACCCTTTAAACATAAATTCTAAACAGGGTCATATAAATATTCTTATCTGCAAGCAAAGAACACAAAATCAAACGGTGTCATGCCAAGTCTGAGAGACTATGGTGATCCAATGTGCATGCTGGCACTTTGCCTGTATCAGATTACTGTGCCTGTAATTGGAGAGAAATTACCCTGTAAATTTAAGTCAAGTAATTCTGTGAATTCAATTAGATTGGACAATTAATTTTAATAAACCAGGCTTTTGAAACTTCTTTCCTCTCCTACAAATTAATAGCTTTGCCTGTATTACCAGGATATTGTTTAGATTCTACTCTGTATTTCACTATTTCATTTATTTCTCCACTTATGTGTTCATTTAACAAGTACTAAGGGAGCATTGATTACCAATTGGAGGAGTGGAGGACTCTACTGGGCTAGGCAGCAGGGAGAGATGGGCAAGGTCTCTTCTCTCAATGTCCTTACAGTCCATCTCATGGCACAGTCTTCCTTTAGCTTTCAAGTATTTGAAAAAGGAAATTTAAATCCCGTTTCACCCATGTGAATTTAAGGTGGCAGAAGATAATAGATAACAGCTAACATCATAATTCAAGACTTTAAATATGTTGATTTGACTTGTAATTTAGTGCTTTTCGGAGTTTGTTTAAATTAACAAGGACTAAAATGAGCACTGTTTATTCTGCTCTTGCGTCCTAATTGCATCTGACTTCAGGTCTTTAAGAACCATGGGACAGGGACTGGAGAGATGGTGCCGTGGTTAAGAGCACTGGTTGCTCTTGCAGAGGACTCAGGTTTGATTTTCAGCACCCACGTGGTGGCTAACATTCCTCCCTAACCCCAGTTCCAGGGAATCTGGCACCCCTTTCTGACTTCTGTGGGCATTGCATGACACGGGTGCCTTTACACACATGCAGGCAATACACTCATACACATAAAATAAAAATGATAAATAAAAATTTTTAAAAGAGCCATGGAACAGAAAAGTGTTTTCTTTATCATAGAAGAGGGTCGAAAATGTAAAATAGTAACTGTGTAGTAAAAGGTAGACTTGAAATTTACCTACATTAGGCCTTGTCTGGTTTATTTACTCTGTGCTGCACATGTGTGGATACACTTGTAAATATGAAGTGTTGTTTAAATTGAAAAAGACTACTCAGCTCTTTCAGCAGTTGTTTCTAAGATTCATTTGGTCTTCTGTACATCTTTAGTATTTTCAGCAGCATTACAGTGACTTGTGCTGAGTGAAAACGATATTTGAATTCTTGAATTAAGGAGCTCCTTCCTGAGATCCTTGCCAGAAGCTGTGTCTTCCCTGCTTTGGTAAGTGTGTCTGGAAGCTGTCAGTCAAAATGTGTTTAGGAGAGAGCACTGCTTTTATAGTTTCTCAAAATAATGAAATATTCGATTCAATATTCACTAGTTTGATTATGCAATATATGAATTAGTGTTGTGGATATAGTATTTACTTCGTAGAGAATGGATTGGTTACCATGTAACAGGTTGCAGTCATGAGTCATGTAGCTATACAAACACTGAGGCTAAAGTCTGGGCCAGTAAAATCATAGCTCAAAAGCATTTGATGAAAGACAGGCATGATTAATCCTGACAAGATTTTCCCTTTAAATGAAATCTGTAAGTTGGCTTCTAGATATAATTTAATATTTTTATTTTTCAATGTTTTGAAACATTTATTGTTCACCGAACATTTTTTATACTCTGAATTTTGAATATTTATCCCCTTTGTTCATGCTACATGCATAGGGCTGAGGATTACGTTGTTTACATTCTAGTGTTTTAGTGTACATATTTATGTGATACAATGTGATAATATGATAGATGTATGTAATTGATAATGAACAAATCAAGGCAACTGACATTTTCATCTCCTTAGATATTCATTAGTGTTTTTGTGTTGGGAAACCTCCAGCTGCCTCCTTATAGTTTATTATAAAATGTGTAGTTTTAAAAACTACAGTCACCATGCTGTAGACACTAATACTTGTTTCTCCCATCTAGCAATCATCTAGCCACCACTGTCCTACTCCATTCCCTAGCATTTTGTCATCCCTGCTCTTATCTACTTCTGGTGATCAACATTAGTGAGAAAGTGTAGTATTTGTCTCTGTCTAGATATTTTACCTAACACACTAGAGTATATAATATACCGTAGTTCCATTAATGTCTTCCTGTTCCCAAAGGACATTGTTTTAAAGTTTGGAGATAATGAAGAGTTGGCCCAGTCTTCTCTCGACCTAGTATCTGACTGCTTTATATCCGGCATGTGGTGGATCCTAAGCAAATCATCTGGGTCACTGTTCAGGTTTAACAAATCATGTGTAGTCCTGTGCGAATGCAATTTAGCTTGAAGTACTACTACCAAAGCCCCTAGCTTTTGTATTAACCCTGCTCATCAATATTTGTTAGAGTAAATCTTTGACCTTTCTGAACTTTAAAAGGGGACAATAGCAAATCTGTGAAAATCAAATGGGTGCTTCTCTTATTGTAGTGATGATAATGAAGAAGAGGAAGATGACTATGACGATGACAATGATAATGGCAGCAGTCTAGAGAAATTCAGGTCTTTCTAAGATTGGATTCATACTTCGGCCCTTAACAGTGTGGTGTTCCCTTATTACGGTCTATGCAAACTACCAGATTCAGCCTTCTTTTCTGAATTTTTAATTTTTAAAATTATCTTATATATATGTGTGTGTGTGTGTGTGTGTGTGTGTGTGTGTGTGTGTTTGTTTTGACTGCATGTATGTAACTGTACCTATGTCATGCAGTGCCCAGGGAGGACAGAAGATGGCATCAGATCCTGTGGAACTGGAGTTATGGGTAGATAGGGGTTCTGGAAATTGAACCCAGATCCTCTCAAGAGCAGCCAGTGCTCTTAACCCCTATATGCTCCCTCTGGTCCCCAGATTCAGCTTTCTAGTGAGCATACCTCATGATGTCACTCTATCAGAGTAACACTCTATTGCTTGTCTAAAGACTCCTGTGCGGAACACAAGGCTTTTGCTTTCTCTGAGGTTTCTCACACCTTTAAGTTCTGGCACACATCATCCCCTCTCTGAGCACCTATTCTTTCTCTCCACCTGTCTAATTCAAATTTAGCCTTCAACACTTCACTCAGGCTGCTAAGAAGGCTTTTGGGATCCCAATGTCACCTGCCCCTCCTCAATCCCCAAACTATGCAATAAGATTATCTTGGCTCAACTTTTAGTCTGCCAGCTTGTCAGTTTCTCTAAAGAAACTGTGAACTATTTGAAAACAGGGACTATACTTTTTTTTTCATTAACTCAGAATAATACACTTTCTGCTCATAGAATGTGAATAATAAATATTAATAGATGAATGAATGTTTTGGTGAACTGAGCCCGTAGGGGGGAATGAGTTCATGTTTGTCTTCCGAGTAATAATGTCATAGAGAAGTACTGACATGAGCACATGGACCCCTCAGTTGCAATGCAAGACTGATCAGAACACATTCTATAGTGTGGCTTTTACTTCTTTACACAAACACAATTTTTTTCTTTAATTTTATTCTCCATTTTCCTGATGTGATATATGAAATTTATTTTAGTGCTTTTAATGTTCAAAATAATATTACAAAGCAATATATTAGTAAAGAAAGAATGGGTTTTTGTTGAAAAAAATTGGTCTTGTGTGTATGTATGTGTGCGTGTATGTATGTGTGTATGTATTTATGTGGTAATGAACATGTGTGTATGTGTATGTGTGCCCATGTACACATGCAGTTACCAGAGGAAGACTTCAGGTGTCTGTTCTTTCACTCTTTATCTTATTTCCTTGAGACAGGGTCTCTCATTGAAACTAAAGTTCATCAGGTTCTCAGTCTCCCACACCACCCACTACCATGGCTGGCCACCAACCCAACAAATATCCTGTCTCCAGCTACCACAGTGCTGAGGTTACAGGTCCAGGCTGCCAGAGTTGGATTTGTATTTGGGTGCTGGGGATTGGAACTTAGGTTCTCATGTTTGTCTAACAAGTGCTTTACTCATTTGGCCATTTCTCCAGCTTTTTGTTGAAAATTTTGATCAAACTAATTGCCTTGTATCAACTACCTACTTGCTAGTAAAGAATTTCTGGAGCTTGATTAGTCACTCTTTCTTGTAAGGGGATTATACTGAATAATGATAGTGTGAGTATTAAGGCACAGTACTATAAAAGAAAATTAATATTCTACCAGTACTGTGTCAAAGTGTGTGGAAATAATTGTGGATTTTTCTTTAAATTCTTACACTATAGTAACACTTTGAACATACATTGTAATTTTAATGTGGTCTGCATGTTTTAGAATAAAGAAATGTGGATGGCTGAGAGAAAATCTCTATCCCTTGTCTATCAACAGTGAGTTGCTTCCAGAACTTTCACTCCTGAACTTCTGGAATTTTGAAAACAAATATTTGCAAGATACAGCATGAAACTATGTCCAGATTCTTCACTGCCTTCCGCACGAGCTCTTAGGTTAGCATTCTCTGCTCCCGCTTCTCCCCTGGAACCAGCAGCAGTTCTACCAAGATAATGGGCAACTAACTTCTAAGTGTACATTCAGTTTCCCATCTGTACTTAGTTCTTTACATTCTAAAAGGTATCCAGGACTGTCTTTATTTACTTTGATTTTTCAAGAGTATTTGATGAAGGCTTACCATGTACCATAATTTTTTATTTCAATTATACTTGGGTAAATGAATCTGTAGAGTGCTTTTTGTGATCGTTTCTTTATGCTTTGTAGGACACAGCATAGTATTTGCCGTCAAGTAGATAGTAATATTTATCAAAACTTTAATGTATTAAAAAGAGTCTGACTAGATTCTGGGTATAGAAAACTTGAAAAACTGTAGGTTTGATTTCATATTTAGGAAAAGACTAAAATAATCAGAAAATAAGTGCGAACACATTTTTGAGACCATTGGATTTCTCGGGTATTTTCAGAGAACAATCACAAGAAAGAGCCTATAAGCCCTATTTTGAGACCACCCAAGCTGCAAACTTTAAAAGTCTTGTAAAATTATCTATGAATCTACAACTATAAATCTCACTTCCATGGAATGCAACTCAACTCACAGAAATATCTAGTAAAACACAAATAATTTTTACGAACTTGAGAAGTCCAGATTAAGGGAGAAATAATTACTTAAAGTGGGAGACTAAGAAATCAAGTGACACATTTTTATCTGTGTATATACTTAAATTCCAATTTCATTGTTTACTGCAATAGCAGTTTCCTTGCTCTTCTTCACAAAAGCGTAGAGATAAACTCCTCACCACTGCCAGAATTATACAAAATCATATGCAATATTATGTGGTGAGATATATATATATATATATATATATA
The DNA here is from genome assembly GCA_035773235.1 of Eospalax fontanierii. Taxonomy (NCBI): domain Eukaryota; kingdom Metazoa; phylum Chordata; class Mammalia; order Rodentia; family Spalacidae; genus Eospalax; species Eospalax fontanierii. Next base: position 45,311,467 of record CM069527.1, read on the forward strand.
TATATATAGAGAGAGAGAGAGAGAGAGAGAGAGTTACTGTCTTAGAAGAAGTGGCCATGAGCAATAAAATTACATTTATTTCACAGCGAGTGTTTTATTAGTCACAAATATTAGTCATGTGAAGAACCTTAGAAGCACTTGAAACAATTCCTCCATTTCACAGATAAGAGAATGGAGTAAGAGTTAGCATACTGGTGAAAAAACTAACCACAATTGTCATTCATAGTTATGTTTTCTGTTCTATAAAAAAGTGATTATCAATGGGACACTCAAGGTCAGAGTGGATATCTTATTTAAAGATGAATTTAATGACTTCATTAAAATCTAAAGATGTACAAAGGCAGCAATGCTATCATTCAGCTAACAGAGATTTACTTATCATAATTTTGTACAAGGGATTCATCAAGTGAGAAATTTTTCCCCAATGAAGAGAATTGTCCTGTATTCAAAGAATATGCAGGCTGCTTCAATCACCATGCCCTTGATGAGAACTCTGACAACTTATACTCTCATATGTCTGGAAGACGGACAAAAAGTCTCAGATGGCTCAAGGTAGAGAAGCTGACCAAAAGGTGGAGTAAGCAATTCCTTTCTTAGAGAACCAAAATGCTCTCAGGGTCCTCCTGTTTTGAGTCAGGTTTCCATACTACTAAATTAAAATTACTGAATAGTTTTAAGACCATTTATCCTTCTGGGTCTCCTGAAGGCTGAGAAATAGCCTTTTCATTAGAGTCTGCTCCCATATTAGTTCAAGATCAAAAGCCATTTGAGAGAAATGAGGAGAGAGTAAAACATTGATGAATATAGCCAAGGAATGAAAAGCAGTACATGTTCTTATGCGTACCCTCGAACACACGCACACAAACACCACAGAGAGAGAGAGAGAGGTGGGGGGAGGAGAGAGAGAGAGAATTTATGAAAAGAGATAAAGAAATATGCCAGGACAGTAATTTTATCATTAATAAAGTAAGTTTTAAAAACAAATATAGCACAATTAGAATGAAACCAATAACAATTTGAAAATATTTTCTTTTCCCCTTACAATAGCCGTCACATAACTCATAAAATAATCATCAGCTTTCAGCTGGGCATGTGGGGCATACCTTTAATCCCAGCACTCAGTAGGTTGAGGCAGGTGGTTCACTGTGAGTTCAAGGCTTGCCTGGTCTACATAGAGAGTTTCAGGCCAGCTGGGTGGGACTACAGGGAAACAATATCTCAAAAAAAGACCAAAAATAATCTTTCCAGATTTCTCAGAAGAGTATTTCATATGCAGCCTTCCTTAAATATATCTGACTGCAAAATCCTTTTGGGTGTGAAGCATCTCATGACAATTGTGTTTTATACACCATACTTAGAGAAGTATCACTTCCATAGGGGAACAGTTCATGAGGTGTTTGGTTTCAGATATTTTTCTGTCTTGCATGAAGCTTATATTTAAGTACCATGAAAAAAAAAAAAAAGGTCCGGTTTTGTTACTTTTCAGTCAAGGTTTGATTGCCCTGTGAGCCATCATGCTCACATAGAAGACACAGGTGAGATTCTAAAGAACAATCTATAATTGAAATGTTGTCATTAATTTTCCAGCTTCTTAACATTATAGAATTCTTTTGGATTCTTTAAATATATTTAATTGAGTCATTGTGAGTTTCATGCGGAACATCTCAGTCAATCTTAATGAACTTTATATCCATTTACCCGCTGGCACACATCCCATAGTCACCCAACTGGAATCCATACATTCATCAATCTGAGTTAAGGTCTACTGTGTCAAGTTAGTGTCCACAAGTAACCTCAGTGCAGGTTCATCCACTGAGGTCTAGTCAACCTAGCCAGAGTCCCTTCCTTTAGGAAGACTAGCTCATCCTCAACCAACAGTAATCAGCTGCCAATATTTCTTAAGCAAACGTTGGGGTCTGCTACCCATTTACCCAGTTCCATGCTGGGCTTTTGTCTGCTTGAGTTTGCCTGGATCTTGAGCATGCTGAAATGATTGTTGTAGGTTCATATAAGCAGGGTCCCAGGATCTTGCAGCATTTTATTTCCTTATCATCCAGCCCTTCCTCCACTGTCTCTTACAATCTTTCTGCCCCATTGTCAGCAATGGTCCCTGAGCCCTGGATGAGTGAGACCTTAATATAAGAGTCCCGCAGAGGGAGCCACACTCTGCAAATTCCTAATCTCCATGATTTATCCATTTCTGACCTTTTGACTTACTGGCCCTTTGTTGCATGCAGGAGCTACATTAATGAGAGTTGAGAAATTCATTAGTGCTTCTTTAACCCTTGTTCTATATTGCCTGAGCCTTTGGTGTAGAGGCTGCATTGTAGATGTACTGCTTAGGTATGGACAATTCACAGGCAATGTCTGTGTGTGACCAGCTATGGTACTCTGTATCAGTCTCCATCTGGCACAAAAGAAGCTTCTTTGATGAGTGGTGACTGGGACACTAAACTGTAAGCACAAGGATACATATTTTGCATTTAGGAAGTAGTTACATTAGCCTAGGGATATGACAGCCAGCCCTAGGGATTTCTCTAAGATCTATGACCACTGCAGTCATGTGTATTTTCTATGATTACAGTACCACTCCTGAGTTTCCACTCATTGAGTGGGCTTCAAGTCCAATTAGGTAGCTGTTGATTACCCCCAAGGTAAAAGTGCCACTAATGCCCCAGTGTTGTTTGTTGTGCCAATCATTGGTATGGTTATTTGGTCATGAAGCAGGGGTTGGACCATTGATTGATATTCTTTCTTATCAATTTTCATAGTTCTTTCTAAAGATATGAAAGCTAGCCTTCAGGAAGGTGACTTGTTGATCAGTTTCAACTCATTGCTCTATTTTCTGTGTTGGAAGTATGTCCTGTCTTTACCAATAGGACCTTAACTTCAAGTTCCAGCAGGCAATCAAGGACTATGGCAAAAGCCCATATAATTTTGGAAGTCTCTTGGGTCACCCTAGTCAGCAACTCAAAGGGAAGTTTCTCCTGTCTGGCACTGTTTCTTGCTATGTAGCCTTCAGCTATGCACATGGGCTCATGTAGAACTATTGTGTGTGAAGTTTTTCATTAGGATGTTAGACTAATATGATTCCTTCTGGTATTTTACACTAGCTAGGCATTCTCTCTCTCTCTCTCTCTCTCTCTCTCTCTTTCTCCCTCCCTCCTGTCTAACCTTCCCTCCATGCTTTCCTCATTTAAGGTGTCCTCATTTTCCCCATTTCTCCCTTGATAATGTCATTTTCCTAAGGCCTCACTTCTCTTGAGCTCTTTCTTTCCCTTTATCCCCATATTTCTTTTTTATAACCTTCCCTGCTTCCTTTCATTTAAATATCCCCCTTTTATCTATGTCTCCCTTAGTAACACCTGTCTCTTGTTATTCTTCTCTCTTATGTTCCTTCTTTTGCTGTACCTCCCTGGTTCCTTTTCATTATCCTGGTTCCTGCGATTGCATCAGGATACATACCCACATATAAGGATTTGGTGCTAAGATCCACGTATGAGGGAGAACGTTTGTTGTTTGTTTCTTTTCTGATTCTGTTTTACTTCACTTAGCATAACAGTTCCTAGTTTCATCCATTTCCCTGCAAATGTCATGATTTCCTCTTTCTTTACAGCTGAGTAGAACTCCATTGTGTAAATGTACCACATTTTCATTATTCACTCATCAATTGAAGGGCACTTAGGTTGCTTCCATCTTTTAGCTATTGTGAATAGGGCAGGAACAAACATGGATGTACACGTATGTCTGCAACAAGGTGAGTTATTTGGGTATATGCCAAGGAGTGGAAAAACCAGGTCAAATGGTAGGTTCATTTTTAATTTAAGAATTCTCTACACTGCTTTCCATGGGGTTGCATGAGTTTACAATCCCACCAGCAATGAATGACCTTTCCTCATTCCCCACATCCTCTCCCGTATTTGGTATCATTTGTTCTCTTGATCCTAGCCAATCTGAGTGTGGTAAGATGAAATCTTAAAGTGGTTTTAATTTGCATTTCCCTAGTTATTAACAATGTTGAACACGTTTTAAGATGTTCAGCCATCTTCTTCTTTTGAGAACTCTCTCCTCAGATGCTTAGCCCATATTTTAATTGGGTTGTTTTCTTTATTCTGTGATTTATGAGATTTTTTATATATTCTGGATATTAAACCTCTTTCAGATGTGTCACTGGTAAAAATTTCCTCCCATTCTGTGAATTTTCTCTTCACTTCCTTGGTTTTTTCTTTTGCTGTACAGAAGCTTTTTAGTTTAATGAGATCCCACTTGTTGATATTGACCTTAATTCCAGAACAGCTTATGTCTGGTTTAGAAAGTCCTTTCCTACATCTAAAGCTTGTAGGTTATTGCCAAAGTTTTATTCTAACAGTTTCAGAGTTTCATGTTTAATATAGAGGTCTTTGATTCATATCAAGTTAACATTTGTACAAGGTGAAATATAAGGGTCTAATTTCATTCTTCTATAGATTGAAATCCATTATTCCAGCACCATTTGCTGAAGATGCTATCTTACTTTCAGAGAGTGTTCTTGGCCCATTTGTCAAGTATCAGTGACTACAATTGCATGTACTCGTGTTTGAGTCTTCAGTTATATTCCAGTCTACGGTCTACGGATCTATTCTTGTGCCAGTACTATGCTGTTTTATGACTATAGTTCTGTAATATAGTTTGAAATCTGGATAATAATCTCCCAACATTGTTCTTTGTGTTTAGGGGTGCTTTGGTTATCTGAGGTCTTTTGTTCTTCCATATGAATTTTAGGATTTTTCCTCTAATACTGTAAAGAACATCATGGGGATTTTTATTGGGTTTGCATTGAATCTATATATTGTTCTTGGAAGGATGGTCGTTTCCACATTAATTCTTCCAATCCATGAGCATGTGAGGTCTTTCTATCTTCTGGTGTCCTCATCAATTTCTTTCTTTAAAAATCCAAATTTTTCATTGTAGAGATCTTTAATACCTTTGGTCAGGTTTATTTTGAGATTTTTTTTTGAGGCTATTGTGAATGGGAGGGTTTCCTGGTATTCTCTCTCCAGTTGCCTGTCATTGGTATATAAAAAGGCTAATTATTTTTGTAGACTAATTTTGTGACCAGCCACTTTATTGAAATTGTTAATCATTTCTAAGAGTTTTTGGTGATATTTTTGACATCTCTTAGGTATATTATCATGTCATCTGCAAAGAGGGATGATTTGACTTTTTTTTCCAATGTGTACTCCTTTAACTTCCTTATTCTTGTCTTATTGCTATAGCAAGAGTTTCAAGCACTATATTCAAAAGAAGTGGAGATAGTGAGAACCTTATCTGGTTCCTGATTTTAATGGGGATGCTTCCAGTTTTTCTCCATTTAGATTGGTAACATTTAATTATGGTGAGGTATGTTCCTTCCAATTCATTTTCCTCTAGGACTTTTAATATTAACTCATGTTGAATTTTGTCAAAGGTCTTTTCTGCATGACGATATGATTTTTGTCTTTGAGTGCATTTATGTGTTTTATGACATTTATTTACTTAGGTATATTGAAACACCCCTGTATCTCTGGAATAAAGATAACTTGATCATTGTAACTACTCTTTCTGATGTAGTCTATATACAGTTTTCAAGTATTTTGTTGAGAACTTTTGCATCTATGTTCATTAAGGATATGGGTCTATAGTTTTCTTTTCTGGTTGTATGTTTACATGGTTTTGGTATTAGAGTGATGATGGTTTTATAAAAGGAATTTGAGAGTTATCCCTCTGTTTCTATCTTTTTAAATAATTTCAGTATTGGATATAGATTTTCTTTGACTGTTCAGTAGAATTTTGCTGTGAATCCATCCAGATCTTGGCTTTTTTGGTCATGGGGTTTTTTTATTACTGTTCCAATTTCTTTGTACCTTATTGGTCTGTTTAAGCTGTTGAATTCTTCTTGGTTTAGCTTTGGTGATTCCAATGATTTTAGGTATGCATCGATTTTTAAGGCTTTCAAAAAGTTATTAAGACTTCTTCTGGTGTTGATTTCAAGCTTTCTTGCATTGTGGTCTGATAGAATGCATGGAATTATTTCAAATTTTTTTTTTTGCTTTAGTTGGGGTTTGTTTTGTGTTCCAGTATGTGGTCAGTTTTGGAGGAAGTTCCATGGGGTGCTGAATAGAACGTGTATTATTTGGTGCTTGGGTGGAATATTAGGTAGATGTTTGTTAGGTACATTTAATGTATGGTATTGTTTAATTTAAATGTCTCTCTGTTTATTCTCTGTGTGGTTGATCTGTCTAATGGAGGTAGTGGGGTATTGAAGTCCCCTACTATTAGTGAAGTTGGGTGCACCAGAGTTTGGGTGCATATATATTCATGACTATAATATTCTCTTAGTTAATTGTTCCTTTGATTGGAATTATGTAACCCTATTTATCTCTTTTGATTAGTTTTAGTTTGAAGTGTATTTTGTCAGATATTAGAATGACAACTCCTGCTTGTTTCTTAATGCCATTCACTTGGAATATTTTTTTCCATCCTTTCCCTTTAAGGAAGTGCCTGTCATTGAAGGTGAGATGGGTTTCTTGCAGACAAGGAAAGGATAGATTTTCTTTCTTGATTCATTCAACTGGCCTGTGTCTTTTTACTGGGGAGTTCAGTCCATTGATGTTTAAAGTTATTATTGAAAGATGTGTATATAGAGTTCTGTAATTTACAATTCCGTTAACCTCTTTTGTCTAACTTTGTGGTTCTCCAATTATACCTTCATTTAGTTTCTTTCTGTTGCCCCTTAGGTATAGTTGTTCCTTTCTTTAGCTCTTTGCTTTGCTTCAAGTATTCTCTGAAGGGCTGGTTTTCTGAACATGAATTCTTTAAGCCTATTCATGTCATGGAAGATTTTTCTTTCACCTTCAACTATAATAGACATTTTTGCTGGGTAAAGTATTCTAGGTTGGCATCTATGGTCATTTAGAACTGGGAATATTTTGGTCCAGGCTCTTCTTGCTTTCATAGTTTGCACTGAATAGTCAGCTGTAATTCTGATGGGTTTTTCTTTATATGTGACTTGTTTTTCTTTTACAGCTTTCAGAATTCATTCTGTTAGTTTCTGCTATGATGTTCCATTGGGAGCTTCTTTTCTGGTCTGTCTATTTGGCGTTCTATGTGCTTCTTATATTTGTATGGGAATGTCTTTCCTCAATTTTGGTGAATTTTCTTCTACAATCTGTTTAAAGATCTGATCAATACCATTATCCTGAGACATTTATTCTTCCTGTATGTTTATGATGTGTAAATTTGTTTTTTTTTCATGGTTTCACTCATTTCCTGCATATTATATTCATATAATTTAATTTTTTTCTTAGTTGTTTCTGGAGCATTCCAGTTCTTCAACTTTATCTTCCAATTTTGATATTCTGTTTTCTATTTCACTCATTCTGTTGGTTAGGCTTTCCTTGTAGTTTCAAATTGTCTTATAGAGTTTTTTACCTGCTTCTTTGTTTCAGCCTGTTTATTTTAATATTTCTATCACTTTTGTGAATTCTGTCAGATGTTGATTCCTATCTTCTTTTAATTCTTTGATTTTTTTTTTGGTATGTTCTTTAAATTCATTGAATTCTTTGATCATGTTTATGATTTTTTAACTCTGTGTCCTGGGTTATTGTTATGGGTTCTCACTAGAGAACTCTTATGCATCACTGGTGATACATAAGACAAATTATTTGAGTTTGTCATATTATTATTTTTTGTTGTGATCTTGGCATGTGTATTTCTTTGTTGTTTATGAGTCTAATGTGAGACTCCAGCCTTCCTTTGTTCAACTGAGGTCTGATTCTTTTTGTATACTTTATGTGACTTGGTTGTTTTCTTATTGGGTCTGAAAAGCTCAGTGGTCAAGGCTTCAGGTTCTTTCTTTTGAGTTTATATTTGAGGGATAAGATGGCTCTTGTTCTGCTACTCCATAGTTCCCTCAGGCGCACAAGTTTGGTTTGATCTGACCCTTTCAGGTTCTCTTCTTAGGTCTGCATCTGTCTAGCCAGCAGAAACAGCACAGTTTGGGGAAACTGCTGGGCAGAGACAGATTTCAGGCTTTCCTAGGCAGTCTGCATAGGCCTGGGCCCCAGTGAAGAAGGCTGCTCACAGAAATCCCCATTATAGTACTTTTAGAATAACTTCTGGCTTACCTATTCCGATATTTTGAAAGAATTTATTATTTGGGAAGTTGAAACAGTGTGTTTTGGTCACATTCAGACCCCTTCCCGTCTCCATGCTCACGCTGCTGCATTCTGGGTTCATGGCCTCTATAACTGTTTTTCTATTTCTAAAGTCTTATCAAGCCTTTGAGGAAACTATGGAGTAGCATAAGAACATACAAAAAAGGAACTGTTTCAAGATTTTCCATTTTTTTACTGAATTCTTGCCATTTTCATACAATATAATTTGATGACATTTGGATCCCGTCCCTATCTCCCTTCCCCACTATATTTCATATGTATATATAGACTCCCATAGAGTCTAATTTGAGAATTTGAGCATCCGAGTGTCCTTCAGTTTGGGCTCATTCACTGGAGTCTGGTAAACCTACAAAGGGTCTCTTGAAAGAAACTGTTTCTGCTCCTCCCAGAAGATATGTATTGACACATTTTCCTTAGATGGGTTTGGAGCTTCTTACCCACTTCATCATGTCTATACTAGGATATTTTCTGGTTTGAGCTTGCATGGGATTTGTGCATGCTGTCACCATTGCTGTAATTTCATATGAGTAACTGACCAGCTATCTAGAAAACTTGTTTCCTTGTGTTCCTCAACAAACTGTTTTATTTATTTATTTTTTACAATCTTCTGACTCCCTCTTCTGCAATGATCTGAAATGAGCCTTGGGAAGCAGAAGTTTGATATAGGTGTCTTATTCATTGATAAGTGGTCTGCAACCTCTTGTTCTTTGCACATTGATCAGTGGTGGGTTTCTGCATTAGTCACTATCTGTTGCATAAAGGAATTCCTATTGTGAGAACTGAGAGTTACATTAATCTATAGTCATAAAAATAAGTCACTAAGAGTCAGTTTAATATGAAGCTAGAAAGATGGCTCAGTGTTTAAGAGCATCAGCTGCTCTTGCAGAGGACCCAGGTTCGGTTCCCAGCAACCACAGGATGGCTATCATGCGTCTGAAACGCCTCACCCTCTTCTTCTTCTGACCTTTACGGGCATTGCATGACATGGGTGCACTTTCATACAAGCAAGCAATGCACTCATATGCATAAAATAAATGTAATAAGTATTTTTTAAAGAGTAAATTTAACATAATTACTTTTTAATAGAAAATTTGTATTAGGCTGTCCCCTATGTCCCGAGATCTGTTTAGTCTCAGGACGCTAAGCCTAATATTGATGTCAGGTATGGGTTCCATCATAGAAAGTGGATCTTAAATCCAATTAGAAAGCAGTTGGTTACTCTGATAATATTTGTTCCACTATTTTATCAGTGGGCATATTGTGCCAAACTGGTTGTTACTATAGTTCACAAGATCCACAGCTGGGTAAGAATGTTAATTTTTTTTCCTTTCAGTAAGTTGCATAGCATCTTTCAGCACTATGAATGCTTACCAGTAAAAATGAGGCTCTGAAGGCAGCACTAGCTTGATTTCTCCTTGTTTGTTCTACAGCTCATGTATTTAGTATCATCAGGGTTTTACCATCCAGTTTTGATGGGTAACCAAGAGCAGGGGCAATGTCTATTACTGTTTGAGGACTTTGGGAACTCTGATCAACAGCTTCCTGAAGGGAGTCCATTCCTGGCACTGAAGGTTTTTTTTGTTTTTTTGTTTTTTTTTTTTTTAGCCTATGATGTCTAGAAAGGCAATGTCCCCTGTTATAGGATAACTCCTTTTAATCTGTTTTTGTGATGTATATGTATCTACTTTAAGTTTCTGTAGTGGTAGGTCTTCATTTGTCTTTTTCTAAAGGTCTTTGTGTTGCTTATCCCTCTGCATACTCTGCTCTGCCCTTCCATTCCCCATTACATTAACCCTTCCTGTTCTAATGTTCTCCTTCATGTCAGTGCATTTATTACTCCTCCCAGGAAGCCCCCCCCTCCAACCCATGGCCATTTATTAGTTTCTTGACTTCTCTGAATTTTCCAATTCAAACATGCCTTTCTAAGATTTCAAAACTAGCATCCAGCTAAAACAAAGAACATGAGATATTTGTCTTTCTAAGTTAGCATTCCTCATTCAGAATATTTTTGTTAATTCTTTGAAAATGTCATACAATGTATTTTTATCATAGTTAACCTTTTCCCATCCATTCAGACCCATTATCACCTCATCACTCCCACCAACTTCATGTCCTCTTTTTTTAAAGTCCATAAAGTTCAATTTGTGTTTCCCAAACATTCTTGCATGTGGTCCATCACCTAGAGTGTGATCACTCTACCACTGGTCACACTCTTAAAGAAAACTGACCTTTCCTTCCTCAGTTGCTATTAATTATCAATAGTTCCTCAGATAGGACTGGAGTTTGTGCCCACCTCCCCCTTCAGTGATGCAGTTTTGTCTATCTTGAGCTTGTGGATGTTATTATAACCACTGTGAAGTCACATGTGCAACTGTCTGTCTTGTCATATGTAGAAAGTGCTGCTTGATTTTAGTCATCCAGTGCCTCTGGCTCTTACAATCTGCCAGAAAGACATTTTATTTTTTATTTTATTAAAAATACTGTATTTATTATTTTATGTGCATGAGGGTATTTTACACACACACACACACACACACACATATACACACACACACACACACACACATGTTCCATGCATTACTCATGTAGATCAGAAGAGGGCATTGCATCCACTTGAATTGGAGTTACAGCAGTTGTTAGCTGTGTTGTAGGTGCTGGGAACTGAATCCAGGTCCTCTTCAAGAGCAGTCAGCACTCTTAACCACTGAGAAATCTGTCCAGTCCCAAGTTAGACATTTTATTTAGCACAACTAGATTGTTAATAGGTAAAACAGACCAAAAACAGAACAGTTCAAGTGATTTGGGGACAGTTTTATGCAATATTTTCTTTTTAGACTCTTCTAAAATGTTCTGTGTATTTAAATGTCAGAGATAAAGGAAAATTGAATAAAATGATCCTTAATAAACATTTATTGAGCTCAAGTACTACAATGTTCTAAATTTTAATTTTTTTTGTTATTTAAGCCCCAGAAAACCAGGACATGTCTTATTTTTTATAAAACACCTGGATCTTTTGTTATAATAAGATCTTTATTATAAGAATTATCATATAACCACTATACAGTCAGAAATTACAAAGTGATTAGGTTTATCAGGTTTCTTGCATTAAATTTTTCAGGATCTCAGCTGAAGTGATATCTTCTTAACTAACCCATTTAGTTTTTTAAAGGAAGATCATTCCAAATGTATAGATGAAAAGAGTGATTAATTTTTAAGATTCATGTTGGTTACATTTTGGTATTGAAATAAATTACAATAGAAATATATCTCGATACATTTCTGCGCACCAGAATCTCATATAGATCTTACTTGCTTAATTTTAAAATCCTTGGAAGGCTGCTATCTTTTTGGAAACTCTAGAGAAGACTTTGTTTCTGTGTTTTTCCTAACTTGATGCCATAGCCCATAGTCTTTGATTCATGTAATTTTCCATATTCTGAGCCAACAAACTAGCATTTCTCTGACCCCGTTTCTATCATCATAGGTATCTCTGACCACAACAGGCAAGGATTTTGTCTTTTAGGTGATTATATGGGCTCTATTTTGATAACCTAGAGTAATTCTCTCATCTCAGTCTACTATACCCTCCACCATATCTGCAGAATTTGCTCTGTCAAGTAAGGTAACCTCATCATAGGTTCCTAAGTCTAGAATGTGTCCACCTTTGGAGATCCAATATTCTGCCTGCCAGAGTATTTAAATCTTTATAACAAATGCTAAGTCCTTAAATGAAATACATTTTCACAAAATTACATAAATTATTTGTAATTAAATTTTTCTTCTTTGCATGTGGGTTTTACTTCAGATAAAGAGGAAAATGATTTTGCCTTTTAAGGTCCTGGACATCATCTTCCACTCTGGGATGCCTTCCTCTGATGCTGATTGCTGCTCCTCTGCTTAGGCCCTCTACTTTATGTAGTGATTTTTGTGCCTACCTGTAGCTGCATTGGCCTGAATTCCTGCCAATAATGTGAGCTCCTGAAAGCAGGGACTCAGTTCAATTCAGCTTTTGAAAATAGCAGATTCTTCTTAGATGAAATTTCCAGAGGCACTTCCCAGGTGACCCTCCAGCAGTACTGTAAGCCTCAGAATGCCATAGAGTCCCAGATCACTATCTCTCATTTTGATCCCTCTTAGAATTCTCAGTTCAATTATACAATATCCTATAAAATATCTCCTTTTTGGTATCTAATAAATATGTCTCAAAGTAAATGAATTTGCTTGACAGATTCGTAGAACTCAGAAAAGCTCTTAGAGTAACAGATGATTTCAGTGAGGAGTCGCAGAGTTCAGCCAGCAAAGGAATACGTTACAGAGAAGTCCAGGAAAAATCAGATGCTAACTTCCAATGATTTTCTCTGGGTAGAGTTGTGCCAAACACCATTTTGCTCATTGATGTGTCATAACATATGCACAGAATAACAATTGGGAAGCTTATTTAAGCCTTAGAACCCCAGATTTAAACTGGGGGTCACTCACACATGTGCCAAGTGTTACAGTAGCAAGAGCGCTACTGTCTTCAGCCTTTCAGATCTCAAACTGAAACAGATTCAGGGACTTTGTGAACAAAGCATGTACTTACTATGTATTGTTTGCGTAGCCTAGCTGGCCTTTCTCATTGCTCTAAATATGCATGAATACTCAGATATAGGCAGGAAATGTTTTCTTTTGTTTTATTTATCTCTTGCTTTTAGCATGCATGTATGTGTGTATGTATGCATTGTGCACATTGTGTATGCACACATGTTCACATATGTATGCGTGCATATGCATGTGTGTATGTGCATATGGAGACCCAAAGTTTATGTTAAGTATCTTCCTTGACCAGTTTTTGCTTCTTTTTTTTTTTTTTATCGAGACAGGATATCTATTCTAGCTAGCCAACTTATCTAGGATATCCCCTTTCCTTGCCTCTTAAATGGTGGGGTTACAGGTAGTCATAAGGTCTACCTGGGTTTTATATTGGTTCTGGGGATTGAACTCCAGTTCTCATGCTTGCACAAACATTTTATCCACTGTTTCATCTCCCCAGTCCCAAGCTAGAAATTCTAAGCATTTATAGGTTCCCTCTCAGAGACTGGCCAAGGAACCAACCATGTTTTGGAATATTAACACCAAACCTGAGTTAACCTTCCATTGCACAGTATCTCAAACTTCATATGACTAAACCAGACCATTTCACTTTCCTCAGAATCATCTCTTACACAAATCTTTTCTACTGAGGTAAAAGACATTAGTATTTACTGAGCGATCCCCCAAAACAATTAAGAAGCAAATGCAATAACCATTCTTGCTAATATTTTCCTTTCATTGTCTATATCAGTTTCATCTAGGAAGTCAATCCAAGTCTGCTTTTAAAGCATTTCTAAAATATCCTGTAGCCTCCTGCTTATTTCTATGTCTGTTACTGTGACCATAGTCCAAGCCCTTTTGGCATTCATCTTTGAAATGACTATCCTCCCTACATTCAATCTGTCCTGCACAGAACACTTGGAATAATTCCTTTACAGTAATTCAGATCATGTCATAAACCTGCTTAACTCCTCCAGTGGCTTTCTACCATCAAACCTGAATTCTTCTTTAAATTCAAAAACTTTAGGTAGTCAAGCTACTGTTTATTCTTTTATCCAGACTTCAGTCATTCCTCTTCCATCTATGATTCTGTCAAAGTAGGCTGCTTTTTAGTTCCTCGAAGTCACCAAACTTGTTTTTGCCACAGGCCTTTGCACCAACTGCTCTGCTACTTGAAATAGTCCTTCTCTATTTTCAGATGACTAAATTCTTGTCATAATTTGTGATTTGCTGCTAAAAAACAACCTTTTCACAGGCTTTTTGAGCCCGTTCTACAAATGTCAGCTAGTTTCCTGACATCACCTTATTTTAATCCTTTCCATTGTATTGTGGTCATAAATATTTAGCTGTTTTTATTTTTTTAATTGTTTTTTTCCTTTTAACAACTAAATTCTGTCTTCTCCCTTACCTTCACATAAAATAAAGCTGGAGGAGTGAGGGACTTGCTTGATGTTTTTGCATCTTTTGGCTGGTGCATAACATATTTCTAACGGATATTTACTCAAAGGCTCAGTTTCTTTTCTTTCTTTTTTTTTAAGCCACAAGAAGGTACTTGGAATACAACTGATATTTCCTAAAACGTTGTTTTATGGGACTTTAGGAATAACAATGCAGAGAATTTCATTGAAATTCTTCCTTTAACTCAGAATATTTTTTCAAATTATTATTTTGTATTAAATGACCTTGATGAATGTTCTTAGGTATTAAAATGATTCTTATATATCTTGATGTGTATCACCAATACATTAAAGACTTATTTTTAGGGAGGCATACAGTTTTTATAATTGACTAAATAATGAACCAGAAATTAACTGAACATAGAGATTTTCAAAAACGTGTTTACTTGTTTGCTATGTGTAAGATTTCAGTTAGACTAGTACATGTAGATGGAAAATATCATTTTCATTTTGTTATGCTGTGTATTCCTTTCCTCTTTAATTTGATACTTGTGGAATTTAGTTCTACCAAATAACAATAAAATGAAGGCATCCAAACTGAAATTTTATAGAGTTGAGTTTTCAACTTATTTGTGATAAGGAGCAGAGTTAATAATAATAAATAAACTTATTTTCATATATAATGATATAATTGCCAAATATTTATTTATTTTTAGAAAATCCAGTAACCACCTAAAATTATCTCATTTTGATCAGGAGTACATTGTAACATAGGATTCCAACTGACATTGAGTGATTTTCTTTAGTATGCAGACACCAAACATGTACCAGTAGCTGTAAATGCTATGAGTAGATAAAAGCCCCTGACATGGGGAAATCATACTTGGGGACACCTTACTGGTAGACCTGAGATTGAGTGGGCGTATGCTATGACATGTCACTAACTCTCCATTTGACATTGTTATAACTTCAGAAAGTTGAGTAAGCTACTATGAACTCAGAAAACATCCTATTCTGGGTGCTCTCTTTCTGCCAATAACACACATTTCTATGACTCGATACTAAGTCTGCTATTCATAATTGAGGGGGAAAAACATAAGTGTGTCTTTCCTCTACTGCCCCTGATGTCCTGCCAGACTCTGCTGACATTAAACAAAGTCTTTAGGGTTCAAGAAACTGGGCAGCCCCATCATACACATAGAGGCAAATGTGGAACAGTGTGGAGTATTTCTGCCTGCCGCACTGAGTTTAACATGCCCAAATAGTCCAGATTGAATAGCGCTGTCTTTTGAACTGGCTGAGATGCTTCTCTGATGTTACTTCTCTAAGTTTTAGATCAATGCCTGGAATATGAATCAGAACATGTGAGGAAAGTCACTGAGGGGAAAGGTGTTGGTAAGGCTGCAGGAGTGAAGCACGGAAGGCCAGAGAAAAAGTGCGGTGAGATGTGTAAGCAGGAAAAACAAAGGGCTGAGTCATTGGAGCCCTAATTGACAATGGCACAGCTGTGACAACAATTTGCTGGCTGCCTGACCTATGTGATGAAAGGGCCTCTGCTTTCCTTGGAACCCCGGAGTTACAGGGCGCACAGCAATGCACCTCTCATGTTTCCAGCCGGCTCAGCCTCATAAATACCTAAACTCATGGATGACATTTTTAATGCTCTGCAATTGCTCTTCTGCATTTATATTTATTACAATTCAACATATCCATTAGTGCATCTATCATTGATAAATTTGTCACTGCTTCAGGAATATAGTCCATCATGCTGCATCAATTTCCCTTTACAAGCTATTAATGTACTATAATGCAACTTACAATATCAAATGGATATATTTGATTAGAGAGGTGCCAGAGTCAGTCAGATTGAATGGCGAATTGGAAGAGTACCCAAACTCTTAATCTATTTATTGTAAAGATGAACAGCCTTGGTTCACCGTGAATGTGTTAACATAACAGGTGTATCTATTTCACTTTCTCAGAAAACACTGAAAAAAATGTAAGCAATTTATTTTGACTCAGTTTGAAACATAGCAGACTTACAATATTTTGTTGACACTTGACATGTTTATTCTTTTAGCAGACTCATAGTCATATTTTAATATTTTCTGCATTCAATTAGCAGCTTTATTCAAGAGACAATGAAGGCATATGAGTCCAGGAGATAGGACCAACTATGGTTTTCTGGAATAGAAAAAATACAAATGCTAAAACTTTAGTAAATAGAAGACAGACTTTCAGTGCATGACTTGAGATGTTTTTGAATGCTGTAGAAAATTTTGTTAAAAATAAATAAAAACAAAAGACACCTGTGCAACAGAAAGTGAAATGACATAAAAATCAGTAACACTTGTGAGTATGGACTATATCATTTTATTCTGGAACCAGCTGGCAAATTATTGTTTGTGTCCATGCACTGCACATTCCTAAGTAGACTGGAACAGCCTAAACTATTGTAACATTTCTGGCTATAATAAAACGCCCAAGCCATTAAAAATTTCATCTCATTATACTAATCATACAGTATAGAAAAAGACTTTTTATGCACTTAAAAATCTTCTGGTAAATTACTATAAAATCCAGCAATGGATATTATTTTTCTAGAGGAATTTTTAATAGCTTACATAAGACAGACACACATTAAAACTCTTATGCCTTTATATTTCAGGGTATGACATCAGGCAATGTAATAATCTCTTTAAACTCCAGGTGCTCATATATTTAAAAAGTATGATAGGATGTGATCTATAGGGTTGTTTTAAGAATTAAATGAGCTATAAATTTTGGTCTATCCATATCATGGTATATATGTAGAAAGGCTCTAAACTGAACAGATAGATTCAAACATCTAATACAAGCATAATATATATAAATGGAAAAAATTATACATAGTATATGTATAAAATTTGGTAGTATGAAAAAAATGTCAAAATCTGACTAGTAATTGGACAGTAGGCTAAGATTTACTTTACATATTATGTCCTCTAAGGCTCTATGATGTCTCCTTATTTATTTGTATTACTCGTCTAAAAATATTATTTATTAGTTTCTTTTTTTATGTCTATGAGTGTATTGCCTGCACATATGGAAATGCACTCATGTAGTGAAATGCCCTGGGAAGTCTGAGGAACCCATGAAACTAGAGTTACACATGGCTGTTAGCTCTCATGTGGGTGCTGGAGATAAAGACCAAGTCCTTTGCAACTTTTAACCACTGACCCATCTCTCCAGCCCTTATTTGAATTCTCCTTGAAACTTAATAGTTTAGATTTCAAAGAATACTATTCATTAAAATGATAATCATACTGCCTAGCATATGGCTGGAACTCAATAAATGGTGATTCTTTGTACAATGTCAAAAATAAACAATTCTTTTCACTGTGAAACCTGATAGACATTTTTCTATGATGCTGCTCCAATAATTGATGCCTGCTTGATTTTGAATTTAAATAAGAAAGTTACACTTGCACAGATGGGTTTTCAAAGTCCATTTGATAAGTTAGTCCAAATGTGAGTATTTTACTATCTCAGGAAGCACCAGTGGCAAGAAGGGCTGTTTAATTAAACTGCTAATAACTCGAGGATGTCTTCTTAAACACAAGTCACAGGATGAGGGAGGCTGTAGTTCCAGTCTACTCTCAGCAGGGATGTCAGCAGGGATACTCAAAGAGCCCTGGGACCCTGTCCTATGAAGTTTCCTATTTCAGGAGAGAGGCTGATTAATTAGAATGGGGCAGAATAAGATGGGCAGGACTAAGTAAAGAGCATGTATAGCTGAAAGAATGGTGGAGCCAAGGAACTGAAAGAGAAAGAGGCCTCTATAAAGACAGCACAAGGGCTACAACATAGAAGAGAGATTCAGCCTAATCTGTGCTAGTTCCTAAGGGTAGAACTGGGACCACTGGGTGGAAGTTAAAAGGAGACATATTTCAGCTTACAGCCAGAGCTAAAACCCAGCATGCCATGATTTATACTAGCAAATGCCACCCCAGGCAAGGATAGAACTCTCTGTTTAATTCTGATGATAAAAAGTACCAAGGCATCTGGATTCTCACAAGAATAATGTCCCAAACCTAAACTAAATACAGAGTCACTGCAGATGCTGCTTTACAAAGGTTTGATGCATGCAATGGCTGGACTTTGTATCTGCTGCAGCTGAATAGGCTGCAGAGCTCCGTGCTATCCTTGGCTCCATTTCATCGCCACCCTGTGTGCATCCGAACAAATACATAATCTTCTAGATTCTCCTTTTTCAATGATTTTAGGTCCCATCCTTTCACCCTGGCATCACATCTTAGAAATCTCAGATTCTGGGCACCATGCTCTTTGATACTGGACTTGTTTTTCTGTCTCCAGTTCCTGCCTTCACTTAAAATCAACAGTGGATCCATAACAGCCCTTTATTCTTTCCTGCTCTGTTTAATTTCCTCTTTGTGTCAACACTGGCTTGGTAACATTTGTTTCCTCTCACTGGAATATAAGCTGCATGAGGGTTTATAAACAATATGTTGTTGCATTCACTAAGAATGGAGTAAGCGTCAATAAATTGATCACACTTCTTGATCAAGAGAGAATGGAGACTATTACATGATGATTTAAAAGTCTATTAGCAAACTATTTACTATGTATATCCAGCTCTTCATTTCCCAGAGATTATCTGTCTCTAATGATCACAAGCAGCAGCAAAATACAAGATCTACAGTCAAAATTGGATTTGGATAATGATCAGGCATCAAACTTATTTTACTCATTAAACAACCTACCAGTTAATGAACCAAATCTTCGTTATTCTTCAGAGTTTTTAAGACTCATACTGTGAATATTTAAACATTTGTTGAAAAATTATATTTCAACAATTTTTATTATCTCTTTTTGACACTATTGGTGCAAAAAAACCTGACAAGATCTAGCATTCAGTTTGAAGGCCTCCTTTTTGCCAGACATCAATTCTTTGTCTCAGAGAACACATTATTGGGACTGAATACGCCTACTGAGGAAACCATCAGTGGGTACATGGGTACATGAACTATTTCTCTATGAGTTATTGAGTCCTTCAGACAAGTCAGCTACCCTTTCAGAATAATGGAAACAGGCAATGCTAGAGTTTTACAATAGATTGCTTTATCTTTCACTCAGGTTCTGAAATCCTGATCAAAAATATATGTGAGTTTCAAATAGTTTGAATTTTCATAAGTATCAAACCTAAAATGAAAGAAGAAGGGGAGAATTACACACTTTGTACCAAAACTATGATTCCTTTGAGTTAAGTTCAATGTTACAATGACCTATACCAGATGTTTGCCACACACTTCCAAAAATATATCAGAACATCTAGCACATTAAAGTAGTTTGTACAGTCAAGTATCCCAGTCACCATTCACTAAAGAAGTTTCTTTTGCACTAGATGGAGACTAATACAGAGTACCACAGCTGGTCACACACAGTTATTTTCTGTGAATTGCCAGTGCCTAAGTGGCACATCTACAATGCAGCCTCTACATGCAAGGCTCATGCAATATAGAACAATGGGTAAAGAGGAAACTAATGAATCTTGCAATTCTCATATGTGAAGCTCCTGCATTCAACAAAGGGCCAATAACACACAATGTCACAAATGACTAAATAATGTAGGTTAGGAATCTGCAGAGTGAGGGTCCCTGGACATCTGTCATATAAATCTCACTCACCCAGGCATCAAGGACCATTGCAGAAGATCGGGTGGAAAGAATTTAAGAGCCACTGAGAAGGTGTGTGAGCATATGGAAATAGAATCCTACAAGCTCCTGTGACTCTGCTCATATGAACCTACAACAACGGTATTGGCATGCTCAAGACCCATGCAAACTTAAGCAGAAAAAATCCAGCATGGAACTGGGGAACTTGGTAACAGGTCCCAACCTTTGCTTAAGAAATATTACATTGGGTGAGAATAAGCTAGTCTTCCTAAAGCGAGGGGATATGGATAGGCTGACTAGACCTTAGTGGATGAATCTGCACTGAGGTCACTTGGGGACACTAACTTGACACAATAGAATATAAGACAGATGAAAGAATGCAAGTTTTCCAGTTAGGGGGTCTATGAGGGATGCCGATAGGAAAAGGGGTGTAAAGATGATTAAAGATTGATTGAGATCTTCTTTATGTAACCACAGTGACTCAATTTTTTTTAATTAAAGTAGTTTGTACACCTTAGAAATATTAATACTTTAAAAAATTTCAAATGCCATGTAAGGAAATAAAAGGCATTCCTTTGGAGCTTTCACACATCAAATTCTTATAATTGTCTTAATATTACCTACTAGCTCAACTTAAGAAGCTGTTGTTTACTTAGCATCTGCTCTGTACTGCATAGTCCTAATTATCACAGGATACATAGGAAAAAAAGTCATTCTAGACAAGAGATCATCATCTAAGGTATTAATTAATTAATTTTTAAAGTATTTTATTACTTTTATTTTTATGTGACTGAGTATATTGCCTATATTTATGAAAGGGCACGCTTGCTATGCAATGCCTACAGAGGTCAGAAGAGGGCAGTAGAACCCCTGGAGCTGGAGTTAGCCAACATGTGGGTGCTGGGAATCAAACCTGGGTTATCTGCAAATACAGTCAGTGCTCTTAACCACTGAGTCACCTCTTCAGCCCCACCTTAGGCATTTATTCATAACATTTATCAGTCATAATTTTTATAATTTCTTTAAAATTCCCACCATTCCAAATTATGACTCCGTGTAAGCAGAAGCCTTTTCTGCATTTTTCAGCAACAAAAATGTAAATAGCAAGTCAATACCTACTGACTGGCACCTGATAAATTAAACAGAAATATTTGTTAAGTGCATGAATGAATCTAAGAACAAGTAACTAAATTTTATAGAGCATAGCTAAAATATAAGAGAAAAACTCAAAGTTTTGGGATTCAAGGTAGGTAATTTGTAAGCTTACCAATTAGGGTATAATATAATAATAAAGTAAAATTAGGAAAGTCCCTATATGTCAAGCTTGACACTACTGGGAGTTAGTGGAAACTTTAAGAAATATGGAACCCAAGAAAAGCTTCTGCTAATTGAGGGCATTCCTAAGAAGGGTGTTGTGCCTGAACCCCCACCCCCCACCCCGCCCTGCTTTTTTTTTCCTGTCTGCTTCACTTCCCAACCATGAAGTGAATTGTTTGGCTTTGCCTCATGCTGTCTGCCACAACATAGTGTCTCACTTCAGAACCCAACTCAGTGGGGCTCACAGGTCATGGGCTGAAAACTATAATTGAGTTCAAAGAGAACCTTTATTCCTCTTAGCTGGTAATCACTGGTACTGTTATAATAATGGAAAGCTGACTAACACAGAATGAGAGTACTTGCATGCATTATTTAAGGCATATGGTAAATATGTTTATAGTTGGTTATATTGATATCCCTATCCCTATCCCTATTCTTCATTCCCAAACATTCTAACACTCCAGTTCTCAAATGAATTTTGAAGGGAAGAGGATATATGAGAGACAATGCTCAGTTATCTCTGAACTTTCACTTCCCTGTAGAGCCTGTGCAGTCATGTCACTGCCCTTCCTAACAACAGCGAGAAGGAGGGCAGTCTTGCCTTGTAGTCACAGATGATGGGAGGAAAGCATTTCAAGTCATGTGTTTAGTGCGGACCCTGAGATCAATAGATTCCTGCCGAGAGTTCCACTGGCACAGTGTGAATGACTGAGTTCTTTCCTAGCCCAGGAGCTGCTGGTGGGGAATCCTTTTGCTGTCAGCAATCCTACTTGTGTGCTTACTCGTGGGCAGTGTGAAACTATTTCTCTAGTGTGAGTCACCCCATTTCTGACTGGTACATGCTAGCAGGCATTCCTTTTTCTACCCATAAAATAACATTTTTTCCTTGTCTCTGGTGGAATCTCACAGCATCCGCATTGCTTGTGATCAGCTGCTTTCACCTCTCTTCCCACTGTTCTTTAGCATCTGTCTCTGTTGGGTCTCCTCACACCCTTGGCTCAGCAGGCTTAGTGACACTGTGCTTGACTTTGATGGCAGTTGACTCACAGAGTAGTAACTCAGCAGCGATGACCCCCTCATGACTTTTGAGGTTACACATAGTTGTGACTAACAAAATGAGCAAAGAGATCCTGAACTAATGATTCTGCAAGTGTCATTCTCTGCAAGGAAAAAATTCAGTAAATATTTAGGGTGTATTCCCATTTACTTAGAGTATTCTGAACATTAGTGAATTGTTTGTAAGGACCTAATGAACTTTGAGTTGCTTACTATCTGACTATATGTTACTTCTATGATTCATATAGACTCTACATACACACATACATATGTTCACACAGATATATACAATATGCTTATATATATGAAAGGATTATGAGGAATATTATAAAGACCTCACAAACAATCCATAATCACCAGTTGACACTTGTTTCTCTGGGCATGAATCAGTGTACCTGGTTAGTCATTTTGCAACATACAGCCTAACAATATGGCAGCTCATATTATGCTTTTCCAAATGTCAGTTATATATTATTCATCATATTTTCCAACATAGACAACTATAAGCACATTTCAAAAGTTAGTGCCAGTTTAATTTTGATAACTGACTTAAGAGTCATGCTGATTCTAGCCTAGAAACACAGTCCTGTTAATAGAGCCTTTAGTAACACTTGCTTCAGTTATGTTTGCTTTTCAATGCAGTGTATCATTTTGTAATTTCTAAAGGTTGTATATACATTCAAACTATTTACAGCCATAAGAGACAGATGATAATCCATTATGGGAGTCTCATCTTTTATTTGAAGTTTGTCTATTCACTTCTCTAGAGAACTTGACTCAGTGAAGAAGGTGAGTGCATAGTTTCATATCTGGCAAAGGGGGTTGCTTGTGAGCAGAGAAGTGTTTGGTTTGTAAATTCATAAGTGCTAAACACAAATGCCAACTTTCATTTGAATGACTTATGCTGTCTTAATTTATAAAACTATTAGAGTATATTCTTGAATTAATTACCTATTCTGGATCAAACATTTTAGCATTTGGAATCAAGTAGCTGTTTTTGGAAAGGGTGAAATACTTTTAATGATTTGTTTACCTCTAAAAAAGGATTATTCTAACCTTAAAGTCTGTCATTTGAGGTTATACAGACTTTATTGTGATAAACAATATGCATGTATTAAATTATTCTGCTCTATCCCATAAACTTAATTAAAATAATAATTAATTAAAATATTAGCCTGAAGATTTAGTAAACCTAAAAGTTTCTGTGATAATATATCATAAGGTTGGAGAATTTCCTTTCTAGAATGCTAGGAAGCTTCTTCCAGAGCTAAGAGCAATCAAAGATACAATACCATGCATAAATCCTGAAGACATGAGAGGGAGAGGAATTCTGACACAAGGTAAAGAGGCTTCTGAGCATGTATAAAATGAGCAGTCAATATCTAGAAGAGGAAAATAAGAGAACGAGGGTGAGGGAAGAGTGTGAGACAGGTAGTGGAGAGGAGAAGGGAGAGAGAATTCTTGGCATTTGTCTTATAAATGGGACAGTGGAAAGATGATATCAAAAGTCTTTTTATTTTCAGAGTATTTGCAGGTGAAACATTGCATAGCTTCATCCTATGTTTCAGGAAAGAAAAATCAGTGTCTCCATTTTAAAGAATTTGTTATTTGATTGAATATACACATAAACAGATCCCATCCAGACAATCAATCATCAACCATGCTTAAAATATACATAATACATTCTATACTGATTGACATATTTTAAATTTAACCCATCTGTCTGAATTGTTTCAACTGTCTATTCAAACCAATATGAAGGAAAGAGTCAGAGACTACACATTTATGCCACTTACAGCAAAGGAGAGAATTAGAAACTCAGGTCCTAGTCTTTGCTTCAACTGACAAACTTAGAGTCTAGTAGGTCTAAGATTTATTTTCTGATTCATAAAATGGGCTTTGATATTAATAACAAACAAGATGTCATATAGAAATGACCTACAGAAGAAAATATGATTCTAGGGTGAAGTTATAGATAACTATTGTATAAATGTGTTTGTTAATTATGAAACCTAGAATTCTAGAGACATATAGGATAAAAGAACCATCAATGGTCATTATTGATAAAGCAATATAATTCCTTTCTGGACCTTGATTCTCCTCCATTTTACTATTTATGTTAGGTGATCACTAAAACCTTTCTTTCTGCAATTTTTGAGGCACACTGTATAGAGTTCCTCCGCACATAACTTCATATGTAATACAGTCTTCCTAGCTCTCTTTACCTATGAGATGAAGAAACAAATAAATAGGAACCTTTTCCTTTAGGGGTTTACTGCTAAGAATTCTTTGAAAATAAGCATTAAGAACAAACATAACTCATCTTGGAGAAGACGCTCCAGCAGATTTTCAGGATATCTGACTCTGGATTACACAGAAAAACATGTATAGCTGACCCTTCACCATTTCCTAATACACTCTTCTCTAGCTTTAGAAGGTACTGACAACTTTATTACACTCTTAGTATCTCATTTCCTGATTTCTATGATTGGATCTCCAAAAGATCTTAGTGAAAGTTCTCTGGCTTTTGACAAACCTGGTTTGAGTTGCCTCCTATCTCTTCTCTTCCTTTTAAAACATCCTATATCTGTTCTTCAAAATTCTTATGTAGAGGATGAATTGAACATAAAACAAAACAGCAACATCAACACCAACAACAAAACTATTGGGGTAAAACTAAGAGATCTAACTGCACTCCAAATTAAGGAAAATTCTAGCAACTACCTGTGATTTTAATATCCCTTTAATTCTCAGATGAGGAAAAATGATCTTAGGTCAGTTCTGACACATTTAGTTTTATTTTCCATGTTATATTAGATAAAAGGAACATATTTCAATAGGTTTATATCATATTCTATATAGCATAAAAGATTATAGCTTTCCATTAACTTGGTGCATATAATGATATTCAATTTAAGTTAGTTCTCCAGCAAGAGATTCCCATGGAATGCCTGTAAATTTAAAATAGCACTGGTTGTTTATTGAACTACTTAAAAGAAACCAAAAGTGATTGTGCTTATGTTTTCTTAAAGAAGAAAAAACTTAGTGTTTAATTTACTCGTGCTCACTCTGTGAGAGTATGTTCCAACTGAGAAATGGGACAAAACAGGAAGTACTTTACGATTTTTCATGTGGAAACGGGGCTATAAGCATCTCTTCTGCTTAGCTCATAATTTTTCAGGTTTTGTCAGCCTTTCATCCTCTCCTGATGGGGCACTTCTTAACTCTCATATTCTACAGCTACGCAAATGGGTATTAACAGAGGAAAAATTGCATGAATTATTTAGGAAACCAAAATGCTCTGCACAATACTGAGAAATCATATTTCAATATTATCCTTATCACTATTTCTGTATAAAAAGTCAACATTTACTAAATCTGAAAAAATGGATTACACCCTTCTGCCAAAGACATTCAGAAAATTTCATATTATTATTTGGAGTGCATATTTCTAATAAAATTGATTTTTTTCTTAAGTACAATGTCTCTAACTGATGTATGTGTGACTGGTATTTAAAGACCATGCCTTCAATCCCTATAGTAATTCATTCCATATAATATCATTTTAATCACAATAATTAAAGTACTTTTAAAAAAATAAAAAAAATTATACTAGTAAGTAGTATTGTTATTACTTCTGTAACTTCTTTACATACCATATACACTGCTTTCTGAATTTTATGTTATTTTTTTTATTTTAGGAAATCATTGGCAGCATAATGAAATTTCCAAATAGCATGAAAAATGCTATTTGGAAGCATTCTGAGACAATCATTTAGAATTTTTGAAAAGAAAAACTCAATGAAGTCAACCTTTATTTGTGGGTGTTCCTATGGTATTGTGAGCGCAATGCCATCTTGATCTTGCTTTTCAAAGGCATGCACTAAAGTACTGCAGAAAGGGCCAAGCTCACAGTGAGAACATCATTGCGGTATTTCACTTTCCTTTGTCTTTTACTTACACATTCCTCTCTCTTCAGTTGGTCTTATTAACATATTTTCACAATGTGATAAATTTTTTCAGTCCAGTGTTTAGGTGAAAAAGGGTAGAATTTTAAGAGGAAAGACCCTTTATTTATAGAGGGTATTGTGGTTAATGACTAATGTTTTTTGATGTTTTCAGATATCATGAGGAATGTCTAGAACATGAACAGTTTGATTATTTGATGATATTTAATTTTCTTATTCATTTCTACTGAAAATCAACTCAAGGCACATTTATTGAATTCCTGTATGTTTTCTAGGTGCCTCTTTACAGTGATACTTCTAGTATTTTTGCTCTCATTTTGTGCTGTGTTCTTGTACCACACTGCTTATTTGAAATCCCAGTAAAGATCTAATTAGCCAAGTTTTACTGGAAATCTGTAATGCCATGTGTAGAGAAGAGTTTTGGAGTTAATGAATGGAGATATTCCCTATTTTAGTCTCAGAGTAATGCCTTGTGCAAAGGTGATTGGATTTTCCTCCTTAGAAAAAAGAAATTTCCAATAATATAGTGCAGTAAGCAAAAGATTAGATAACCAGGTTTACTGAGAATAAGTGGGAATACAATATAATCCTGAAGAAAGTGTAGATTTCAGATTGACCTCTATGTGCTCAAGGGTAAGTCAGTTTGAATTCCTAGTGTCCAATCATTCATGTTTTTATAATCTATTGAAGAAACAAACACAAATCAAGTAATGATGGAAATATCAGTGATATATGGAAAGAGAGTGGTTTGAACCCAACAAGTGAAGCCACTTCATCAAGAGTCTTGGTAAAGTTTCCTGGTTTACTCTGGATTTATAGGAATTTCACTTGGTCATTAATGGCCATATTGTGAAATACTAACATCTATCCAACTTTTAACCTTCCTCACTAGGGAATTTAAACTACTGTGAGTTTATTATGACTCTGATGCCCTCAGAGACAGGGTTCAAAGTACTGCAAACAAGATATGTGAAAAGTGAATTTTCCGTCTTCATTTTTCAATTCAGTTCTCAGTTGTGCCTTTGTTTATATGACCTTGAAGAAATACCTTCAATTCTGTGTCTTCATTTCTGCTTGTAAATGAATATTATTTATATCACTAACATAAATTTTATATAAATCTTTAAAATTATGCATAGAACTAAGTATAATTCAATTGTGTTCTTTACAGAAACTTTAGAGGGAAAAATAAGTACATTTTATAATCAAACACCCTAAATGTTTGAAAATTCTATGTCATTTCTGAGGATAAAGCTAAGAATCCTGTTCAATATGAAATATACACAGAACAACAAGACAGCTGAAGTTTTAAGGTCTCTACAGAGAGATGTCACTAGTCTTTTAAAACTCAAACTCTTCTTACAAATTTGCATAAATGTCATTTCTACTTTTACTAGTGTTTCATAAACCAATAAAAGATAACTCATTTTATATGAAAAATCAACTGCATTTTCCTCAGGTATCTGCTCAAAGGAAGCAGTGATATGAAGGCATTAATACCATGGCTAAGACAAGCAATATCCATGTTGCAGCGGGCAGACCATGGTATATGTTCATCCAGGCAAGTCTATTCTTTTGAAGTTATGACTTAGAACAGCCTTGTGTGAAGTCAGTAATGCATAACTTGGTTATCCAATTTAATTTGTGGAGGCAAATCCAAAGATATCTTTCTGGCATCCAAAGTTCAAGAAATCTCACCAAACTTTTTGAATACCTGGTTAAGAATGAGAACAGAATGTGAAAAGAGCAGAACCATGTTTCCCTTCACCATTTGTGGCTCAAATCTCATCTCCTGTGCCCTTCCTCTAGGAAAAGAACTGCTTTAATCAGCTAATATTCCTGCGGCAACTCAACTCCTATTCTTCGTATTTTGGAATTGACCCCCACATTCTCTCCACTTGTTTTAATTCCACGCCAGCCTTTAAAGTTCAGCTTTAAAGCCCTTCTTCCATAAAACTTTTATTACTATCTCAATTGGAAAGGCACTGTCTTTTCTCTGAACACTTAAAAGTTTGTGGTCTGTATGACTCATTGGGTACTTAATCATTGCATTTTGTCTTCTGACATCTATTTTATTATATATTTGAGCTTCCTGAAGTTGCTTCTTTTTTGCTTTTCTTTATTTTTCCTGCTTCGTTCATCTTTCACATAGTTTCCAGAAAGATCCTTCTAAATGTCACTTTCCTGCTTAAACACTTTTCCACAATCAATTAATTCTAAACTCCTCTACTTGATGTCTATCAGGATTCTTTAAAATTATATGATGCCATGAGGTATTTCTACCTTAGGACTACTGTGGCCCTGGTTTTCTCTGCCCATATCCTTAATTAGTTGACTTTTTTCTATTCTTTAATATTCTACTTTTGTGTTATCTCTTTCAGAGTCCTGTGACTTTGTTATCAAAATATGATTCTCTCAGGGTTATCTTATAGTTTTCAGTCCTTTTCTGTGTATTCTAACATTGTCCGTTTATCTATAGAGTCCTCTCTTTATCATTTTTTACCTTGCTTATTGCTTTGTAGGTTGGCCACATGCACTATATCAGTGGATTATCCATCCTCTAGATTAGAAGTGGGCTTGTTCGATACCATGTTAGGTTTATAAAGAGGATAGTGAGGGCTTTTATTCTGGCTCCCGTCCTTCAAGGTCATCTAGCATGGACTGCTTTCTACGAAGTAGATACTATTATGTATTTCCATTTTTCAAATGAAGAAACTAACAGAATTTTTATGAGATGTGAACAATTGGCATTCCTAAGGCTACTGTCAGAATTTCAATTTAAGGATTTTTTTTTTTTTTTACTGTTTCACTGTACTTTATGTCATAATTGAACAATTGCCACTTGATCCAACTTTTATTTCTCAAGCCAGTTGTGTTAGTCTGGATTGTCTCTATCTCAATTTCTAATCTCATTGTCTCTTTGATTTATGCTCTCAAAAAGGCTAGGGAGAAAAGTCAACATTGTATTAATACCATACTTGTGGATATATAGAATCCTGAATATTTGTTATCCAATATTTTAAAAATTCCCTACATCTATCACAAATAACTAAGAAGTGGTCAAATTCAAGCACGAGTAATACAGAACTTGCAGTATATTCTAAAGACAAATATAATGGCCTCATAATAGTAAAAATAACAATAATTATTTAATCTTAAATTATAGATTGTTCAAAATTGCTTAAGATTTTACCAATAAAGGATTACACATTGTCTATCAAATAATACTTACCAAAATATCATGGAAAGAACATTTTTAAAATTACCATATGACTGACCCATTCGGCAATAGCATTTCTATGTTATATTTTGTTAATTAGAAAAAGTAATACTTATACTTTATTAATTAGAACAAATGCAAGAGGTAATGTATAAATTTAGGCAAAATGCAAAAGCTCTTAGAGGTAATGGATAAATTCAGGCAAAATGCAAAAGCTCTTAGAGTTTAAGTGTTAGAAATAATCTCATACAGTTTTGAAAGTTTGGAACTTTCTTTTACATGATTTACTAAAACACTGTATATCCAATACCTCTACAGTTCCTTCACACATCAGGAGTTGTATAAAAAGGCTTTCATTCTCTTAAGTACATCCATGAATTTCTTTAAATACAGACAATGCAAAAACATGAAAGATGAGAATAAACTCCAGTGTAAATACAGATAAATAAGGAGACAGCTGTAGCTGAGTAGTTACAGAATTGGCTTGAGAAACTAAACCTCTGTAGTTCACACACACACACACACACACACACACACACACACACTTTGGATTTATTTATGAAACAGAGTCTTCTAAACACAGAACCTTGCATTGCAAAAAAGGCAATTAAATAGAACAGCATGAGGTTGTCAATCACTTCAACAACAAACAAAAGCATCTACTATCAAAGCAAATAATGTAAATGTGCAAAAGGTACCTTGGTATCAAAGGAAATAATGTAAACATGCAAAGGGAAAGAAGTCTTTGTATCGAATGTCACTATTTTAATGTTCACTATTTTGTGTGTGTTTGCATATGTGTGGAACTCTATCAGTTATTCTGAAATTTGATGTAGAATTAGCCATTATCATATCTTTGAGGATTTGGCCATTCTGTGATGCTTTTGAAAGAGGCTGGGAATTCTTTCTTTCTTTTCCTTTTGCTAGTGTTGTACAAATAAATGGGCAGTCACAGCTTATCATCCTTTAAAGATGCATGTGCATGGTGCAGTTTACTGAAACATGATTGGCTGCTACATAAATCAATCTGATAGAGATCGGTTCCATGAAGAAGAGATAAATCATTAGCCAGCGTCTTTGGAATGTAATTCATTTTAGATAGTGATTATTGATGATTTAATTTTAGCAGTACATGCACATGTCTAGGCCTTTTTATATAAAATGTTAACACAGACGAGTATATTTATTTTAAAAGCAGGAATAAGGAAACCAATTAGAAGTTTACATGCAAAACATATAAATGAAGAGGCAGGGTTGAACAGTCCACAAAGATTGTATTTATTAAATGAAAAGAATAGCAGATTTCCCAGGGAAAAGCTTTAGATAGCCTCTTAAGACATAATAGCACAAAAAAGTGTCCTGAAATCTCATTTGACTTATCATAGACAGATAACCAAGGCTCAAACACACTTTGGATATAGATCGTTGTGTCCTAGCCTCCATCTTTACTGTTGTCTTTGCCCTTAGACCTACCCTTCCATTTATTTCAATTTAGCAGTATTTAGTGGGAGTCCACCCCAGGAAAGATCTTGTGCTCTGAAATATACTTCTTATTTTCTGTCATGAAGGTAAACCAAAAAGGAACAATATAACTTCTGTGGTGCTAACATTAATAATTCCAGGTAACACTGACATGTGATTGGCCAGTTACACTGAGGGCTGGAACTAGTGGGCTGTGCTTAGTCTCAGAGGACCATCTAGGCAGTGCCCAGTGCTCTAGTCTCTAAGGAACACTAGAACATCATTGGGAAATCAGTAAGTTGGAAGACATATGTGTTAGGAACTTCCTGAGGAAAATTATTTTCCTTGTTGGGTGAAGTGGTTTGAGATACTATTTGGAGTGAGGATGACTAGGTCATTTAATTATAGATGGTCACTAGAATATCTTCTCTGGAATGTCCTTGATTTAATGAGTGGAGCATTCGAGTTCGGGTCAGAGGTGAAAGCTGTCAGTAACAGGAATCTTCCTCCTTAATCTTTCGTCCGTGGAGTCCTGCTCTGAATAAATGTGAACAAATATTCTCACTGTAGTGGTTTTCAGGGATGCCAATTATCACCCTGTCCGAATGCTGAAGTCCCTGCAGGACAGGTCATGGAAACACACTGCAGCTGGCTTCTGAGAAATTTTAATTTCAGGTCTTTCCTCTTTAACCTGGCCAACACAGAGTTAGCCACTCTGGGCTTTTGTAATTAGCTTCTAGTTTCCCCAAGGAGACATTCTGTAATAATTCTAGTTTCTGGAGAGCTTTGCAGTTTTCTTGCTTTCTTCTCCCCATCTTTAGCTTTAGCCTTAGTGTTGCAGACCCGAATGACATCGTCTCAGCCCAGCCATTTTACATATGTGACTTTGCTCTTCATACTTTTGCTTTGATTCTGAGTGATCTCAAGGCACTGGGAACTTTCCTTAAAGCACAGTGAGTGCTTCGTCTTAGATATCAACTTACCACTGAAACAAGATGCCTAAGTGGACACCGACATTTGAAAATTAATGACTAGAAATGAGAAACATCCTGTCCTTTAAACTGCATAGCTTTTATTGTAAACAAAAAAGTTTGAGATATTGGAAGAAACGTTATTTCATGGTAGAATATAATGGGTTGTATTCTTTGATGATCACATCATGTTTCTTTTTAGGAACATAAATACTCCCCTCTGTTGGGATTGCAAAAGATCTGGGAGTCTTAATTCCAGATGAGAGAAAACTGAGCCAGTACAACAATGAGGTAGGAAGTATGCGCATGTGTGTACATGCATCTGAGTATCTGTGTAATGAAGAAACACATTTAGTAGGGAACCTCTGTGGAGCAGCACTTGGAATCTAATATCCTGTCTCACATTTCTTTTTCTTTCTTTCAGCTTTTTTTGTAAAAATGTTTCTTACTGTGGTCCCTAAGTGTTCAGCAAAGTTCTGTTAAATATTTCTGTCTACTACTGACTGTGTTATAGAAATAATGAGATGGGCCTCATGTCCACACTTAGCACAGAATGGCATGAGGACAGCAGAGGTAACTCTGGGGAAGTGGACTAGAGCAGGAAAGGGGCGTCATCAGAGGAAGTCACAGCACAAAGAGACAGACTTCTGGCGACAGGGAAGGTGTCAGCCAAGGCAGGTTCTGGGTTATGTAAGCAGTGTCTGGGATTTTCATAGTTACCATCACACACACACACACACACACACACACACACAAAACTGCTAAAAGAGGCAAGTCTCTCAGGGTGGGGTCTCAGACTATTGTTGTATAGTCATTAAAGGGAAGGGTGACCCCTGGAGGCCAGAACAGCCTACAGCATGCACTGGCTTCAGTCACAAATTCCTTCAGATTTATTCCTCAGTAAATAATAAAAATGCTTACTCCTCCCCAAAAGCCAGCTAAGCATTTTGAAAATGCATTATTTTATTAGACCATCTTATTGAATTAATGTACAGTTAGAGCTAAAGGAATAAGTGCAGACTTAGCAATGTTTAGCCTGCCAGGCACTACCTGTTTCTTGATTCTCCTGAGCCAGGGATTCAAGAGCCTTTCCTTCTGCAGAGAGCCCTAGTGACATGGCTTTCCTGTTCCCTGTTTCCGGGATTTGCGCACCACCAATATGGTATCTGCTGGCTAATGCAGTACATTTACTAAAGTTGATTTTGTTTCTTCATACTTAAACAAACAAGTCTCTTACAATTTGAACTTATTACATACACAGCTTCACCATCAAAACTTCCAAAGGAAATTCTGAGACGTGAATCATTGTTCCTTCCTGAAATTGCACAGGCAGAAAGCTCTGGTTTTGGCTTGCTGTTCTGGCTTGTGAACTGGTGTATTCTTCGTACAGCATTGGCATGCACAGCTTCTCTAGTCAGTGTCCAGCTCTGCCATGCCTCGTGGATTATCTTTGAACCTTTCACAAGTGCTTTTGTCTTTTTCAAACTACATTCTTAGTCTGACCAGTTCAGAGAGAGTTTTTGTGTCCTTAAATACTAGTTATGATCACTAACCACCTCACAGCATACTTTGTGATCAAAAGTAGAATTGTTCTCCACTTTGACTCTTGCTCCCTCTCTTTAACCTACGTCATAAAGTAAAATAAATAATGTGATGTTGTATAATCATTGAAATTCTTATGGAATTTCTACTGGCAATATTTTATGAATGACTAAACCTCAAAAATTAATTTGTCTAGTTTTTATTAAAACAGTCACAGCATCCCACTAAATTAAAATTAATCATGTTTAGACCATTTAGTCTAAAATAATTTTATTTTAAAACTGTGGTTCAATGCAGCTGTTCAGACACTAAATGTTTAAGTGGTGATGATTGTCTTGGGCTTCAAAAAATAGAGCAAAAATTGTGTTTTGTGTTCAAATTTATTTATTTGTCATTTATTGTGTTCAAATGTTATGGAAGTCCATGAATGTTACAAACATTTCTCAAGTGATGTTTTACAGAATTGCTTTAAAAAACCCCAAAGGGTAAATAGTATTCTCAGAATAAACAGAAAAACGCTGACCTTGTCTGATTTAGCTGCTGAAAGCCAAGCTGTTTTAAGACTTAGAGGATCAAGGGTCATGGTTATAAACAAGGAAGATAAAAAAAGAAAGATGAAAGAAAGAAAGAAAGAAAGAAAGAAAGAAAGAAAGAAAGAAATGGAAGGAAGGAAGGAAGGAAGGAAGGGCATACTGGAGGAGAAAACAGCATAAATGAGCTACATTACGAATATAAGTAGTGAAAATATTGACCGTGACAAAAGGGGAAAGAGAAATTTCTATAAAAACATGAAGTACAAGTAAGGCAAAAGAAAACAATTCAGAGAACTTGAGCCCAAAACTAGTTGTAAAAATAAAAATGTTTCTGAAGGCATATTTAGAGCCAGAAATGAGTCATTTTAACTTCATGTGTTTTCGGTTTTAGAAGAGGAGAAAGGTCAAAGCTCCTTTGTTTTGTGTGAGCTGGTCACTCCCTCTGAAGTGTAACAGGATACGGGTCAGAAGCTCTAATGAACAGTCTTTTCCCAGGCACCCAGGGTTGCAGAGGGGTGCTCACAGTGGCAGTCCAGGAGTGGGCTTCAAAAAGGTGTTTCCAACACAGCCAAGGAGGAGTTGGAATCTTTCTTGACTTTTATCATATGGACAGAATGATGCAGAAATAGATCACTCTTTCTGTGTGTCCAAAAGTTATCACAGATGATTGCCTTGCAGTCAAACCATTTATATTGCTTTTTACACCTAGACGCTATTAATAGTTAAGCATTTTATATATGGCCATAACAAAAATGATGTTTCATATTAAGCTCAGAAACATGAAAAAATAAGGTAGCAACAAATTCTCATAGTTAAGAAAAAAAGAAGTGACTTTTAGAAAGAATTCTTAACTATAGGATTACAAATGCTTCTAATGGGACTATAAAAGTGTCATATGACACTGAAACCATGGTAGGGATGAACTCCATCAGGAAATAGGTTTTAAGAAGTGAGTCCCTCTCCTTACTCTAAGCCTGAGTGGCCAAAGCAAACTGCCTTAATTATCTGGGAAAGTGGAATACACCCCTTGCCATGACTACACAGCGTCTCCCAGGTGAGAAGGGGATTCATTCAGGAGGAAAGACACAGCTTGTAAGTCATTTGGACACAGGATTTCCACAGCTGCTCTGGTATATTAGTGGTTGACTGCTCCTCTGCTGGCTCCTTTACTTCATTTGGTGTGTTCATTCCATCCATCTGAACTCTGGGTTGGTTCTGTTCTTGCCTTTGAACTCTAGGCTGATTCTTCCCAACTCTAACACCTCAACTTCTTTTTAGTCCGGCTTTATTCTTGACCTTGTTTCTCATATGCAATATATTCACCCTGGGTCATCACTTCTATGCCTGTCACCATTTTGCTTAATGGTTTGGGTTTGAAGTTTTGACCTTGAGTTGAACCCAGTAATGAATAACTTCTCTATACAGACTGAGAGGCTGAACTATGAGTGCCTTTGCCTGACAATGTGCATGTTTTCAATGATTAGAAATGCAGCCTTCAAGTCGGGTAAGGGAGTAACATTTGTGTGTTACTGGACTAGTTGCAGGTTCAGAACTGGAGGTGGCCTAGCAAGATGACTGTTCCTAAAACTGCTTCAAAGCTATATTTAAGATAATATGAGATTCTCTCTAAAACCCTTACTATAAAAGCTTTATGCAACTCACACCCCTGTGAACCTAGAAATATTTTCAGTTAGATGATTCTCAGTCACTACATTCAACTCTGAGTAATTTTTTTTCATAGTTATGCAACATCCTATTGAATTTACCTCAGTCATGAGAACCTAAGAATAAGGTCATTATCCCTAAAAGTTATTCCCGGAGGGCGTCAGGCCTTGAACTGAGCCCACACCCTGAGGTCTCCAGTGCTGAGCAGTTTCCCATGCTGTTTCCTTCTCCCATTGTTATATGAGAATGATCATTTTATAGTTGTAAAGCTTTAGAGCTGAATGAAAAATTGAAAACCATTTAAATCAACTACTTTATTATCACAAAGGGGAAATTTGGCTTTAAGTAATTAAGTGACAAGGGGCTGAAGAGATGGCTCAACAGTTAAGGGCACTGGCTATTCCTAAAGAGGAACTTTGGTTCTATTCCCAGCACCCATATGGTGACTAAAAACGATCCATAACTCCAGTTCTAGGGCTTCTAACACCTTCTTCTGACCTCCGTTGGCATTGCTCAACATGGATACATCTACCTGCACGAGGCAAAACACTCATGCACATAAAATAAAAATAATGAACACAATTAAAGAAAAAACAAATTGACTCATACAAATGGGAAAGATTTGCATCTTCTAATATCAAATTTCACATTTGACATGTAGGAAAAAAGAAGAGAAATGAAGAGAAATTGAATCAGAAGTTAATAAGGATTGCATATAGCCTGAAAGTTAAATTACTGGAAACACTGTGTCAAGCAAGAGAAACCTTCCTTTGAGCCATTGGTCAAGGTAGTTCAAGATACTCCCCAAATAACACGGGCTATTGTCATACCCTTTGATTGCCACCCAGAATGTGAAAAGGTAAGACCATATTGCTGATGACAGGACACACTCCAGACACAGGACTTGAAGCAACTGAGATGGGACTGACCTAGAAACCACCTCCTGGGAGACTAGGTCTCATGGTATCAACAGACACCATGCAAGCTGCCAACGGAGAAAACCAATCAATCATCCTACTCAGCCATAAAATCTAACAAAGAGCAACGACTGGCCCAGCGATCTATCAGTAGTGCAGTAGTGGTAATTTTATCTTGGAGTAACTGTCTAATTGGAATTAAGGCACCCTCAATGGGAGGGAATTTATATGTGGTACTATAAACATAGCCAAATACATGTTTGGAGATGTCATAGATCCTAAGGAAAAACCTACTTTGCCACATTCCTAGGCCGACATAATTTCTTATTCTAAATATGAATCCTCATATTTCAGACAAGTGTACCTCTCACTCATCAAAGAAACTTCATTTTGCAACAGATGGAGACTTACACAGAGTTCCACAAATGGTCAAACCACAGAATAAATGACTGTGAGGTGCCCAACCCAAAGTGACACACCTACAGTGCAACTTCTACACATAAGACAAATGCATCTTTGAACTCACACCAGTGAACTTTCCGTATGCAGAACATGATGATTAACACAAAAACCCACAACTGGCCAATAAGCAGAGAACAAGAAGCTGCCTGAGGTTTACAGCGGGTGTCTTCTTCAGCCACTGTCCACCTTTTTCTTTGGATCTCACACCTGAATCCAGAGCACATGGTACATGGCATCTAGCTAGCCAGCTTACCCCAATGATCCCTTACCTCTGGTGCCTGGAGCACTAGAATTGCAGGTGGCTACCACTCCCACCCAACATTTATTTGATTTCCTAGAATTTGACAACTCTGTTCTGCCTCTTAGACAGCAGATAATTTTCTGCTGAGTCATTTCCCCAGCTTCATTTTTCTTCTGATGAAACTTTAGATATGGATTCTTATCTTCCTTGCAGTTGGGAAGAATTAGATCAGTTGTACAGTCCACACGAAGTTTGTGGCAAGTAGACCATTAGTGAGTAAAACAAATGTGGTACCTATCTTACTATGTTTTGATTCTACTCTATAAATATGGCAATTAAAATTCATTTGTCATTAAGCATGGGGGTGAATGCTATAATCTGAAAATGGCAGAGCTGAGGAAGGAAGATTTCCAGGAGTTTAAGGGCAACATGGGTTGTAGAGTGAGATCCTGCCTCAGAAACAAAAACAACACAAAAAATCATTTATAAATATTCTTGAAATGTCATATGAAAATAGGATTTATTTTATAGACATTTAAGCAATGCCCATGAGTCCATTACTTTTATGTCACCATGGCTGAATACCTGACAGGAGCGCCTTAACAAGGGAAGATGTGTATTGTGCATAGTTTGGGGTCTTTATAGCATCCTGACTTGGAGGGAATGGGAGCTGAAATGCTCAGTCCATGGTGGTACAGAATGGCAACTTGACTTATTATACTTTGGCATGTCAAGAAGCAGAAAAGGAACTGGAGTAGCCTAGACACCAACCTTGAAGAATCATCCTTCGGGGCCAGTGATCACCAGCTGGACTTCACCACCTAAAAGATTCCACAGTTCCCCAGAAACCACCATCAGCTGGGCACAAACTCTTCCAATACAAAAGCCTATGGAGAAGAGATCAAAATAGACCTAGAACAGTTCAGATTTTCACTACCCTCCATTATCAACTGTTTCACATTGGCCTCTCTCAAAAATTATTTTGTTAAAAATGAGATATACTGAAATTTCTTAGTGTTTTTCTCTGGAGATTTCCTTCACAAGTCCTTAGAAAATAAGCTCTTCTGTGTGGCAGAATGCAGATTTGATTATTTCATTAAATGTATTTTCATCCCTATAAACTTTTAAACAAACAGAACGAGTGGTAAAGCTCAAGGTTTTAACACACTACAACAAGTGAATAATCAGAAACATATTCCTAGTTTTAATGAAAACACATGTGTAAAGGCGCGAAGATCAGCACAAAGATAGGTTAAGTGGTCACCTGATCCAGAAGGCTATCAATAGTTTGGATAACATTGTTCTCTGTAATTTAAAGTATTATTAAAAACAGTTTCAGTTCTGAAGTGATAATCGCAAACTTTAAATTACCTACTCTGAGTGTCTCTTCTCTTGGGAGGAAAAAGGGAAGCAGTAAGAATTCATTGTTTGCCGGAAGCAAGCAGCTCTGTGCATGCAAAAGAGTACGTTCTCTATCATGTGAACTAGAGTACCTGGCATTGGCAGTGAGAAAACTTTTAATAGTGTAGATGAAACTTCGATTATGAGAAAAAAAGACACTACATACTATAGCTTGCATAGCAGAGCAAAGGGAGTCTATGATATACATATGCTCACAAAATATTAACAGCAGGAATTTAAAAGTGTTTCAAAATAGATTAAATATCAAAAAGTAAAATAGTTATGTTTTTGTCATTTCTTTTATAATCTGTATGTTATAAACATTTGCTGTTACTTATTCTGTTACATAGAAATGCCAAAATTTACCAATTTAATCTTATGCTAGTGAAGCATAAGATTATTTCCCTTAACATAAGTACAAAGGACTTGAATATAACTTTTTAAAATATTTTATTTATTATTTTTATTTTGGTGTAGGAGTATATTGCCCTCATGTATGTAAGTACACCACATTTTGCAATGCCCATGGAAATCAGAAGACAGCATCAGAGTCTGCTGGAACTGGAGTTAAGGGCAATTGTTAGCCACCATGTGGATGCTGGAAATTGAACCTGGGTCATCTCCAAGAGCAGCCATTTCATACAGACTGACATTTGTCTGAGAAGAATCTTGCCCCATGTATGAGGACGGTGCCTGTTCCTTTTCACCAAGTATAATTACTAAAGGGTTATTTTCATAATAGTGAATCTATCTCATTATAAAAATGAATGAATTTACTAAAGGCATTTCTCCCATTACATTTTCATTTTAAAATATTTTTTCTACGTTGAGCATGGTGGCCCATGCTTTTAATTCCAGCACTCAGGAGCCGTAGGCAGGCGGATCTCTGTGAGTTGAAGGCCAGTCTGGTCTATATAGAGACTTCCAGGACAGCTGAGGCTACAGGGAGACCCTGTCTCAAAAAAAAAAAAAAAAAAAGGAAAAAACTCTAATATGATATTGTCATCACATTATTATACCATATATGTCTTAAAGGTTTCTATTTTGTTATAAGTCAGGTATAATAGCCTCTAAATTTTTATAACTTAATTTTAAAAGTATATTTGAAATTTATCCGGAATTCATTTTGATATATATGTACTAAAATACTATTTTTGTCTAGTTTGCAAGAAGTACAAATTTCTTTAAAGTCATTATTTTAGGAAATCTAATGTCAAATTCTAATAATACTCAGAACATATTTGTAACATGTAACTGAAATTGTCTTCAATACCAACAGAAACTTAAAAAGCCACATAAACACACTGTGCTGGGATTCATAGCTGTGCTTTGATTTTGATCAGAAGTGGAGTCAGCTTGAACACTTATCTCAGTCTGCTAACTTGGTTTTGATTGGTTTTTTGCTCTGTCTCTAAAAATGGAATCTGACCTCAATTGATGAAGACAGACTCTCACTAAGAATATTTCAAAGGATCATCACCAAAAATAGTCTAAAAATTCCCAAAAAGAGGACCTCCAAAAATATTCTGAGCAGGGGAATAGTCTGGTCTCCTGAAGTGACTCACGGACACTAGCAGTTTTCACATTATATTCATTCTGTCTGATATTTTGAGCTTTGTTTTTATTATTTAGTAATTGTGCATTGTATATTTTCTCTAATAATTAACTAGCTAAGTGACTAATCTTATATATTAAGCATCTTTTGTGTGGTTTCAAGATGTTAATGTAATTTGGGGTGAAAAAAGAAGAAAAACCACATTTATATCAAAGCAGAGTTGTGTGCATATTTTAACTAGATTAATTCTTGTATATATAATATATTTCAAAGAGTTTGAATTTATGGATGGAACTCTTATTTATATGTATGTTCTTTCTGACTGATTTAGTGAGAAGCGGAGCAAACTTTTGGACACACATACTGCATTGTGATAATTTAAGGAAATTTATATTCCAATAACATATATGGGAAAGTTCATTTCCTGAAATATGAAAGCATGGAGTTTTATCCTACAAAATCTAGAAAAACAAACAAACAAACTGCACTTTGGGACCTGGAAAGGTGACTCAGTGGTTGAGAGCACTGGCTGCTTTTGCAGAGGACCTGGTTTTGGTTGCCAGCACCCACGTGATGGCTAACAACCAGCTGTAACTCCATTTCCAGAGTTTGCATCACCTTCCGTAGTACTGAATTACATGGGTGAACTTCTGAACATAGGTACAATAACGCAAACAAAACCAAGCAGATTCACCATTAGTATGTCTCTCGGGACCATTCTTTCCTTTCTTGGAAATCCCTGGAATTTCTTTAGTAGGCGTACAGACACTATAATTAGGGAGGAAAGGCTCAAAATTCAGGAGTCAGAGCATGCTTAAACATTTACAGCTTCATTAATTTATCATTTTTTGATCAATAAGTTGACATCTGTAAATGACACTGTATTGTATTCCTCTCTGCTTTGATGGGAAGAGGGAGAAACAAAGGAACATAGAAAATGAATGTTCCTATAGGTAGGGGTGAGAAAACACTTGAGATGAGAAAAGAGGAAATTAAAAGGAAACAAGAACCTAGAAGACACACTGAAAACGTAACTGGTTCTTTTGCCTTGTCATTGACCCACTCGGGGTGTAAAAATCACACAATACTACTAAAAATGCAGGACTCAAAGGAAATACTGTACAGGTGATGAATCAGTGACATGTGTTTAAAGAACAGCATGTCCTATTGTAGATTCTAATAGGGAAGAGACAATGGACATTTTTCTTTTTACTTTTATTTTGAAACATTAATATTTACTAGTTTTAAAAATAGTTTATTATGTTTATTTTAGTTGTATGAGTGTATTGCCTGTATGTATGGAAGTACACCCATGATGTATAATGCCCACAAAAGTCAGAAGAGGGCATTGATCCCTTAGAAGTGGAATCATAGATGGTTGTTAGCCACAGCTGGTAACTGAGCTCCCATCCTCTGCAAGAGCCGTTAGTGCCCTTAACTGCTGAGACATCTCTCCAGCCCCAATATTTACTATTTTTTAGGTGTTTTCAGTTATTAATTTTAATCATGACTTTTCTTGTCAGGGGCCTGATGAAACAACCATATTTAGTGTGTGTGTGTGTGTGTGTGTGTGTGTGTATGAGTGTGTGTGTGTGTAATATTTTCTAAGTCTTTAATACATATGTGCATGAAAAATAATTTGAAGTTATACACCCTCATCATCCTTCCTCTCACTCCTACTGACCCAACCCTGTCCACCCGCCCCCTGGTGTTCCTTTAAAAAAAATAACCCAAAGTCCAGTTTGTGCTGCTCACATACTCATCAGTACAGGGTCATTCACTGGATTCTTGTGCAATCACAGGGGCCACACCTTCAAATAAAAGCTGACTCTTCCTCCTCTAGCAGCGATCACAGCTCCTCAGCAAGGGATCGGATATGGAACCTGCACACTTCACGATGGAATGTTCACTAGTCTGATCTGATGAAGGTCTTGGGCAGGCATCCACAGCTGCGGTGAGTTCATGAGTGTTGCGGTGCTTTCATGTCCAGAGGAGAGTGCTTCACTCCGGTTGTCTCCAACCTCTGGCACTTAGAATAGTTCTGTCCTTTTTCCTTGATGTTCCTGAGCCTTGGTTGAAGGTGGTGTGATTCATGTTCCTTTCATGAACGAGCATTCCATGAGCACTTTCGCCAATCA
The DNA here is from genome assembly GCA_035773235.1 of Eospalax fontanierii. Lineage (NCBI taxonomy): Eukaryota > Metazoa > Chordata > Mammalia > Rodentia > Spalacidae > Eospalax > Eospalax fontanierii. The sequence goes on from CM069527.1 coordinate 45,353,753, forward strand.
TTTTCTACATTAATCACCATCCACTTCTGAAAAAGATGGCATACGAGCAGCACAGTTTGAAATGAGTGTCTGACTATAATTAGGGAAAGAAAGGGAACAATAATATTTTATCAGTCCAGATTCAGAACAATCAGCACCTTTAATTTAAATTTTGAAGCTTGAATGCCCAGATGTGAAACAACTTTCTCTACTGTGTGGGATTTACAGATAACTGACAAGTCCACGCATGGAATGTGTGCTGAGGTACCTGTCTCAGGATCATTATATATTAATGTCACATGCCATTATCCCCTTTTATTTTTACTTTCTTTTTATCCCATCTTAGTGAAAAATTTCATAATAATGAGTATAGTGTCTAAAACCATTTGAACATAGTATTAAGTTGAATAAGCTATTGGTTTACAGTATTCAATTTTGTAGCAAATTTAGGAGACAATTTGAAAAAAAAGTCAGAGGTTAAAAGTTTTCAGATTTTTCAAAAAGCAAAGAGAAAGCCATTCCAGAATTTTAAGCCATGCAACTTGATCCCATGAGTGCTTTTGAAAAGTTTCATTGTTACTTGTAAAATGTAAGGACAAATTTCCATTTTTTTCTGCATTATTATTGGTCCATATCTTTTCCAAAATTTTGTGATTCAGACTATTTTGTAATAGTAAAAGGATGACATAATTGTTTACTGTGCTTTAACTTTTATGAACATAACTTGTTTACAGCTGATAAAACTGTGTAGTTAGTAAGAGCAAGTGAAATAGCTCAGTGGTAGAACACCCGCCTACTATGTATGAGGCCTAGGAAAAAAAAACAGTAACAATACTCAATGTATTTACTGGATGGGATGAAAACCTGTAGTGCAGTTATTCTTCACAGTGGCAAGGGCTGGCAAGATGACTTACAAGGTTAAGATATTTGTTGCCAAGACTAACAACCTGAGTTCAATCCCAAGAACACACATTGTAGAAAAAAAGAACCAGCTCCCACAAGTTGTCCTCTGATCTCCACACATGATTAAACACACACACACACACACACACACACACACACACACACAAATGAACATAAAAAATTACAACAGGGGTAGTTAGTGATAAATTAATATATTAAGATAGCGAATGTAACCTTCCCATAAGAAGCCAAACAAAACCATACTGTAATGCTTAACTTGAAACATGCAAAGAAATGTCTCATGCAAACTGTTTTTCATGTTTTTCCACTTGAAGGGTTTTGATCTTCCTGAAGGTTTTGATCAGAAGTCAGCAAAACTCCTGATAGAATGTTTATGAAAAGCAAGATTTTCTTTAGAGTTTGACTTATGCCTAGAAGTTTAGATAACACTAGAGCTATGGTGAAAATTATACAATTATTGAAAAAGTGTTAGTAAATAAATTAATTCAGTTATTAACAACACAAACATTTATTGAGTAGTAGTAAGTAGTAACACATAAAGTACAATGCTTTGTTTCCTGGAAGAAAAAGATAGCTGCATAAAATTCAGAGTTAGGGCTGGAGAGTTTCCAACTCATGGTTAAGAGTTCTAGCATACTGTTCTAGCAGAGGACCAGAGTTTCATACTCAGCACCCATGTATGGCAGCTCACAACCACCTGAAACTCCAGCTCCAGGGACGTGATGATCTTTTCAGGCCTCTGTGAAATTGCATATATCCAAACACACACATACACATAATTTTTAAAATAATAAAAGTAAATAATTTCTTGAAGTTAGGGTTTCTTGGGACTGGAGAGATAGTTCAGTGGTTAAGAGTACTGGCTGCCAACAGCCACATAGTGGCTAACAACCATCTGTAACTACAGTTCCAGAAGATCTAACGCCCTCTCCTGACCTCCGTAGGCATTGTATGACATGGGAGAACTTAGATACATGCAGACAATACCCTCATATACATAACATAAACAAATAAATAAAATATTAAAGTTGGTTTCTTGATTACTTCAAGAGAAATGAGATGAAGCTAATAATTAGTAATTACTTAAAGAAGACTTATTGTTTTCCTATGTTCATGAGCCAAGTGGTTCTTATAATCTTTCCACCCCACTTCCAAAATGGCTCCTGTTCTATGAGTGGGTGAGGTTTCATATACAAATCCTATTCAAGGACACACATTCGGCAGTCTCTTATTCTCCAGCACTTTGCCAGTTGTGGCCTTCTGTGTGCATGCATCACACTGTGTTGTGTAACGAAGCTTCACTGGTGAGAGGTGAGGGACACATTAGTAATCTCTCTACCCACCTGTTCTACTATGTGCCATGAACCCGAGGTGTAGAGGTTCCGCTGTAGGTATGTCACCTAGGTGTGGGCATCTCTCAAACATATATTCTATGTGTGACCAGTTGTGGGACTCTGAGGGAGAGTAGACCTTCTAGTAGATTCCTAGATAGGTTGAAAGTATTCCAGTGGATGAACTTGCACCAAAGGACATCTAGATAAAATGGTTGACCCAATGGGATGTAACATGTATGGCAGAGTGCATGAGGTCTGGTGGGAGTGAATGGGGAAGGAATCTAAATTTAATTAAGAACTGTTGAATGAAATGTACAAAACCTCAATAAAATATTTTAAAAATCAAAATAAAGAATAAGACTTATTATTAAAATACAAGAAAATCCTAATTAATAGTAATGTAATTAAGTCCAAACAGACTTACCAGTAAGAGAGCTATTGGAGACAGATCACTACTGAGAGAGGGAGCATATGCCTTACTCATGATCTCTAGATAGGCTTAGCAGACTCCAGTGTATGGTTTTGCACTACAGGACATCTTGGTATGAATGTTTGACTGGCTAGGACTTAATATGTATGGTGGAATGCATAGGTCCTGTGGGGAATGGAGGTGCATGGATCGGGGGAAGGGACTAAATTTGTTTAAGAACTGTTGTATGAAATGTATAAAATATCAATAACATTTTTGAAAGAAAATATATTAAATATATTTTTATATCTAGCCTAACTAGATGTCACTAGCCATTATTAAATTGATCATGCTGCTGACACAAAGTTGTCATTCTCTGCTGTTTCTCCATATTGAGAACGAGTGCTGTGTCATATATCACTAATCAGGAAATGATCTAAATTCCAAATTTCATTTATGGTTTAAACTGAATATATGTTATACATTCTGCTTTCTCATGGTAAAGTTAAAAAAAATATTAGGTTAAAACATAAATCAAGCCATTGTAAGTTGTAAGAGTGCCTGTTTACAAAAGTGAGGAAGAGATCATATAAGAGTTCATGAATCTGGTCCTTCTGTCGTTATTACCCTGATGACTAAAACAGTGCTTAGGATCTGAATAACAGCTGCATAATATGCCCAGGGCTAGTATAGAAACAAACCCCAGGAAGTGTTCTATGTTTGGACCTTTAAGATAGTGTTCCTAAGGCTCACTTAACAGAGAGTACAGATGCTTTATCATGGAGATTGCAGTTATTACCATATACCTACATTCTCAGCTACTACTACTCTATTTGGCTGAAAGTGATATCTAGGCATAAAGAGTTGGCTCAGGTTTTTTGACTAAGAGTGAGAGTTCACAGAAAACCACAGGTGTTGGAGGCACACCACAGAGGAAAACAATCCTGAGGACATTGCTTATTGAAGACTTGACAAAAAAAATCAAGAAATGTTTATTCCAAACCAAAGATGGATCCTGCAGTCCCATGGCACCCACCCCCCACAGGCTCCTTCACTCCCGCCAAGTGATTGTAATCATTCTTCCTGAAAATATGCTACTTAGATCTCATGTTTGCAATAACCTTTCACAATTTAATGACTTCTGAGTATGTATTTTCAGCATACATATCTCTCAAGCTCCAGATCTATATATCCAACTTTTAAACAATCTATTATGCATGCCTCTCAGACATCTAAAATTTTGCTTCAAAATTGATTTCAATTTTAAACTAAATCATCTTCCCTCCAAAAGTTGTGCCTCTTCCAGTATTCTCTTTCTTTCACATGTAAAACAGAGTGCTATTTGAACTTGTAGTGAAAATGCTATGCAGAATGTTGGAAAATTTTTGTTTTTGGAAGCAAGATCATGAAAGCACAAAAAGTTCATCTTTGAATTTTAGAAATAAAATTATAATCAATCTTTTCAGTAGTATAGCACATTAATAAAATGGGTGCCTTTACATAGACTGAAAAGAATGTGTGATTTAAGGGCTCAGTTAAATGAACCATTGGTATTCTTCGTTGGTGACTTATCATCTGGATCTGAAATGACTCAGGTTTTGATGTCTTGTCCATCAATGCAGGAATATTCAGAGATGGGGTGCTCGGGAATGTATTGAACTATGGGGGTTCTGACCTCATCCATGGGTTAATTCATAGATAGGTTCATAATCTGATAGGCTATTGAGAAATATAAGAGGTGAGAACTAGTTGAAGGCTGCCTTCCTCTTGCTCACTTTCCTTTTGTTTTCTAGATGCCAGGAGGCAAACATCCTTCTTTACCATCTTGCTTCCACTTCAGATCGGAAGCAATGGAACCTCCAGTCATGTACTGAGACTTCTGAAACCATGTGGCAAAACCAACCTTTCCTCCTCCTTCACTTTCCCTCAACAGCTTTGTCAAAGCAACAGAAAGCTGACCGCTGCCATAAGCCTAAGATCACACTTTTCGTGAAATGGTTTTGGTTTGCTTCTGTTGACTCAATATAATTTTTGGTTATACCTTTCTCCAGTGTTTTCTTTTGAATGAAGTTTTGCAGTGATTTAGTTAGTCTTGAATAGATTCAATAGAATTCCATTCTTTCTATTTCTGCCAGGTGCTCATGCAGCTAGATCCTGTGTTAAAACTATTTCTAGTTTTTTGGGGAACCTCTACACTGATTTACATAGTGGCTGCACCAGCTTGCACTCCCACTAGGAAGACAAAATTCACATGTTTTCTTTCATATGTGGTTGCTAGTTTTGAATATTCATATATATATGTTTCCTTTGTAAAACCCATAGAGATGCAGAATATAACAAGGGTATATAAGGAAGGTTCTTTCAAGGGAGAGAGAATAGAATGCAGTGAAATAAAGGGGGAAAATAATGGAAAAGAAATGGATAAATTTAATGGGGGGATGAGAGGGAAGTGTAGAAGAGGGCCAATGGGGAGGGATTATTAGCACTAAAGGTACAAACATGTCATATGGAAGCCTACCACTATAGAAGTTCCCTAAAATACATACATATACAAATATTTTTAATTGAGTTAAACAATAATGTGGTAACAATGGCTCTAGTACATGTGACAGGCTAACAAATTAAAATTCCAGTGTCAGGAATAGATTATTGTCTTTGAAGTTTCTGGCCAGTAGGGTCCCATAGGCTCCAAATGTTATAGGTTAATACTATTGCTCTAGATCACCCTACAGAACTCGACCCTATTGCCGAAGACTTGAATCATAGAACATGAAGAAATCTAGCTGGTACTGACTTCAAAGCTTCATCCTACTAGTTAGCTTTCATAGTGCTAGAAGGAATTTTACATACACTACAGAAGAGAAAAGCAATCATCAATCCAGCTTTGCACCCTTTCAAGTACAATAACTACTTTCCTAGCAAGATATGCCCATTGGTGCAATAGTGATATAAATATCATTGGTGTAGCTAACCATTTTCTAATGGATTTAAGTCATACTCAGAAGATGAAACCCATACCTGTTACCATTAATGAAGCAAAGTACCTGTGGCTAGAGAAGTTACATGCCCTGGAATAGAACCTACTACTATAATTCTGCTAAATAGACATAGCAATAAAACAATTTATAATGAGTGTTTGTTACACCCATAGATTAGTGCATATCTCAAATTTCATCAAATAAACTACTGTTTTTGGTAAATGGTGATTAATACAGGGATCAACAACTTGCCAGCTTAAGACAATGAGCGACTGAGGAATGCTCAACCCTAAATTGCTAATCTATATCATAACCCCTACTCTCAAGGCTAAAGATCACTGCAGAAGAAGAAGTGGAAAGATCATAAGAGCCAAGGATGATGGATGATTACAAGGAAGCATTGTTCTCCAGACACATTAGGGCAGTTGCACATGTAAACTGACAGGGTTGAGACAGCATGCAAAAGACCTGTGCAAATTCAAGCCAGACAAAATCTGAACATGGAAGGGGAAGATAGACAGGTAGTCCGACCCCTAATCGAGGAGCCACCGGCAATTGATAGCTGCAGGTACAGTGATAATTAGTTTTCTTTAAGAGTGTGACACTTGGTAGGTGGATTATGCTCCAGTGATGGCCGTACACTCAAGAGAATATAGGGAGCACAAACTGGACAATATGAATTTATAAAGAAAAAAAAGCAAATTTGTATGAATGGGTGTATGTAGAAGAGTTGGGTATGGGATGAATACAATAAAAATATAATTTATGTAATTCTCAAATAGTTAATAAAATATGTTTAGTATTTTTATTAATTTGAGAATTTTATACAACATATTTTCATCATATTCAGACCCCTCCTCCCTGTCCACCCTAACTTTACTACCTTTTGCTGATTTTATATCTTCCGTTATTATCTCTTATTTAAATATGACTTATTGAGTCTAGTTTGTGTCTCCTAAGCACACCTTGTGTGTGGGTCTATCCTTTTTAGTCTGGTCAACCCATCAGACATCACACCAGTAAGAAAAGTGACTCTCCATCTCCCATCATCTATCAATAGATCCTCAGCCAGGACTAGGGTTTCCTGCCTGCCCTTCCTGTTCATGATGGAATACTGTCTGACTTCAATTTGCACGGATTCTGTGCATGTGGTCTTAAGTTCTGGGGGTTCATATGTGCAATTACCCTGTGGTGTCCAGACAACACAGTGTCCTTGTATTCTTCTATCACTTCCGGCTCTTATAGTCTTTCCTCCCTCTCTTCTGCAATGATCCCTGAACCTTTGGAAGAGAGAGTGTCCCATTTAGTGTTGAGCACTCTGCAATCTTTTAGACTCTGCAGGTTGCCTAGGTGTGGGTCTCAGTGGTAATCTCTATCTGCAAGAAGAAGTGAGCCATGTCTCCCAGCCCTGAATAAAATATCTTTACAAAAAGAAGAAAGAAGGAAAAATAACACGGAATTTGGCCTTTTACATCTATTTTGTAGTGGGTACAGGATTTGAAATGCAAAGATCGGAAAATAGAAATTTGAGAACACACTCCTAGGTTGCACAGCATAAAAAAGCACAGCAAAAGCTCATAGAAAAAAAAAATCCCAGAAACAGTGAGCATGGCAGTTCAGGAATTCTGAATGGCTACGGATCTCTTTTCCTTTAAATAATATTCTTAATTTAAAACATTTTTAAGTGTTGTCTATCTACATGTAATCTGAAAATGACATGTGGATAGTTTGCAAAAATCATGGCACAGGTAGCTGTGCTGCTCTGAGGCTAATTTGAAGTGATTTGTGACAACCATTTCTTTGATTTTTGGAAACATTGTGGACCAATTTTATTATACAATTATTATAAATAAAATTGTATTGACATGCTTGATATTATAAGCTTGTAGTCCTAGGTACTTGGGAGGCTAAGATAGGATAATTGTAAACCCAAGGGCTGCCCTGGACTACATACTAGGTTTAATTAAGTTAATCCAGGGAAATTGAATGGGCCCTGTTTAAAAATCTCCAAAAAGAGTTGGGTAGATAGTATAGCATTAGTTCACTTGCTTAGTATGTATGTGACCATGGTTTGTTTGATCTCCAGTACAAAAAGCAAACCCAAAAACAAACAAACAAAAAATGACAAAAATTAAATTCTTAAATTTATAATTAAATGAAATATTAAAGATCTTAAATACCCTATTCATTTCATAATTATTTTTCAGTATTTTATCTAGTATTCTAGATTACTTGAATCTGATTGTTACTCAGCACACAAAATCATGTGTTATTGTAATTTCTTGCTTAGTCATTGTTTAGTGACATTATCATGACAGCTTGAAGCCAATCATGATGGGAGCATATACACTACAGCAGTTACCAAGTTTTGGTAATCATGATCTGATTTAATATAGATTAATTATCTAGATTTTAGAAAGAAATGGATAAAACTTTAATAATAAGTTTAAAAATTTAAACTTAAAAGTATACCATGTTATAGCCACTAAGAGATGTACAAGAAAACTACTGGGCCTGTGAGTTTGACTCAGCAGGCAAAAGCAATTGTCGAGAAAGCATGACCTGAGTTTGATCTTTTAACATCATAGTGGAAGGAGAGAAGTGACTCCCAGAATTTGCCTCCACAACTACCATTGTACATATGTACCACTACAGATGCACACTAATCACACACACACACACACACACACACACACACACACATTAATAAAAGCTAAAAGTTAAGAAAAAAATTACTCAGAAATTGATTATATCATTTCTGAAGTTTTAATAAATATCATGATTTTTCACACTATTTATATTAGAACTGCATTTGTTCATTGATTGTCACTTTATGTTATTGGCTGTGCATACAAGAGTTTGATAATAATCATTCAAAGCATTCTATGATAAACAGTTGAATCTAGGGGGTTTATATTGAATAATTTCTGTATTTTACTGTCATTAAAATTTTGAAGATAAGTTATTTATATAAAAAATTAGTGAACATGTATTTCTGTGTGCATATGCACATATTAAGGATCACAGTTAAATATTCTCTAACATACTGCTGGTAAGATAACCACAGCATTAAACATGAGAAGAGAGAATGCATTCAAATATATTTAGAGCGAGAGCACCTGACTGGACCACTGTGGGATAAGAATCATGTTGTGCCCATCCCCCTGCTATGGGATCATGTGCAGTCCCCCTTACTGCTCCAGGGATTAGACTTCCCTGATGACTAATAGAGACCAGCACATCAATCTCCCATCTCCTTTCCTTGGACCTTGCCACTGTCTGTCTGAGAATTCTGAAGTGATCTTGAGTAGCGAGGGTCAATTTTCCCTCCTGGAGTATTCCTGAAAAGCCTGACTACAGCCATCTCACCCCTCTAATATAAAATCAGAAAGTGAGAACCTGAAGCTTAACCCAACCAGTTTTTCATACCAATCAGAAAGTGACCAAGGTGCATCAATAATCAAAACAGAATCAAACTACAGTTCAAGAAAGAAAGGCTTGGGTTTCATACCAGAGTCACAAGCAACAAAAGAAATCCACATGTCAAAACCAAAACAAAAAATATAAAAATATGAAAAAACAAAATAATATGTCCCAAACAAACATCACCAGTTCTATAGACGAGTTCTACAATGAGAAACCCCTACAGATAACCCAGGATACAGACTTTAAAAGAAAAAAATAATAAATATACTCAACGAATTTAAAGAGCACAGAAACAACTTAAAAAACTAAAAAAGTAAAGGTGTAAACTTCTGACCAAATTAACAAAAAGTGATAGAAAATTGAGCAAAACTCAGAGTGAAAAGCAGAAGGAAGTGAAAAAATCTGTAAGTCAATGTAAAATGACAGAGAGAGGCCTCATGAATAAAATGAATGAAATGGACAACACTATCACTATTGTATGATAAAGTTGAAGAACTGGATTACTCAAGTAAAGAATATGAAAAATTAAAAATAAATAGAAATGGAATATGCAAGAAATGTGGAACACCATGCAAAGGCCAAACATATATTGTAGGCATAGAGGAAGAAGAAGAAATTTAAGATAATAGTATTGACTGTATCTTCAACCAGATTGTAGAAGAAAATTTCCCAAAATTAAGGAAAGATATTCCCATACAAATATAAGAAGCACATAGAAAACCAATGTACAGGACCATTAAAGAAACTCATCATGGCATATCATAGTAAAAATCTTAAGCATACAGAACAAAGAGAGAATTCTGAAAGCTTCAAAAGAAAAACAAGTCACATACAAAGGAAGACCCATCAGAATTACAGCTGACTTTTAATTTAATGCAAACTATGAAAGCAAAAAGAGCCTGGACCTAAGTGTTCCTAGTTCTAAATGACCATAGATACCAATCCAGAATACTTTACCCAAAAAATTGTCTATTAGAGTTAAAGGAGAAAAAATTTTCATGACACACATAGTCTGAAGAATTCATGTCCACAAAGCCAGTCTTAAAAAGAATAGTTGATGCAATACAAATAACTGAAGAAAGGAACAACTATACCCAAGAGGCAATAGAAAGAAATTAAATAAAGATATAATTGTAGAAATACAAACTTAGACCAAAAATGTAAATAGAAACTAAAATGATGGTAACCAATATATATCTTTCAATAATAACTTTAACTATCAATGGCTAGAACTTCCCAGTCAAAAGGCACATGCTACTTGAATGGATTATGAAACAAAACCCAACTTTTTATTGTCTGTAAGAAACTCATCTCACCTTCAAGGATAGGGACTACCTTGAAGTGAATGGATGGGAAAATAATTATAAGAAAATGGCACTAAGAAACAAGCAGGGGTTGCAATTCTGGTATCTTACAAAATAGACTTTGAAATAAAACTGAACATAAGCGATAAAGAGGATCAATTCATTCTGATCAAAGGAATAATTGACCAAAATATATTAAAATTATGAACATAAATGCATAACTCTGCATAACTCTGATGAATCCAATTTCACAAAAACAGTTTTAAAGAACTTCAAGACACAGAAAAATCCCAACTTGCCAACAGTAGGGAACTTTAATATCGCACTACCTCCCATGGACAGATCAACTAGACAAGAATAGACAGACATCTGAATTAAATGAAAACATACAGCCAATGGACATAACAGACCCCTACCGAATATTCCTTCAAAGCCCCAAAGAATACACTTTCTGGAAGTTTCTATAAAATTGACCACATACGAGGCAGAATAAAAGCTCCAGTATAAAAAAATGAATAATTCCATGAATTCTATCAGATCACAATGTAATAAAGCTTAAAAACAACACTAACATAGCTACACAAATTCATGAATATTAAACACACTCACAAATAATAAATTGATAGAAGAAGAAATTAAGAAAGAAATAAAAGTAGTCCTATAACCAAAGGAAAAACATAATACAATACAACAAAATCTCTGGGACATTTTAAAAGCTATCCTCTTAAGTAAATTTATAGCTGTAAGTGCCTACATTTAAAAAATCAGAGAGAGCACAAATACATGACTTATCCTTGCAATGGAAGATTCTGGAAAGGTAAGAAAAAATGAAGCACAAACCCAAAGAATAGAAGAAATAAAAATTAGAGCAAAATTAATGAAATAGAAACAAAGAATTAATGAATGCAAGAGTTGTTTATTTGAAAATATATAGAAGATAGACAGATTCATAGCCCAGTTAATCAAAAGAAAGAAAATGCAAATCTGAATCAACAAAATCAGAGATGAAAGGAGAGCCACCAAAACAGACAACACAAAGATCCAGACCATTATATGGGAATGCTTTAAAAATCTATATTCTATTAACTTTGACAACCTAAAGTAAATGGATGAATTTCTATTCATGGGAACCACCAAAGTTAATCTGAGAAAAGATCAACAGCTTAAGCAGACATATAACAAATAAAGAAATTGGAAAAGTAATACAAAACCTAGCTTTAAAAAAAGCCTAGACTCAGATGGATTCAAAGCAAAATTCTACCTGAAATTTAAAGAACATCTACAACCAATACCACTTAAATTATTTAAACAGAGAGAAACAGAGGGAGAACTCCCAAACTTCTATGAAACCAGGATTATTCTAATATCAAAATTGGTAAAGACGGAACTAAAAATAAAACTATATATGTTACTGAACATAGATGCAAAATTTTTCAACAAAATACTTGCAAACTGCATACAGACACACATCAAAAGAATCATTCACTATGAATAGTCAGTTTTATTCCAGAGATGCAGGGATGGTTCAATATAGGTAAAACAATAAATGTAATAAATATTAGATATAGACTGAAAAACAAAAATCACATGGTGATTTCAATAGATGCAGTAAAGGCCTTTGACAAAATTTATGTCAAAAGTCCTAGAAGGAACTGGGTTAGAGGGAACATAATTCAGCATAATGAATACTATCTATAATATATTAACTGCCGACCTGATTCCAAATGGAGAAACCTGGAAGCATTCCCATCAAATGAGGAACCAGACATGGCTGTTCACTTTTTACTATAGGGTTTCAATTCTAGCTAGAACAATAAGACAAGAGAATGAAGTTATAGGAGTACTAATTGGAAAAGAGGAGGTCAAATTATCACTATTTGTAGATGATGTGATATTATATACAAGAGATCCCAAAAAGTTCACCAGAAAACTTCTAGAAATAATTAACACTTTTAGCAAAGTGGCAAGTTACAAAATCAGCCTTCAAAAATCAGTTACCTTTCTACATACCAATAATAAGCATTCAGAGAAAGAGCCCATGGAAATCCTTCTATTCATAATAGTCTCAAAAATTATCTAGGAATAAACTTGACCAAAGACATTAAAGATCTCTACAGTGAAATTTTAAATCTTTGAAAAAAGAGATTGAGGAAGACACCAGGAGACTGAAGAAGCTCCCATGCTCACAGGTCAGAAGAATGAATATTGTGAGAATAGTCATTCTATCAAAAGCAATCTATGGATCCAGTGCAATTTCAATCGAAATCGCCATGACTTTCTTCACAGAATTAGAAAAAAAAAATCTTAAAATTCATATGGAATGACAAAATCCCCTGGGCATCTAAAGCAATACAGAATGCAAAGAGCTATGCTGGAGGAATAACTATACCAGATCTCAAAGTATATTACAGGATTATAGTCATAAAGTCAGCATGTTAATGGCACAAAAATAGACACATGCATAACTGGAAGATAACTGATGATTCAAACATGATTGCATGGAATTATTGACACCGGATATATGACAAAGATGCTAAGAACATACCCTGGAGAAAAGACACCATCTTAAAACAAATGATGCTGGAAAAATTGAATCTTCAGCTATAGAAGAATGAAATGAGATCCTTATCATTCACCCTGCGAAAAGGTCAACTCCAAATGGACCAAATACTTCATTATATAGCCTCAAACTCTGAAACTGTTAGAAGAAAATCTAGGCACAACCCTACAAGGTATAGGTATAAGAATGACATTTCTAAATTGACATCAGTTGATCAAGAATTAAGGTCAACAATCAACAGGTGTAACCTCATTCAATTGAAAAGCTTCTGTTGAGCAAATGAAACAATCAAGGAAGTGACAAGAAAGCCTACAAATTGGGAGAAAATTTGTATCAGCAACACATCTGACAGAGGATTAACATACAGAACATATAAAGCACTTAAAAAAAGATCAAGGAAACAAATGACCCAATTAAAAGTACAGCAGCTAAGTGTCTATAAAGTGCTCAGCCACAAACTAGATATATTAAATTCTGTCCCTCCCAGACTCAATGAACATCATGGAAAGACCTGAGCAAAACAGTATCTTTTTAAAAACATTTTTGATTGACTTATTTTTATTTAATATGTATGAGTATTATGCCTGCATGTATGTAAGTGTACCCATGTCATGCAGTGCCCACAGAGGACGGAAGAGGGTGTGGGATTTCCTGGAATTGAAGTTATGAAGAGTTGTCAGTTGCCATGTGGTTGCTGTGATACCAACCAAGGGCCTCTGCAAGATCAGCCAGTATTCTTAACTTCTGAGCCATCTCTCCAGTCCCCAAATTGTCTTTTTAACATGGCAGGACTGCTGCACATATGAATACACTATTGTGGTTACATGCACAAGACTCACAAGACTAAGGCAGTCAACATTCCAGCACAGAGGAGGAAGGGATTACAAGCCCCCAGCCCTAACAAAGGGCTATTGAAAATTGTTGACTGCTGGGGCAGGGAGAGTGAGTCTTCTTTAAGGATTTGTATCTGGTAGGTGATCACACTCTAGCACATGGCTCCAAACCTAAGAGTGTAGGAACAGCATAAACAGGATGAAGTGGAGTTAAGGGGAGGAGTGAAGGTGGATATTGTCAAAATACATCTTAGATGTGAATGAAAATTTGAGAATAAACATCCATTAGAAAAAGGGCATTCAATGCAAATGTTATCACAAAAGAATCAAAGTTGTAAAGATAATTCATCTTTCAGATAAGCAGTAATCCCTAATACAATGCTCAAGAATTACATATCCACTCTTTCAGCAGGATCATGCATGTAAGTTGCAGATACTGAGACTGAAGAATGCTTTAAAGAATTTACATACCAGATACCTCAAAATAAAGTCATGGCAGTTGGAAACTTCTGTTGTTGGGTGATTGTTATTCACAGGATAAGCAAAACTGAGATGTTAATCCAAGGGCTCAGGAGCTAAAAACTTGTTGACAGCAAATCCAACACAGACATGTACACATAATTCACATGCTTCATTTGAAGAGTGCTATACTTGATACCACAGGACTACTACGCCCATGAACTCCCAGCAGCTGTGGTTGCCTGCAAAAGACTTACAGGAGTTCAAGCGAGTCAATGCTCTAGCATAGAGTGGGAAGGGGTTCATGAGCTCCCACTCATAACTGAGGAACTCTGACTGCTTCATGACTTCTGGAAGAGGGGGATTCAGCTTAAGTTAGTGGATCCTGGTAGGTCTACTGCACTCCAGTGTATAGCCCCATACCCAGAAGTATATGGACAACACAAACTGGAATTGATAGTTTATTCAAGTTTTAAAAAGGAGGAAAAGATGCTGGGAAAGTTAGGGATGTAAGGACAGATTTTGGAGGAATTCGATGACAAGTTGGGAGTGAATATGATTCAAATAAATTGCAAAAGATTCTCAAGGAAAATTAAAAAAAAAACAATAAAAGAAGGTGATGTGTGTGTGTGTATGTGTGTGTGTGTGTGTGTGTGTGTGCGTGTGTGCTCAAAATCAAGAGTGTTAAAGTAAGGAATGAGGGAAAATTAGATCTATTTTAAGTACTAAATACTTAATAGACATTGAGATCCATTTTCCCCTTCACTTGTCAAGTATCTCCATCTGAAATTTGATGAGGAAGTCTGTTTATTCCTCACCTACACAGGAAAGTTTAACATGTAAACATTTTCAATCTCCATTTATGAGAATATAGACACTGCTTCTAGGTGAGTTTGTCCAGTATGATAGAGTAATCACGCCAGGCAGCTGTTCCGAATTCTACTGATTGATGTTATGAATTAAAGCATGTCTTTCAAAATTTGCATGTTGAAACTTGAATTCAAATTTTAACAGTATTTGGAAATAAGAGCTTTGGAGGGAAATTAGGTTACTTCAATCAAGTTGCCACAGTCCACAGCACGTGCCTTTATAAGAAGAGGTCAAGACAAGAAAATTCTCCCTCTTGGCCCCTCTCTCTCCATCCCCTCTCTCACTTTTGCGCTTTCTCCCTCCATTCTCCTCTCTCTCTACTTCTCTCCTTTCCCTTCATTATCTCTTTTTCCTCCACTTTGTATCCCTTGCTATTCTCCTCTCCCGCCCCCCATTTCTCTCTCCTTCATGTATAACCTATCTATAAATCTATATAGTCTGCAAGACAAGAGCAAGGCCCCTTACCAGGGAACTGAATTCATCTGAATCTTGATCTTGGACTTTCTATCTCCAGTAGTATGTGAATTTAAAGCCAGCAGCTTTATGAGAGAGAACATATGGTATTTGTCTTCCTGGGTCTTGGTTATCTCACTCAGGAAGATTGTTTCCAGTTCCATCCATTTTCCTGAGGATTTTGTAATTTTGTTTTTCTCAATGACTAAGTATTATTCAGTTTTAAAAATGTACCATATTTTTATTATCCATTTATCCACTGACAGCGAGCATCTGGATTGTTTCTATTTCCTATCTATTGTGAATACAGGAACAGAAAACTAGTAGTGTTTTTGGGGTGTATACCCAAGCGCAGTATAGCTTAATCACATGGTAGATTTAATATTAGTAGCTTTTTGCTAAACCTCCAAACTGATTTCTGTATTTTCTGCACCAGTTTGAACTCCTACCACCAGCAAATAAATGTTCACCTTTCCCCAGATTCTTGACAGCATTTATCAGCCCTTGATTTTTGGATTTTGTCCATTCTGATTAGGTTAAGATAAAATCTCAGAGTAACTTTAATGTGTATTTGTTTCCCTGATGGCTTAGGATGTTGACCATTAAAAAAAAAATCAAGGATTTGGATTTCACTTTTGATAACTCTAACTTTTCCTCTAATGATTTTGAAGTGTCCCTCCTTGTCTTTTTTGGCTCATTTTGGATTGAAGTTTAATTTTTCAAAAATTAAAATAGATACATCTACTTTCTTCTTATTTTCATTTGCTTAAAATACCATTTTCTCTTTGTAATTCTATAATTAGTGGTAAAGTATATTTTCTGAAGGCAACAAAAAGATCCTGATTTCTACTTCAGTTTGTTAGTCTGAGTCTCATATTTGGCAGACTGAGAACATTAGTATTCTTAGTTATTACTGATAGATGTCTATCGTTTCATGTCATTTTGTTGATTTTGTGTTTTCTCAGATCTCCTATGCCTCCTAGTATTCTCTGTAGATCTGACTTAGCAATCCTAAATTACTTTAAGTTTTTTTTTAAGCATGGAAAATTTTAATTTCTCTTTCACTTTTGCTTGTTTTGAGCAGTATAAAAGTTTATCTTGACAACTGTGGCAGTTTAGGACTGGGAATACATATTTCCAGGCTTTTCTGATTTTAAGAATTTCTATCAAATAAGCGGTTATTATCTAATAGGCCTGCCTTTAGAAGTGACTTAATCTTTCTCTCTTGCAGGTTTAAAGCTCTGTTATTACATTCTCTATTATTAATGCTTTATCATAATATTTGATGGAGAATTTATTTTCTTGTTTTGTATATTTGGTGTTTGGTAGGCTTTTTCTCTTTTCATCTCTTTCTCAAAGTTTAGGACATTTTCTTCTATGGTTTTACTGAAAGTATTTTCTATGCCTTTATTATGGCACTCTTCTCGTCCTATGACAAACATTTTAAGGTTAGGTTTTTCATTTTCCTCAAACTCTTCCATGTCTCTTTCATATTTCCTTTAAATTTCACATTGACCTTTATCAAGCAATCCTATTCCTCTGCTTTGTCTTCCATCCATGAATCTCTGATTTCAACACAATCTATTATGTTAGTGGGGCTGAGGGCTTTACAATCTGATTGAGTTCTTCATTTCCTACATCACCTCAGTTTGGTTTGTCTTTACTACTTCAAACCATTTTCATTGCCTATCTTGACTTTCTCATTTTACTCATGTCTTGGTCATCTTTGAGGTCATTGAGCTCTTTAATTATAGCTTTAATCATTTTTAAAAACTCTTTGCATGGAAATTCTTCCTGGTGAGTTACATTATGAAATGAATAGAAATGAGGGCCATTTCTAAGAGACTTGTATTTTTGAATGAGACATATTGACTTTTTATTGTTTTTATTTGTGCATTTGGATTTGCACATTTGAAGTTAGTTTATTGTTTGAGTTTTTCTTTTTTTTTTTCTGTTCAAGTCATCTTATTTTATCAGAGATGTTTATGATGTTCAGGAGAGTGCCAGTTCATAGCCTGGATGGGTCATTCATTTCTTCTGTTTGGTACTTATGGACTATAGCCTCAATTCTATGTTTTCTGCTTAACAGCTTTAGTCTGGTTTCTGCAGTGGCTTGGTCAGGGAATTTGGGACAGATTTCTCCTTGCAGTATGAACAGATCCTGAGTTCACAGAGCTAGATGGACTAACTGGAGGGTCCTGGTGTGGTTGCTTGCTTGGCTTTGGTGAGTCCTGAAGGGAAGGAGGGCCTAGGATCTGCAGGTAGTTTGAAGAGGTCCAGAAGAAATGTAGCAAATTACAAAGGTAAAGAGAGGTAGGAGGCAGTGGTCTTTGACAAATGGAAGTGGTGGGCATGTGGTGTGAAAACAGAGGGACATGGCCCCCCTGGATCTCTTAACCATGTGGGCACTCTGGAGAATCCCTTTTGGGAAACAGGCTATGGTCTAGACATACAAATTCTTTTCAGATATACCTGTGATATTTAGCAAAATAGGCAATAGAATCATCAAGCACATATTAAAAAAATGAACAAAATGAAGTTTAATATAGGTGTCCTGTCTAAGGACTCACACACTACAGATTCCTATTCTCTATACTTTGACCTTTTGTGGCCCTTTGTGACAGGACTTCTATATTAAACTTCTCCCATCCCAGTCTGAGGGGCCAATACAGAAGAGAGGGTATAAAGATTGTATGAGCCAGGGTAGGAGGTATATGACTATATGAAAATAGTGTCTCACGGGCTCCTGAGACCTGTCTCATATGAACTTACAGCAATGGTGACAGCATGCACAAGACTCACACAAACTTAAGCAGACAAAGTCCAGCGTAGAACTTTAGAAATGGGCCACAGTCCCCAGTCTTGGCTGGAGAACTATTGATCAGCTGAGCTGATTATTGCCAAGCTGGGCCAAAAAGAGCTTATCTTTAAGGGATTGATTCTAATTAGGCTGTCTAGACCCTTGCACTGAGGGACATCTGGGGACACTAAACTGATTTGATGGACCTTAGCATAAATGACAGAATGCATGAAATTCAGTGTGGAGGTTATGGAAGGGTGCGAATGTGGAAGGGCGAAGAAGATTAAGATGTTATGTATGAATTACACAAAATGCAATAAAAATAATCCAAATATTTACAAAATGAAAAAAATGAGTATCTCCTCAGTCCATGCCAGAATAATATTAGAAATATAGCCAAATACACATAATTGGAGAGGTCATAAATTCTAGAGATGAACATACGACTGGCACTTTCCTAGACCAGTTTAATTTCTGACTATATTCTAAAACTGTATCTTTATATTCACAGACAAGTATATTCTCACCACTCATCAAAGAAGCTTCTTTTGCAACAGATGGAGACAATTAAAAGTTCAACAAATGGACAAGATGCAGATGATAAGGGACTGAGGTATCCAACCCTAAATGATACATCTATAATGTAACTTCTACACCTAAGGCTCAGAAAACATTGTGGCAGAGGGGCAGGAAGAATGTAAGAATATTCTAGACATGATAGAGAAGCTACGCCTATGAAATCTCCACAGTATGGTTGCCCAACAAGATTTATGTAATAATAAAATTAATTGATATGCCAGTGTGGATGGGGCAAATCTCATGGGTTCCACATAAACATGAAGGACTATAAGCTATCAATGAATGCTGAAGGAAGGAATAAATTTTCTCTGGGGACTAGCTCCCTGAGAGGTTACCTAATACCAAGGTGGCATCCCTAAATATATATACCCAGAAGCACCACCAAATACTATATTATAATTAAATTCTGTAGGAGACAGGGAACCTGGCAGGTTTGGAGCGAGACTGGGAAAGGTGGAAATAATGTAAACAAAATACTCCTGTATGAAATTCTTTTAATTTTTTTATGTGTTTCTGTATTGCCTGCATGTGTGTTAATGCAACTGCGTCATGTGATGACTCTGCGGAGGTCAGAAGAGAGCATTGGATTCCTCTAGAACTGGAGTTACAGATAGTTGTTAGCCATCATGTAGGCGCTGGGTACTGAACTTGGGTCATGTGCAAGAGCAGCCAGTGCTCTTAGCTGCTGAGCCATGTCTCCAGCCCCATGAATGAAATTCTTGAAAAATAAAAAAAAATTATATTAAAAAGAGAAATTAGTACAATGCTACCAGATCTCCAAATATTTTGAAATGCAATAATGTTTTATGTCCAACTTAAAACATTGTGAGTAGAAGTTCTTTTTGAAATAACTTTTTTAATTGAATTTTTATGAAATTTATATAATCTATTTTGACCATATTTAGACTCCCTCCCCCATCTCTACTCCTCTTATAACCCAATTCCTTATAATCCCTATTATAATTCCTCTGCCTGACTTCATGTACTCTGTCATATTTGTTAAAGCCAATATTTTGTCCCCTAGTGTGTGTGTGTGTGTGTGTGTGTGTGTGTGTGTGTCCATTCACTGGAGACTAGTTCCACATTCTTAGAGAAAACTAACTCTCCTTCTCTCAGTAGTTATTGGTTGCCAATAGTTCTTCATCTAAGGTTGGGGCTTCCATTTCCATACCTTCATGTTGGAATTTTGTCTGGCTTGAGCTTGTGTAAGGCTAGTGCATACTATTTTAAGTTCATATGAGTGATTTTATATCTTCTGCAATACTGTTTCCTTTAGATCATCTAGCACATCTGGCTCTTGCAATCTTTCTGTCCCTTCTCCTGAAATGGTCCCTGATCCTTAGGTAGCAAAGGTGTGATACAGGTGTCCTTTTCATGGATAAGCATTCTGCAGTCTCTTATTTATTCTCTGCACTTTGGCAAATTGTGGCTTTCTGGCCTAATTATCATCTGTTGCATGAGGAAGCATCATTGGTGATAGTAAAGAGATGCATTAATATTTTCTTCTTCATGTTGTGCTGTATTCCCTGACACTTAGGTGGACAGATTGTGCTGTGGATGTGTCACTTAGGGCTTGACACTTCACAGATACTTATTCTCTGGAATTTGACCAGTTATAGAACTTTACATTACTCTCCATCTGTTGCAAAAAGAAGATTCTTTGATGAGTGGTGAGAGGTATGCTTCTCTGTATATATAAGGCTATATATTTAGAATGCAGTAAGAAATTACATTGGTCTAGAGATGTGACAAGAGTAAGTTTTTCTCCACAGTCTAGGACCCCTACAGTGAAGTATATTTGGCTATGTTTACAGTACAACACATGTGTCTCCTCCCACTGAGCAGGGCTTAAAACCAATTAGACAAATGTAAATTATCCCCAAGATAAAAATGCCTCTACTGCACCAGAGATTATTTGATAGCCTGGTCATTTTGGTGATTCATAGACTTTGCAAGTGGATGAGATCTTTGAGTGGTTGTCTCCCTTTGATAGTTTGCATAGTGAGTAAACGTCTTATTCATGTATATGAATTTCAGAAGAGTAGAGAAAATATCTACTAAATTCAAGAAAATTAATCTCAAGAACAGATTAATCTTTTAAAAATTTACTAAATATAGGATTCTTTAAATTTGGTTAAGTGTTAATGTTTGACTACTAGGTTCCCAGATCAAGGTTGAAAAAAGAAAGATTCAGCAATATCACACTCCTTCCAGATTACCTATAGTTATTTACCTAATTATCTTATATTACTTTTTATGGTTCTATTTTTAAAATCCTCTAACCATCTCAAAGTTTATCTGTCACAGGAGAGGGATTTCTAATGTTCTTAAAAAAGCAAGATAAACACTTATTCTATATATGTTAATGCTGCTGTTTATTGACTATTTACTCACCTCTGATGAAATTGAGGTCATTAGAGAAGCAACAGCAGCTCAGATTCTGTCAATATCTGACCTTTACAATGGTAGGAACACTCAAGGCTGCTGAATGCTGAACAAGCTGACTCTTTAACAGAGGTGCAACTCTTATTGAAATGCAAGCAGGAGAAGAGGTGGCATTCCTTTTTGAAAACTTTTTGAGAAAAAAAAAGTCTCCTACTGCAGACATGGTGTTTCAAGAATCAGACAAAATATATTTCATGGAAAATCTATTTTGAGCTCGACATTCATTTGAAAATCTAAAACTAGCATCCGGATAAAAAAGGAAGGGATGAAACATCAAACTGAAAATATCTCTCTATATTGTGACATTTTAGCAAATGTAAATTAAACCACCTTTAAGGCTGTCACAAGCAAGTAAATCCAACTGGGGTCTTGATGACTGAAGAAATGTTAAAGAATCTCTCATCAGCAGACCAGAAAGAATAAAGCAAAAACTATCAGTAATGTGCAGATGTTATCAGGATATGACTTCAGCACAACCCTGCATCCCGATGGAGACAAAACTGCAGATGTTTAACTTATTACAGGAACTAACTGCAAATTCTATTTTGCTTTTCCTACTTTATAAGGTTTGATTTTTTTTAAAGACACATGAATTGCACTTTGGGACTACTGCCTTCAGCCTCAATCTCTTTAAAAATCAAATGCTTACTACTAGAAAGCAGGATTTCTGGGTAAAGTGGCAAGTAGACTACTACATGGGTGTGGGAAGTGTGAAATCAGCAGAGGAAGGATGTGTTTAAGCATCTATGCAGGTGGTGGCAAGAGATTTATTACTGTGTGGTAATGGAACAGGAGATGTGAGATAGAGACCCATGCATTGGTTTGACAACAAACCTACTTTACATCTGCTTAAGTCTTGGCAAACCCAGAGAACTCAAATTCTCAGATGTTAACCAAATTAAGACACATTTGGACATCTAAAGAATGCAGTTCTGCCCAGTTGCCTGTTTGACTTTTCAGTTACAAATTAAAATTTAAATAAATTATTTATATGATTTCATAAGTAAGCATTTACCTTTTAATAATTCTCTTTGAAAATTCTTTGTAGGTGTCTGCTGTGTTTTATATTCTTATGAGGAGGCAATTACAAAATCATGATGTATTTTTTTCATTGTGATTAGTTTAGACATACTGTTTCTACTAGAATTTTGTTTGCAGAAATTATTTAGATGATCTACTCTGTTCAAATGTGGTTTGTTCTTCCTGTAGTTGGGTTTCAGCAGCTGGGGTGCAGTAGGTCAGTTTTTTGGTGCCCATTTCTGCCCAACAAAGACCTCTGCTGCCTTCTGTGCCTCTTGGTCTCCATGGCAGGTAGCTTCTGTTCTCTCTGGCTGAACAGTAGGAACTTTGGGACCTTATGACAAGATGTTTCCACAGAATGAGAATCCAGAACAAAAGTAGAGAAAGGAGAATTTTAAAAAGGCATGATTTGAAAGAAAAGATTTTTTCAGATGAAAAAAAAATCACTACTAATCTATTTATATCGGGCTTTTACTTTTGAAACAATATGCAATTTATAAATAGTATAAAGTATACCAATGAATTCCACTTTATTTTCTTTGATAAATGATTAAGTTTGGTGTTACAAAGATGAAAAATCATAGCTAGGTCCCACTGGGATGAAGACTGGATTAACATGTAGTGTTAATATAATTTTCCTTAAGATTCAAGGAGGAAAAAAGTCTAGAACATGGGTGTTAGCCTAATGTATTTTACAAAGGAAAGAGACATCTGAGATATAAAATTATGACATTATATTTTATTGTATACACTGCTTTATTATAAAAAACTAAGACAATTCCAATTTGATTATTTTAAAGCAAAGGAAATCAAAATCAAAACGTTTCTTGGTTTTGTAGAGTATTAGCCCATTACTATCCACAAATATTGAATACAGGACAGGTTAAATATAGTTCACTTTAAAACTGGGTTATAGGTGAACTAGTGTGCTTCTTTCTTATGGGTCCAGTCCTAGTGCCTTAATCAATGCCTGGCACATTGAAATCATTCAGTCTTGGTTAAAGAGAACTTATGAACAGAGTAAAAATCCTGTTCTGAGCTACAGGCATAGTAAGATTAAAATATCCGAGTACCCCAAAATTCTCTGTCAAAAGGATATCTTAAAAAATCTTTTTTAAAAAATGCCATGTTCTTTTCATGCCAGGGTAGGCAACTACAGAGGGAATGAACACAATCTTTAACATAAGGTGGCTCCAACTTTTGCCACGATGTGACCAGCTGAAAAACTCAAGACATTTTGAAGAGATGCTATCTGGCATAGGGATTACCACAATACATGTAGGATCAAAGAAAATTCCACATTTTACCCTGGTGATTAGCTGTAATTAAATAAAGTAAGTCTTTTTAAACTTCATTAGCAGCAAGACGTTTGCTACAGCAGAGTGGGCACAAATCATCCATTCTTAATTAAAAGATAATCCACAGGATGGCCATAATCTTCTTCTAAAAATACAACATTTCCCCATGAAAGATTTTCTCATCAAATAAGGATAAATAACAGTTTCTATGAGTTTAAGCCCATGAAGGGATGGATGTTCCTCCCGTTTGCTTGAGTGAGTGCTGAATGTGGCTGATAGCATCACTTTGGCATGCTATTATCTAAAATGGTAGAATACCTCACTTCAGCAAAGTCTGACATAAATCTTTGAAAACAAAGACATTGCATATGTATGAGCTGAAATAGATATGACAGTGTTGGCACATTAATATTCCTGTCACTAGGGGGTTTCAAACTTTTAAGGAAAGGATGGGAATGAATTCAGACTATAGCTGATAAAATAGGGCAACATACAGTGGGACAATTAGGCATCACTGACCATAATAAAATATGTACAGTGAAAGGGTTCTCCTGCCCCTTGTCCTTGGTAAAGCATGACTGTAGAAATGTCTCCTGGGAGTGCCAAGAATAATTAATTTGGCTTAGAGATTGGCATGGTTGTTCTAAGCATACTAATAAGAATATTACATAAAGACCAGTCCCAATCAGAGGAAGAGAGGTCTTTTTTATTTATTTTTTCTTATGTAGCCTATGTGGTGGTTCATGGGTAACAGATGTTTCCACTTATTTCACAACACCCATTATTAAAAGTAACTGTGGGGCCTAATCGAATAGTTCTCTACATAGTTGAATCTGTGCAGAAAATAGTTCTATTATTGTATGTCCTACAATTATTTATTTTCCTGGTTTTAGTATGTAATACTAAAAGTAAATTACTTTTACTAGGTAATAGTAAAAGCTTTCCCACAAATATTTCATTTAACTTTTCTAGAAGAACTAAGTGAACAAAAAATATTTTTTCATTTTACTCTCAAATTTCCTGTACATTCTTACTATGTGTTGGAAAGTATCTACTTAAAATATCAACCACTTTCAAAATAGCCTAATAAATAATCAAATCTTGAAAAATTGCCACTTACCAGGAAAGATGACACCCTTTTCACTAGACTGTATTTTGTAGGGAATGGGACAAGACTTCTTCAATATTGATTTGAATGAAACCTACTATGTTACATTTCTGGTGTTAGAGGCTTCTGTTGAAATATTGAAACTTTTCTTTTGGTAAAACATATGTGCTGGTTGATCTGGTGAGTGCCCATGAGGGTTGCTTTAAAGTCTTTTTTTTTTTTTAACCAAAAGCTTGTGGACACATTGCTGTAACCCTGAGAGGTTTGGTCTGAGCTGACAGCAGTTGCCCAGATGGAGAGGAAAAAAAAAAGGCTTCAAACTTCTCTTAACAAAGGAACATGAAATAATATCTGACAGAGGCATCTCAAGAAAACATGATGGCAAATCAGTGGTTATACGTGTTATAAAGGGCAGCACATTTCACTTTCAAATATCTTTTCCTTTCCTTTCGATTTTACTTATTACATAACATAGAGGTGCTTAGGTCAGTATTTTTTAAAACAACTTAATATATGGCTATGGTTTTGGTTGGGCTTAACCCCTTTATTACACTAATGCTATTTGTCACTTCATGCATGTGTCAGCATGGTGTTTGAATGGGGAAAAAAAAGATTAAAAAGGTTAGGAACAAACCAAGTACAGAGAAAGGCTCTTAAAGTGTTCTATAAAGAAAAATATTCCATTGGTGTAAGTTACAAGTCACTTGAGCACAATTATTATCTCTTATATTGAGTCATATTATTCATTAAAAAGACTTACAGTACATTCAGTAATATTGGAAAAATTAGCAACAAAATTAAATAAGTTCAGGTTGCATCATTTCACTTTTTAACTTCATGTTTTCTGTAAATAAATTGCTCTTGATTGTAGAGAATTGACAGAAAAAATCTTTTTAAATAGTGTCATAAGTTTATGTGCTAAAATATTTATTTCTTTTATTCTTAAAATACTATATCATGAACAATTTACATGTACAAGATGAATTCTAACCCACTGTACAAATAAATCTCATTCACGTATATATACCCAATAAATTAGTCAGTTTTAACTAGGAAGAATAATAAAAATAATGAAAGGAATTTACAGTTTTCAAAAATAACTGCAGTAAAACGTTCACAAAATTTCTGCCATTTTATTTCATAATTGTAAGTATTTTAATAATTTAAGACATATAATATCTTAAATAAATAATATGTTTGTCATATTAAGCTAGTGATGGAGTTATAAGTGGAAAACAGCCTCTTGGTCTTTCAAAGTGTTCACTTTTATGTTGATTTATTGCTTAAAATAATGAATTGCAGTCTCTTCTTTGCCTGGCATGTTTGGAATACTTTGCATGATTTTGAAATGGCTAAAATATTTTACCACCCACCCAGGATAGAATGTTCTGAAGAGGGGAAGAAAAACTTCCATTTACTTTGGTAGTGGTCATTTCTTATTGTCTCATTCAGTATTTGGGAGTATGAGGGCATACTGTTAAAAGAGAAATAAAAACAGGCAAATATATGAAAAAATATTAAAATTTGCATTAGAAAGTAATTAATATGAAACAAAGAACCCATTTACCTCCTGATTCATAGTTTGGGCACACAGTAGGTTCTGACATCTACATGTGCTAATCAAGTTACCTGTAAAGTGGCCACAGAAAAGAATGTTCCTTAATCATGTCTATAATATGATAAGATACCAGTCAGGCAGACATATTGTTTCTCCAACTACATTTGTACAAAGAAATTTACTTGTAATATTATTTCTTGGGACTTTTGTTCTGTCACACCTGATAGATTGGATTTCCTGTTATATTATATTCTCTTGTAACTGTGAAATAGAGAAAATTCCAGCATTCTACAGATAAAGCCATCATATTCCTTTTTATTACGCACAATGCACCTATTATGATTTAGACATTTATAAAAACTTATTTTTATTGAAATATCAAGTATTCAAATGTTTTGTTTCAAATATAAAATAGACTATATCTACTTCATTAGCATTAAATCCCATGTCTCTTCTTTCAATACAATATTCTCATTTTCTTGTTTGACGTGAACAAAAATATCATGTATGAGAACTGCATGACGAACCCACTAATGTTTACAAGGAACATACACTAACACAAAATGATCATAGGTTTGCATTTATATGAAGTGAAAACATTTATTATAATAGTTATCTAAATGAAATTCATCTCATGAAAATCTACAAAAAAAAATGTGACTTTCTATTTCCAGTTAAACAGCACTCTAAAATACTGATACTGGTTAATTATCTATACATAGCATTTCATCACCTCACAAATACAGGCTCCATCTTTTGCTACCATTTCATACAAAATAGACAAATAACCAATTTCTTTTCTTATCCTTACATTGCTTACCTACTCCTTGAAAAACCAGATAATGTTTTATAAAAGCCGTTGTTATATTAAGATGTATGTCTGCCTTTCTTCAGAAGACAGATTAGAGTGTGTCAGCTGCCACTAAAGTTGTCGTTCTTTGTAACAAAATGTAATGCTGCATATATAAAAATGCAAAGTGTAATGTAGAGTCAAATGTCTCTCAGCACAAGAGTTGTTCGTTTTAGCACCCATTTTGTTGGTATTTATCAACTTACTAATTATAGGCAAATTGCTTCCAACACGAAAACTGTGATGATTAGCAGTTTTTTCTGCTAACTCTAGTCTACTGTAGTTCCGGTAAAAGAATGTCAATAATCCAGATTCCTTTCCTTTTCCTGGCTTAGAATTCATAAAAATAAATTCATCAGGCTAGCATTTCTCGACTTTTGGGAAATGTTTGGAAAACTGGAGTAAAGAGAGGCAAAGGGATGGATATCATGATGTGGAAGGTCTACTTGCCACCCCCCCATCAGCTGAAGAATCTTGGAGATTTGCTAGAGATTGATTTACCACAAAATTGAATTAGTCCCACTTTTACTAAGAGAGTAAATGCACTTGAGCATTGCAGGAGAAGTGCATCAATTGTTGAACCCAGCATAAAAATCTCTTTTTGAGGGAAGGGAATAAGAAGTACCTTCAGGACTAGGTCAGATGCCATCACTGATGGCCAGAAAATGCAGGGCACATATTGTTTTAAGCCTCTGATGTAACTATGAAGCTGAGCTGCATGGCATTGCTTGGACAGACGTCAAACAGTTTGTAACCTTCAGCCCTCCATTACAATCCTTTAAAGTGAGCTCGGATGAAAATGAGAGTAACAAGCCTATCTAGAAAATGTCTTCATGACATACAATACAATAAAAGGTTGAATTTTTCTACCACCATTGCTAATTTCACCCATTTGTTTCTCATTACAATAAGTAAACAAGATTAAATGGAAAATCTTACAGTTCACAGAGTACATTACACAGCAGAAACGTCTGTAGCAAATACTGACTTAGTGTCTTAACCAACTTACATGCCTCTAAGTGACTATTTCTCCCTGCTATGAAGTTTTTACAATTTTAAAGTTATATTGGCATATCCCAGTCAACAATGATGTCTGCAATGGCCTTCTTTCTCCAATACATTGCTTTTAGTCTAATTGCTTATTTGCAGTCTCAGCAAGCAGAGAGAAGAATTTTATCCTCTTTGCCTTCTCTCTGAATACTAACTAGCTGGCCCAGCCAAGGCTCTCTAAAGAGAGAAACTGCATGAGAGACACACTGCATTTGACACAGTCAAGAGGGAAAAGAAAGAGCAAAACAAAAGTCTATTCAGGACTGAATCCTCTGATATTCCTCCCTCCCCCAGCCCTTTTAAAAATAAAGTGAAAGAGGGGGGCACCCATAAATCCATGCCTGAATGCCTGAGGTTGTCAGTTAATAAAGGACAATGAATGACAGGTGACTGTCAGCATAATTCTCAGTCTCCAAGTTATCACTTTTTGTCATTGTTGAACACGGAAAGTGTATACATAACAAGGCAATATGTCATCATTTCTCCTGGAATGCACAGACAAGTTCCATGTAGGGAAAGAAGCTGTGGCTTTTCACATAGGCACATGGATTTCCCTCAGTTCTGGGTATTTTTCCTAGAAATAAAATACTAAATGTCTCCCTATTGATGATAATGTTAAATAAATTTGTGCAAAAATGCTGAACTTTTCTGGACTTGTTTATCTCCCTTCTATTTTTATTTTTAGAATAGGAACTCTGACTTTATTTGTAAAACCCCCTTCACATGTTGCTAAGATTTAAAAAAATGAAGAACCAGAGTTATCTGTTTGATTTTTTATAAAGGCTCCTCTCAAGCTATTTTCCCCCAAGACCTCTTTGCACTTTCATCTTAGCAGACTGACTTAATCCTCTTGTCTTTGTTGTTTCAGTGTCTGATCAGTTTGTTTTCAAGTTGCCTCTAAACCACATTTGCTGGAACTGAAACTTGACTTCCGGCATTTGCAGTTACAAATCCCTACAAACACACAAGCTTTAGAGAGAAATGTGGAGAGAGAGGTTTTGCTAGTTATTTCCATAATGTATATTGTTATTTGTTGCATGCACTATAGGTGTAGAAGGATAACCAATGTTGAGTGGTGGAGTAATTTGTAATTAAAATAAGTTTGGCCTCTTCTGAGATTCCTGGCACTCTGTCTGTTGACCATCTGTAGTGGAAGGACAGCTTCTATTCTCAGTTCCATTGGGCTGGGGAAGAGAAACAGCGACTAAGGTCACCAAACTTCTATGATTTGC
Organism: Eospalax fontanierii; assembly: GCA_035773235.1. Classification (NCBI taxonomy): domain Eukaryota; kingdom Metazoa; phylum Chordata; class Mammalia; order Rodentia; family Spalacidae; genus Eospalax; species Eospalax fontanierii. The sequence continues at coordinate 45,383,222 of CM069527.1, forward strand.
TGTAGTGGGTACACAGACAGGTCACTATGGCCAAGCTGCTGATGCCAGGTGTGCCTGGGCATCGAGCAGAAGAATGTAAAGATCCTCATCTGATCGTGACAAATACTCACAAGGAGTAATTAAGGTAGAGCTTTGCTGCTGTTGCTGCTCCAGCAGGTGCTAACTATTAGATATCATACATCTTCTGAGAGAAATGAAGACAGGAGAGAACAACAGGAATCAAAGAAAGGCAGAAGGAGATTGACATCCTGACATACTGATATCTTGGTTATGTTTCTTCCACCTTTTCCCTCCTATAAAGAAAGACAACAACAACAACAGCAAAATTCTTAAGAAGTTTAAGCAGAAAGAACTCTATATATTTCACTATGTGACATTGTCAAAGTGCTTCTTCAGTTTTAGCTTAGAAATGAGAATGTACTTAATAGGAAAATTTCATCCTTTCCATTCCCTTTTACATGAAAAAGTAAATGTAATAGCTGGTTTTTCTTTGTCATTTATTTGTAGATAGAACCGAAAGGACAGCCTCTGTGAAGCCCAGGCAGAAGTGATTGTATCTAAGACAAGAAAATGTTTCCATATAGTCCATATTCATAGAAAATCTTTCAGTTATGGTAGAAGTCCCCATGAAAATAATAATTTTTAAGTCTTTCATATGTGATTGACATTGGCACACTTACAGTTTTTAAAGTTGGAAGTCATAGAGTTACTTAAAATTTAGGAGTTGAATTTATTATTGTCTATAATCAGTAGGAAACACATGGGTATGACACCTGTATGGGGTAATGACAGCAAAATATCCAATTGGAGAGAATTGGGCTAATTTTCAATCAGCAAATGAAATAAGATCTACACATTTGTAAAACTATTTGGGAGGTCAAATGCCCCAAATTACAATTTTCTATCTTTCATTCATTCATTCATTCATTCATTCATTCTTTCTTTCTTTCTTCCTTTCAAGACATGGTCTCCCTGTAGTCACAAACAGCCTTGAACTTACTGTGTAGATTACACTGGTCTCTATCTTATAGAGATCCACCTGCCTCTGCCTCCAGAGTGTTGGGATTAAAGTCATGTACCACCATGCCCAGATGTAGTTTGCTACTGAATAGTTGCATGCATTACTTTGTTGATAATGATAGAGTAAATCATACTTTAAACTAAAGGATTATCAGCAGAATATGTGTGTATATAGGTGAGTGTGCAGGAGATAGTGAAAAGGTAGGAAAGTCTTAGGTTGGCAATACTAACTGCTTCATATGAGAGACTTCTCAAAATAAAGATATATAATTCTGCATTTCATTTATATTTAATAAGATACCCATGATACAGTTTAAGGAATTCCAATTATTTTGAAAAATAATTACCTATGGGTCAGTCATATCTTGACAACTCCTGGTGAGGGTTCAAGGAAAACCTCAAGGTCTTAAGAAATCTAAGTAGATCACCGTCATGAAATGACAGATTTATATATTTTCTGAGTAAGAAGATTATTTTATGAGTCAGCTATATCTACAAAGACAGATAATATCTTTCTATATCCACAAAGAACAAGGTATCAGAAGACAGGATGAAATACTCAGCCCATTCATATTCTTAACTAATAGGTGATAAATGTTTTCCTTCAGAAATCAATTAAGCCTAAAAACATTAGTAACTATATCAGTTAATATTTGTCCTGTAGCTTATAACAACTCAATACTAAGACTGAGAAGTATAGCAAATTATGATTGAGAGTAAGTTACGGGGAAGAAGCATAGATGGGTGGGGCTGACCCTCTACACTGAAGAAAGGGAAGTTGGAGGGGGATGGAAAGGATGAAAGCTTTCTAGAAAAGAAATGAAATGACTAGAGACACAGAAGTAAAGCTAAATAAGTGATGGCTGAATACTGAATGAAGAACCTTATGACAAAATGGAAGACTCTGAAACACTATTTTAAGGAAGTTGATACTTCTCTATTGACATTTAAATTTAATGAGAGTTTTTATCTTACAAGTATTGAGGAATAGAAAAAGACAGATTTGAAAACCTGAATATTTAAATTTTGTCTGATTTATGCACTCATGCAAGAGGTAAAATGACCCGCCCCATGCTCTCCCTTCCCTGGACTTGAAGATATTAGTTTAAAAGACAGTATATCAGTGACTTACGTAATGCTAATTTGAGTATAAATTGGTAACATTTTTATGAAGAAAATAAAATAGGTAAGTTCTCAACAGGTCAAAAATCTTGAACTTACATGGCAGCTAACAACCATCTGTAATTTCAGTTTCAGGGGATCTGACGCATTCTGGACAATCTTCTGACCTCTGAGAGCATTGCATAACATGGATGCATTTGCATTACATACATGCAGACAATATATTTACATACATAAAGAAAAATAAATAAATACAATTTTAAAGAAACCTTGAAAACCTGTGTATTCTAGCAATTTTAATGCTTGATATTATGCAAAATAATTAACTGAATAACAAGTAATTCAAATGTAATACATATATATATATATATATATAGAGAGAGAGAGAGAGAGAGAGAGAGAGAGAGATTTTGTTTACATGTGAAGTGCACAGATTTTTTTAAATAAATTATGTTATGGCCAGAAAACCATTGCTTATTTTCAACCATAAAGAAATAGGAATCATTGAGGGCTGTTGTAAGATAAGGTGAAATGGAGCTGTTACTTCTGATTACACTACTTTGGTTCATGCATGTGTTGTCTATGTGGGTCATCAATATTTTATAGTTATAAGCCAGTTATATAAGTTGTCATGGTTTGTATATATAATGTCTTCAAAGTACTCAAGTGATTTATACTTTGTAACTAGATGGTGGATCTAATGATTGGGAAATGATTGGGTCTGGAAAGCTAGTATTTGATCAATGGGTTAACCTATTGATGGATTCATAGCTTAATGTCATTATTGGGTGGTGACAGCAATTTGTGGAAGATGGGATTCATTGGGGAAGTAGGTCAATGGGAACGTTCTCCGGGGGACCTGTATTTTTTCCCAGACCTCTTAACCTGTTCTCTCTGTCTTTTTCCTTGCTGCCATGAGTAAGAACCCATCCTGTTACATACCACTGCTACCACAGGCAAGGTGAGAGGAGCTGGCTGACCATGGGCTGCATCCACTGAAACTGAGAGCTGAAATGAATTTTTATTCCTTTAGATTGTCTTTTGACATAGTAGCTCAAAATTAATCAATTCTCAACATCTCCTGGTTGACACCAGTCAGGGAGGCTGTTTTATTGTGCTCCAGAGAACTATTTGCCACTTGTGTTCCTTCAGTGAGAAGGTTCAGTTTGTAAGGAATTAGGAAATTATTCCTTAAATGTAATGGAATTGTAAATATGTATAGGATAGCAAGATACAGAAAAGGGTCAGATGTTATGTGCATGCCTGTAAACTGAGGACTTTGGAGGGAGGCTAAGGCAAGTGGACTGAGACAAGTTCAAGCTGTCTAAGGGTATAAGATTCTGCATATATATATATATATATATATATATATATATATATATATATGTGTGTGTGTGTGTGTGTGTGTGTGTGTGTGTATGATTTAAAGTAAGATTTAATGTAGTAGCAAGATAACCTGTAGAAATAGTTTTTTCTTTACCCATGTTCTGATGAAAAACAAACAAAAAAACAAAACAAACAAAATAATATTAGCAAAAATCTCTAAGAAACAGTGGCATGAGGAAAGATAGCTTTTCAGTGAAGTATATAATGGGATTACAATTGTTAAATGAAGTTTGCCTTCACTTATAGGTTATATTTTTTTGAACGAGTGCTTTTACACTTACTCAAAGTGTTAAAGTGAGAATCAATCGAAGCTAGAAATTCTCACCATTTTCATGGAGTGCTACCCTTGAAGGTTTCAACGTCTGCTCATTACAATTTTAAATGCATACGTTTAAATCTAGCATTATTTTGCCTTTTCCACCTGTAAATAATGCATTACTAAGATAAAAAAATTACTTGAGAAGATGCTGCTTCCTCACAGATCAGATTTGGGACACTTGTAAGGTTTTTTGTTAACACATTTTGTCAATCTCTCTACATAAGAGGCTTTATGTTCCCACGGTACTGGACCATGTTGACGTCCAGGTTCCCTTCTGGTAGAAGACATTAGCCAAATGCCTGTGATAGGAAAAATATGCTGGACAATCCCTGTTCCACTTAAGTTGACTTATTCATTATTACCTGGTTATTTTTTCCATTTTTCCCATCTTAATGTTACTATTGAAACCTTGCTCTCCTCTTCTTCCTCAGTGTCACAATCTCTGTGCCCTTTCCTTATTAGTGGGAACCAACATCATTTCTTATTCATCAAAATACTTTGAAATTTTTAGCTGGTCACAGTGGCCCAAGCCTTTAATCCCACCATTTAGGAAGCAGAGGCCGACGGATCTCTGTGAATTCAAGGTCAGTCTGCTCTACATAATGAGTCCGAGGACAGCTGAGCCTACAGAGAGATCCTGTCTCAAAAAGACCAAAAAATAAGTAGATAAAATACCTTGAAATTTTTGTATGTTCCACTCCTGACATAACACATGCTATCTTGAATGCTAATCTATGTTTCATGATCACATACTTTTATATCAATAATGCTTTTTCTTGATTACTAGTAGTAGAGGCAAACTGATTAACAAAAAGAAAAGATAGTTTATTGGGAAACTAAGTAGTGATGGAGACTCATAGAATTAACATAAAGCTGGTAGACATGGCTTTAGAACATGATCTTAGAAAATTCAGAAAGGACAGAGTTTATGAAGCAAGAATCACAGTCATGTTACAGTACTAAAGTAGAGCAATCAGAGAATCACCATGGTGATGGCTATTCTTGAGTCACTCAAGTCTTCCCACTGTCTTAGAAGCAAGTATCCAAATGGCAGACAAGCCACACACAGAATATCTAGAAATAAGCCAGGAAAAGAATGCTTTGACATTCTTACTTTTCTATCAGAGAAAGAGAGAGACAGATACAGAGACAGAGAGGATCAATTCACGTAATTAGTTTCTGAGACACAGGACATATCCTTTGTATTACTTTAGCTGCTAAAATAACCAACATTTGCCTTATAGAAGCAGAAGATCAAGTCACAACTGAAGAGAAAGATAGATGGAGGAAGAGATAATATTATTTATTGAAACTGTATGCATGGACTACACAGGCCTTTGGAGGCAATTAGTTTTCTGACACCTGCATGAGGCAAAACAGGGAAGGCAGCACTCATTCTAGAGAAGGCTGCCTAAGGAGATTTCACTTCTATGTGTGCAGAACCTGCCCAGGCTAGAAAGCGCACACATTAACAGAGAGTGAGCATAACAGTACTTAGTACAGAACATCACTGAAGGTCTTCAGGAAATAGCAGATCATTGCTAGTCATCCAGCTTGCTAAAACCCCCAGCAAACAGATGAAGCTCTGTGTTTGAGAGAATCTTCACACTGATCCAGTAAGCGTTATTGGTAGTTCTGGAGCAAACTATTGTATATCAGACATACTTAAGTTACCTATTATGACCGCATTAATAATTATACAGCAAATAAGACAACCCCAGATGCTAAGTTTGAAAGGAAAAATGTTACTAAAAATGAATTAATGGTGACAACACTAACAGCAAAAAATCCAAATCCTGGAAATCTGATGCGAAGTTAAAAAAAAAAAATCAGCAGACTCACTATACGAGGAATATTTTCACTGTTCTGGATTTCCTTAGTTATTTCCTCTTTTCAAGTTAAGCCAAATAAAAACAAGAAAGATGACAGGGGCAGGCAAGTACCTTCTGCCTCTCTTATAACTACACCAGCTGTCAGGATGCACAGCAAAGGTGAAAGGTCGGCAGTCACCTGTGGCAGATGTGCCTCTTTGTGGTAAACACTCAGATGTTGGAAATGGTTCTGTTCACAGATCATTTATAATTTAGGTGAGAAATAGAAATGTGAGGGAGCTTCACTGCTGGGAATCTTATTTCATATTTGGGCGTAATTAACCACCTGATAAGCAGGCTTTTGTTTTCCATTTGAATGCCAATGCCCATTCATTTATGACACTATCTTGTCAAATGGGCAACAATAACAATAAAGTTTATGCATCTTGGACCTTGTGTGCTCTGAAACCCGTAGTAGCCTCCTGCATTGGAATCAAGAACCTGAACTGACCATGCAAAATAATTATCTTCCAGAATTCACCTGATGGTGAAACTCTGGAAGATTATCTTGTTTTGAACCACAAACAAGGACAAAGTAATACATTTTTTATTTGAATGTGTTTTCATTTTAATAAGATCAGAACATTCTAAATTTCACAGGCTTCTATGGCTCAAATATGAAGAAAATATTATACATTTCAAAGACACTCTATGTTACAAATTTTATGAAAATATCTTATTATCTGAAATATCTTGGGCATCTATTACTGATCATCACATTTATCTTTGCTTAATATTTAACCCAGACTGTGAAGTTTGCATCTAGTTTTCTTTCCTCTCTTATATTCATTTATTTTCCAGTATACCATAATTGTCTCTTTAAAAGAATTTTAAAGAATAAGATCCTCTGCTCTTATTTCTATTCAGTGTGATAGCTTCATAAGTGGAGATGACAGAAGATTTCATTGTTTTTCTCCACAGTGATGACTGAAAAGAAAAGGCCCCATATCCTTTTGTTCAACTTGCCTTATAGCAAATGAGCAAAATGGGCTGTGAGGCCTGTAACTGTCGAGCAAAATGGACTGCGAGGCCTATAACTGTGAAGCAAATTTACTGATTATGTTCACAACTTTGGGAAAATAATTCCTGCGAACAGGTCCTGGTAAAATTTGAGAGACAATAGAAATTATATTAGCTGTTACATATTGACTCTGGTATTTCTGGATCCATTTAAGAAGGCAAATCAATGTAGCTCTTCATTCATCTCCTCCAAAATATTTACTGTATATACTTTTGATGTGAGGATAGAAATAGAAACAATGTGATTCAATCTCTCAATGTTTTAAAACTTTAGCATGTTAAGTTATACAGGCAGAATTCATGGTAACTAATGCTAGTGAGTTTGGATTGTTTTGGGGAAGAATTGTTTGGAAGTACATAAAAAGATCTGTTTATATATTACTTGGGAAAGAGATACTAGCTTAATCTCTTACCCTGTTTCACACAACACCAGAGTATTGCTCAAATGTGATATTACTTAGCTATTAATGACCATAAATCTTGCTATTTAAATTTGAATGAGACTCAAAGATTTTAAAAGCATTTAAAATTCAACTACTGGTAAGATCAAAATGTAATAAAATACAAGAAACTTTTCTCAACTCTTCCTCTACCTGGAAATTTGCTACATGCTGAATAAGAAATATGCTCATTGCCACAAAAGATACAGTTTTTCTTGGGTTGATGCATAGAACTGCATGAGCTTTAGAATATATGTAATATACTTGGGTAACACATACTTTTGAACATTTGTACATATGGAAATGTACATCATTGTGTTCAAGCTATGTCTCCCAGCTCTGAATAACAGAACCTGTGGAGAATTAGTCATAGAAAAATGTGATAAGACCCAATGTAAAATGAATTGAATTTTCTTTAGTAAAGAGAAGAATGGATATGCACATCTTCAATCAGAAAGTGGTTAAAAGATTACTGGGTGTTGTAGCACATTCCTGTAATGACAGTCAGAATGAGAGTGCAACTTGGGCCTCATAGTGAGTTGCAGGCCAGCTTGAGTGACATAGTATGTCTCTATCTTTCCTACCTTCTCCCATGCACATACTGTAATAAAAGCAAGGGCATGGCAATATAATGGACTTAATTTAACATATAATTTTAGAAATTTAAATAAAACATTTAGCATTACCCTATAGCCAAGTATCATCACATGTTTTCCTTAAATGAACCACATTAAATGAATACTGTTGGTACTAGGAATTTACTTCTAGTACAACCATCAGTACAGTATGAAGGGTTATTGAATTTTCTTATCACCACTACAGTTTATTTATTAACCAAATTTCGTAAATTTCCATTACCAACTGAGAAATATCTATTGACTTTTATATGACCTGGTTCATATTTCAGCACATACTAGAAATATAAGGCAAATCCCATCCTGGGAGTCCACTTATTCTAGACTCAAACTGCTGTTGTGACACATATCTATAACCAAAAGCAACTTAGGACAGCAAAGGGTTTAAACTTTCACATCATTGTCCATCATTGGAGGAAGTCAGGGCAGGAACTCAAGCAGGAACTCAAAGACAAACACCATTGCTTTTCTGGCTTGCTCCTGCACAGGCTCATGGTTACTGAGTTTTCTTACACAGCTCAGGGAAGCTGTTGAGGCCTTCTGCATCAATGAATAATCAAGACAACCCCTCACAGACATGTCCAGAGGCAAATCTGATCTAGGAAAACCCTCAAATCATTCTGGGCTATGCTAACTTGACAATTAAAGCTAAGTAGAACACTAATATTATTATTAACTCACTCTTTAGCAGTACATTTAAAAATAAAATTACTTGTAATATAGAAAGAGACATGTGTTGTTGCTCAAGACATAAACTTCTATTTCAGGAGTTTTTGAGAGTATTAGGAGAAAAATACAGTACCAGAAAGCAAAATGCTTGCTTCTGGCATGCTTCTTTGGAGCTCTATTAATTGGCACACTTCCATCTCAAATTTCAAAGGTCTTAGGAGAGAAAAGTTCAAGGAGGGGGCAGTAGTTCCATTGAGATCAAGTAGCCTGAGTCCAGACCGCAGCATTTCTTTTCCACAATCACATGGCCTTGGACTACCATATCATTGTTGGTATGTTCATTTATCTTCAGTTTCAACTTAGGTGAGTCTATAGCTGTCACTGAGGGCAATTACTCTGCCTCTTTGACAGGCTCCGTATTATATATTAAGTAGATTCAGTTCCCAGTGCCCACATGGCAGCTAACAACCATTCATAACTCCAGTTCCAGGAAATCCAACATCCTCCACTGGCTGAAAGGTGCTTCACCCATATGGTACACTTGAATACATGCAGGCAAAACATACAGATATTTTTTTCCTTTTTATTGAATTTTTCTGAATTGTATACAATATATTTGATTGTATTTATATCTCCTTCCCTATGTGCATCCTCCCTTGTTATGTCCTTTCATGTTCTATGTACTCTATTACACACACACACACACACACACACACATATAGAGAGAGAGAGAGAGAGTGAGAGAGAGAGACAGACAGACAGGCAGACACAGAGAGAGAATCAAATTTTTGACTCCAGATTTACTTTGATGTGAATTCAACCCCTGTAACCCGATTAATCTACCAAGAACTCCTGGTTTCCAGTAGTTCCCCATGTATGGTTGGGGTTTCTTATACCTTCCCGAGGTTCTATGCTGGGACTTTGGCTTGAGTTTACATGGTACTTTTGCATTCTCCCCTAATTGCTGTATCTTCATATAAGGAACTTTCTAGTTGTCTGGAAAACTGTTTTCGTGTGGTCATCCACCACTTTAGCTCCTACAGTCTTTCCAACTCTTCTACAGAGATCCCTGAACCTTTGGAGGCAGAAGTTTGATATGTGTCCAATTCAAGTATAATCACTCTTCAGTCTCTGCACTTTGGCAGTTGTGGGTTTCTGTGTCATTCACCACCTTCTGCATAAGGAAGTTTCTCTGGTGAGAGCTGAGAGATGCATGCCCAATCTATATCTACAAACATAACAATAAGTCATTAGGAGTTGCTTTAGTACTATATCTATTTACCAGAATTATGATATTAGGCTTTCTTCTATGGCCTGTGATTTCTTTAGACACATGTTTCTAGGTCTGTTCCTAAGCAGGTATGTTGCTGAAGCAATCAGGATTCACAGATGAGTAAGGTTAATGATTAGCTTTTTCTTCTGGCCATCATGCCTAGCACCTTCTAGCACTATGAATGCTAGCCAGTAGAGATGAAACTTTGAAGATAGTATCAGCTGTTTTTTTTTTTTAATTTTTTGTATGGTTTATATGTGTAGTGTCTTCAAGACATAGTGTCTTACTTTCAAGTTCTGAAGTGTAATCAAGAGCAATGGCAATAGTGTGCAATGTTTGGGAATGTCTGGGATATCACTGGCCAACAACTCACAGAGAGGTATCCCATTCCTGACTTGAGAGCTAAGATAGCAGGGCCCAGGGAAATCTCAGGAAAGGGAACACAGGACTCCAGGTCTGGGATGGGGAAGGATTCTAGCAACCCAGGCAGGCCTGAGAGTAGAGATGGTATAGGGACTCACTATGGCAATTCTTGGGGAGCAAGTGGATCTTGGATGGTCAAGGATCCTAGATACCCAAGGAGGCTTGAGTTGGGTTGGTGGGGCATTAGGAAGTCTCAGGAAAAGCTAAATCATTTTTAAAAGAAAGTATTAGAAATTGCTTATGATTTCAGTTGAGTGAATTGCATGTGTCTTAATGGTACTTTAAATGACTAAAAATGAAGCCATGGGTAAAATTAGTGTTTCAGCCTAATCTATTTTACATCATAATATAAAGAATATTTTGGGGCATCTAGCTCTTCTGCTAATTATCACCATTTTAAAATGACCATTTTTCACATTTTAATTTTTTGTGTCGTAGGCCATATAATATCTATTCCAGATTCTTCAAAACAACCAAGAAAAAGCTTATCTGATCACATTTCATTCTCCAAGACATCAAATGTGTTTGCTTCCATCGAATTACATTTCCATCTTGTTTGCCTTAGGGAATGTCAATTAAGTCCAAATTATTTTATGACAGATATTTTGCCATTTTAGAGACACAGTAAGTGAACTAGAAATAACAAAACTCTAAAGAGAAATGAAAAGATAAAGTTTGAGAGTTACCTTCAAATTGTTTATTTTTCAATTAAGCCTGGCTTACCCTTGCCAAAATGTCCTCATTTGCAGATGCCAATTAATATTAGTTCTTTTCATTTCCTGTTACTACACAGTTTAGTCTTTTTGAAATACATCTCTGTACTATCTCTGGCATCTAGTACTTACAAGGAATCACTTTCATTTTGTTGTGGCCTGCCTCCTAACAGTCCATTGATTTCACTGAATTTTATTAATTTTTGAAAGAGATCAATAGGTTATTTATCCAATCTGACAAAGCAATTCTTAATTTTTAATTAAGAAATAATTTGATTCCTGGTTTCCCTGTAGCTCCAGCTGGCTCAGAACTTACTATGTACACCAGAATGGTCTCAAAAAACTCACAGAAATCTACATGTCCCTGCCTCTTGTGTGCTGGGATTAATGGTATGTATTACCAGACCTGGATTTTTTATTTTTAATTCTTAATTTAAAAACTATTTTATTATATGTATCAGTGTTTTGCCCATATATATTTAAGAGTACTACATATTTGCAGCACCCATGGAAGCCAGCAGAGAGCATTGGATTCCCTGGAACTGGAGTTACAGAGGGTTGTGAGCCACCATATGGGTGCTAGGAACAAAACCTGAGTCCACTGGGAGAGCAGCAAGTGTTCTTAACTGCTGAACCATTTCTTCAGCCCCAACAATTCTAAATTTTTGTCAGCTTATTCTCAGCAACAATCTTAAGAAGAAAAGTCTTCCTTACATTGCATAGAGGATGTACTGACTCCTACATCTCAAAGAACATTTTAAGCTTTATTTTCTCTGTTATTTAAAGTGGAAAATGCTGTCCCTTCAGACACTGGCACTCTTCCATTTGCCTCCAGAATATTTCATAGTTCACTGTCAGGACTGCTGCTTTTTCTAGAAGAACATATGGGCAATTTTTGAGATGTTTTTTTGTAACAGTCCTGTTATGAACATCTATCTATTACACTTACTTTCCAATAAATAATTTTCTAAAATAACTTGCAGTTCCCTTGAAACTTTCTGGAAGTGATGATACTTTGGGAATGATGACACAAAAGGAAGGTTTAATTTGGTAGTAGAAAGTATGACATTAATTTGGAGCAGAGATTTATTATCATTACAATGTAGCTCCTGTATCTCTGTTCCTGTGATAGTATTGTATTTCTTACTGAAGTATCTTTTCTTCTTTTTTTAGTTCAACGATTTCAAATCGTCACTATAAAAAATTGAAAGTGAGGAAAAAACCCTCCTGGACACTGTGATGTTGATAAATAAGTTATGGGAATGTAGTAGGAGCTAGCACAAACTTGTGGACAATTGTATCATTAAAATTGCATCCAGTGAACCTGGGAATACATTACTTGAATTGTTCTATAAGTACTCTCTTCACTGAAACACCTGTTTGGTATGATTGTGATATTTGAAATCATAGAACTAAAAAAGATACATTTGAAGCAGGCAATTAAATATGTCAACATACTAAATGGTAGTCCTAAATCCAAAGGGTCTAAAAGGACTTTTTCTACCTTGACATATAGTTTTGTATTACGAATAGAAACTGGCACATTTTCTTTTATTCCTGATATTACTATTCTGCCAGGTTAGTCTTTACTGGTCATTCAGTAATAATTCATTGGTTCACTATGTCCTGGAGCTGGTTTCTTCTTAAAGCAAAGGTATTTGGAAATGATGCATAGAGAATGGAAAGTTAAAAATCAAACAACAGACTAATAACTTTTTTTTTTCTAAGTTGGAGAACTGCTAGTGCATCCCTCATTAGGAATCTCACCACAGAAAATCTTCTACTTAAATCAATCTGGCATAATTCTAGATCCTGGGGAATTGAGCATTTGAGTGGGACAGGGAGATGATATTCAGAACAAGCTGAAGAGGGAAATTAGAAATATGTGTGAGAAACTCAACCACAAAAGATATCAAGTCAGAGACAGATATTAGAAAATAAATACCCTTTAGGAAAAACAAGAAAGTATAGACATGTATCCTATAATTGTCATTATTTTGTTCTTTACATGCTACATGCTATCTGGCCGTCATCTGACAGGGCAATGGGAATTCTGGAAAGGATTCCAGCAGAAACAGTCTGTATATTTGTGATCTCCCAGGCCACACGGAAGCAGGAAGACAATTATGAAGATCCACTCACTCCCCCGAGAGAGAATAGGTGAGACAAAGGAGGAAATTGTTTGTCTACCTTCATATTCTGTAGAAATCAGAAGAAAAATGCCAAATTATCCAAGAAAAGTTCAAAGAAATTCTTTAATTGCCTGATTAATGACTAGTTAGGATATTTTTCCCATAGACTATAATGTGTTTATATATGTAATAGATATTTTACAGAAATGAAAGTTTTTTCATTTTAGTGTTTTCTATACAATATTTGATAAAAATATTAATAGGTCCTTATTAAATCCCCACATCTACCTAAAAGAAACTTCAGAGGACAGACATAGTAGATTTCCAATACATTACCATAAATGAACTTCCTCTAGTAAATTGATCTTTATGAGCCATTTGATGCTTTGAGTTTTGTTTACCCAGAAACATTTTAAGCTATAGTTAAAATTTTCTATGTATATGGTGCTGCCTCATGGGAGCACTTACCAAATACAAAGGAAAACTTAAATTTTTCTATTTGAGATTTAGACATTGAGCTCCATTTGAATATATGCTAAAAGCAGGATGCCCCACATTGAACAAAGATTTACAAATCCCAATATGTGTTATATAATAAAATTGAACAAATTTTAATGCCTTCCAATCCAGAAAGCTGAAAATACTCGTAAGATCATGATGGTAGAAAACAAACATGACTGCACCTACCTCCCTCACTTAGTAAGTAGCAATGCTCCAAAAAGTCTGAAAAGAGAGGAGAGGAAGGGAGGGGAGAGAGACAGAGAGAGAGAGAGAGAGAGAGAGAGAGAGAGAGAGAGAGAGAGAGAGAGAGAATATTGTTATATATTTTTGTATATTGCTGTATATTGTTATCTTACAGTTTTTCACAGAGGGTTTGGTTTCCAAAAAGAATGAAAGACCTTGATCAGTCAGCTCTTACCTATAAATGATCTTTTTGTGTTTCATAGACTTTTGCCTTTTCACATTCAGAAGTGATGGTTCTGTTTTTTTTCAGTGAATCCGTCAGATGTCCTTCCACTAACCAGTCTTGTGCTTGGATTCTTTATACAAAGCTTAGCTTGCAGGAAACATTAGAAGACAAAGAGAACAGAGATATAGCTGGGATAACTGTGAGAGAATACTAGCATTCCTTCTGTCCTGTCTGGGAGCATGCCCCATGTCCATACAAGAAGGATCAATGAAGAACATAACAATCATGAAATCTTTTATGAGGCATTAAATTAGCAAATTAAAAATTAAATTTGCTGACTAAAAAGTCACCATTTATTCTTAAATGAATACAAATGATGACTTTCTTTTCTGTCTCTAGTTTAAAGACACAGACGGTCCAAGATATTCACTAACTTGTCTTGTATGTGGAGGTGGGGTATGCAATGGACTTTCAGTTCCTCACATGACATGCCTGCATTACCACTGAGCTATATCTGCAAGTATCTTTTATAATTTTTCTTTGAAAAAGCATTTTATACATTTTCCAATAGCTATTTTGAATTTGTAATCCTCCTGCTTCAACCCTCTGAGTAGTTAAGATTGCAAGCATGAGCCAACATGTCAGGTTATCTCTTATTTTTACATAGTTTATGATGAAATTCATTTGCTCTTCAACTTTGCCAGGTTGTCCCAAGTAATTCTCTTTACATCACCTGTGGCTTGTAGATGGAGAATGAAGTGACACTCCGATTCCTAGGTTGAGACCATTTCTTTCCATTGTGGATATGACTCTGTGCTAGGGCACAGGAGAAGCATAAACTATAGTATTATATTATCAGGAAGCTTGTTTCCTTAGCTTTGTGAGCTCTTTGGTAGATAATGAACAAAGAAACTGTGTGGGAAACATGCAGTATTACTTATGTACCATCACTTGTGGGAACTATTTTGCCTTCAAAAGAGAGCTTTCCATCTTACTGTGTTAGTTAAGAGATTAATAGGGCCCACTATAGCTTGGTATAAATGCTAACCATACTCTAACTCAGCTTTATGATAATACTACAGATTAAGGATTTTCTTCACTTAGGAATCCTTCATGTAAGGGCGATAGTTTAGTGTCAGTTGGATTGAACTACGTGGCCCAAGTGACATAGTATGGAAGTGCCGTCTTTATCTTATATGCCCATTCCTGTCATACTGTTTTAGCCACAACAGGTATGATTTTTTATTTTGTTTAGTTGGTGGGAATTTTAAAATTAGATTAATCCTGTTTTTCACAAGGCATTTGATTTTTCTACTGAAATCCACTGAGATGTTTTCATTGGCTAAGTCAGCTTCTTCCTTGATATGCTTAGAGAGACCCTTGCTTTGACTTTTTATGCTTTCAAATGCACTATGAATCATTCTGCCAAACTCCTGCCCTTCATGTGAATGATATATTTTATTTACACTCTTAGAAAAAAATCCATGCATGGCTATTATTAATCACTCACACCTTTAAGAATGATCTTACCATTTAGCTATTCATCAAGATCTGTATCCTTCCTGTTAGAGAGAGACACATCATAACTGATGTACAATCAAACTTTAGATGGGCCTAAGTACACAGCTATTACCAGAATATATGTCTCTTCATTTTTGAGTTACACATACACATATACTTGTGTGTGTGTGTGTGTGTGTGTGTGTGTGAGCACATACAAGTCTGTAGGCTACATCCATCTCAGAAATTTTATTAAATTATGTAAATATTAAAACTGTTAGCTTATAGGTAATATATCACTGTTAAAATGAGTACACAGTTTCAAAAGGTGCTCCTACACCTGGCAAGACCAGCAGGACACTGGATTATTGCATCTAACAAAATCCAAGTACTTGTCAAGACATTAAAATGGCATGGAAAGAGATATATGATTACAATTTTAACACAAAACTGTTGTATTATATGTATGCCATATTATAAATATGTATGTATATTATAGAAATATCATGAAAATAATCATCAGGAGAGAAACATTCAAATAACAGGCAGAGCTTTAAAGTCAAGAAAAAGGTTTCAGTAAATATTTAAATCTTTGAATCTGAGGAACATGCTAAGTACTTTCTTGTGATTAGAATATCTGACTATCTGGACATTAAAGAATTACTCCACAGAATATAATATAATCCATAGAGGAAAATACTGGCAGCAATAAAGCTACCTACAATTTTTGATGGACCCTAACATGAAGCAAATGAAGCTGTGCTCATTCCAAAACTGTATTTGTGAAGAGCTGTCTCTTGTTTAATTTTTCATTGCTGTCATTAAAATGTTCCAATTAGAAAGGTTAGGATATTGAGTCGGTCATGCATGTCTTTCTTTTCTGTTTTCTAACTTTATTGAAGTTGATCTATATATAAGGTTAAGACTGAATCTTAACTTAAACTTTTATAAGTAAAAAGGAAAATAACGGCAATCTGATAGAAGTGATTAACAGAGCAGGAACATAAATATATTTATCATGAATTCACATTCAGTCTTTCTTAAGCTGTACTTAGTGTAAGCTTACAATGTGCTTGCATTGTGTGGAATGCTGGCATAAACAGAAATATGTTAAATACAGTTTCATTCGTTCAACAAAGTGGGTCTAGTTGACAAGTACATCTGAAAATAGTAACATTTTAATGTGCTGTGGACCACAGTAAAAAATAAGAAAATTCCATAAGAACAAAGTTTCTTCAGAGTCATGCTTGATGTAGATATTTTTGTGCATGTGGGGGAAAAACCCTACATATTTTTCAAAACTACCTCCCTGGGAACTGTGTAATTATGTGACCTTATATATTATACAGATTTAAAATTTTTCCACTTTTTCATCTCGAACTATTAGTCTTATTCAATGAGACTATTGAAGTCATAAGGAGTTTAGAGCAGCCACCGTTATTGTCCCATGTTTCAGGTCTGCAACAGAGACCAGACAAAGAGCCACCAAAATGCAAGATCTGGATGAATTTTACATCTTATTTCTCAGCCATTCAACCTGCTCAAGATGCACACAGATTGCTCAACAGGCAGATAATTAGAGATAAAACCTCTCATCTTTGGACAAATTTAATCCAGGCAGCATGTGCTCTTTGGTCATTTTATAAATACAGCATTTTAGAAGAACATTCTCTGAGATCCAGCCGTGCATAACCAGCATTGTAGCTAAAATATTCAACTAGAAATAAAAATAACTCCCCAGAAAGTTGCTGGCATTCATGTTTCCTTTGGAGAATAATTACAGAATTCAGTTTAAAAGCCAGTGTAAGAGATGTAGAAATAACACCTCGCACCCCCACAGAAATGCTAATGGATACTTGCATTATAGTCTTAAAGTACAGGTTTGAAAACCTCTTTATGGAATTTATAGTGTCATAATTAGTGGTTATGATGAGATTCTCTGGAAAGAATCAGATTCCATGAACACCAAGGAGGTGTGCCTACATACCTCCTAGGGAATCCCAATTTATTCCTGAAGGTTTAGCATTTCTAATCCTGTTACTTTCTAATCCTGTTACTATAATGTTTAGATGAATTGAGTATATATTGCCTTCTTTATGTCTGTGAAATCTCATGTATTCTTTCAGTACTGACTTTGACTGACCTGCAATCAATTTTACTTATATGTATTTGACCTGGGTGAAATCTATCTATAACCTACACTGCTGAATCTCTTTATGATGCCTCAAAACCAAGCAGGTGTTATGGTGACTACAATCTACCCCATGATTTCTTGTTTTTTATTAACCTACCTTATTATTACAATTAGAATCATGTCTCTCACTGACTCTAGATTCAGCACACTCATGTTCACACTGTGTGTGCTTATGTATGTGTAAAATCACTACTCCATGAATTATTGAGTTGTATATGAAAAAAAAAATTCTAGACAATTGGAAATTACAAGGATATAATGCCATCAAGGGGTTTAATGGTGACATCAAAAATCACAAGAGTAAGGTATAAATGGGCTGTTCTTCCTCACAACTCCAAGATAATGCAGGAGGTATGATTTTAAAAGTCTTGACTCTCCCCAACCATTGTTCCCTTGTACACGGGTAATTTGTGTTATAATTTCCATCTTCTTCAGTCCTCTCTGCTTTTCCTCATCACCTTCAAACCTTTTAAAACTCAGGAAGAATCTGTACTCCATCACCCTGTGCTATTAAAGAAGCTATATTTAAATATAACACCTGATTGTCCCAAGTTGAAACCTAACAATTCTGAAAATCTTGCCATTCTGGGCTATGTGTCACACTCCTGCAATATGACAGACAGGTGACAACACACCCAAGAATTAAGAGATTTTCTCCCCTTGGTTAACTGCATGCTTCATGCACCTATTCCTTTTTTTCCTCTGAGACTGAGAAATCTAATTACATATAGTACCCTCGTTATGACTGCAAACAGAAATGATTTTACCTTTTTGCTTTTTATTCCTATCTGAAGCTCAACGAATCCAAGCACTATTCTAATTTATTTCCTATGTCCTAAAAGATTCCCTTTTCTCTCTGATGCTGTCGTACATAGGAATATATTAACATAAAATAATAACTGGTCCCAACTTTTGTCCAAATTTAAATATGTCCTAGCTAAACCAGCCCTATTATAATTGCTTTTATGTGTCACTTTAAGGCTAAGAGACCCAACCTCCTGGCAGCTTTGCTTTGGGTCTTAATTAGCCACTTAACTGCAAATTGGTTGGCACCCTAGTCCTTTCATCAATTATTACCCAAATAACTTCACCAACTTAGAATAAAGGAAAGAAAGATCCCACATGTAGTAGTCTTTCTACCAGTATTGCCCTTTAATACAAAAAAAGAGGATCCCTACTCTAATTAGGGCGACATTCCTAATAGGCAATCGGCATCTTATTTCACTCCTCTCAGTGAGGCATCTCAAAGGAAAAACAGTCACAGTGAACTGTGTGTAGTACTAAAGAATTTACAGATATTCAACAACATTACTTTTGCATACTGTGTTAGCCATGTATATTAATCAATATGCTTGTATTGTTTGCCAGGATCAAGATCAGGTTTTTGATCCTTATTCCATCTGACTGCATATATACCAAGCTATTTCATAAAACTAGCCAAGCCAATCACCACTATCTGAAAAGGAGTTAACATCATCTTTTTTTTGTCACACTTCTAGAAAATGAGCAGACTGATAATTGAATTACTTGGATAGGGACTGATTGGCAGGGCCACAGTAAGCAGCAATATCACAGAAGAGTCACCACCTGCAAAAAGACTTGTATCAGTTATGAAAATGAATCTTAGAGAGAGAACAAGGAATGTTTTGTTCTATGAATACAGAAATAAACATATGTGGAAAAAAGTACAGATAAAGATATGATCTTAAAATTTGCCAAAACAAGATGAAAATTAAAGAAGATGGAGATAGATCACTTCTTTGATTTAGTGTTTTTGAAAAACAACCTAAATTAATGCTTTTCATACAATATAATTTAACAGATTTTTGCTTTTGCTAGAGGAGAAAGTAAATAATCATGGTGCCTTTAAAAATAATAAAATGTGTGTGTGTGTGTGTGTGTGTGTGTGTATGCACGTGAAGGTGTTTGTTTAACTTAATGTTCAACCTGATTCGTCTAATTTATCCTATGATACATTTTATGTATTTATTTTCTGTTCTTTTCTATAGTTTTAAGTCGCTAGAGATTGGATTTTGTTATGGAAACTAAAACTATTCTGCCTTCCTGAAAAACGTGAAACTGAGAGTCACACATTCAAAATTTCCTCGGCCCATCACACACTCTGAGCTGAGCATCAAGTTCACAGGCTGAGAAGGACTAGGATTTTTTTAGTTACTGAAAACCTGCAAACAGTGTATTATGTTTATGAGATTCACTTCTTAACTTCATAATAGCTTAGAAAATATTAGTATTTACAATATCTTAGAACAACAAATACAGCACAGAGGCAGCTGCCTCATCAGAGATTCAGCCACAGTGATCTCAGACATTTGTCTATTTATCATAGATTGAATTTCCTTGGCAAACAATTCAATAGGGATGAGAAGAACACCAGCCCAAAGTGATGCTGGATGTTGCTTAATACTGTACTCCATGTTGTGATACAACCTGCCTCTTTCACCCCGAATATTTAATACTTCTACTTCATAAGTCTCTTGTTTTTAAATTGAAGTGTGAAGAATATTAATGTGGAATTGGGGTCAAAAGAGCCAGGCCTTTGATTCAATGCAAAAGTGAGAGGTACTTGAAATATAGATGATTTTCTTTTTTGTTGTGTAGGCAGTATCTACAATCCCCCCACCTCCCAAGGAGTATGTGTATGCTATAGAAGAAAATGGAAACAAATCCCTATTTTTTTTAAATTAGTAACTTAAAAATAAAGCTTGTTTCTGTGAAATACATGGGTTATGGACTCTGGGAACACAAGACCCTTTTCCTCCTGTATGTGATTTTAGTCTGCTCTACATTAACTTTAATTGTATACGTGAATTTATCCTGTAAGTTCTCTTTCCAATAGGTGCAATAATCTCCTGGCAGAAATGATAATCAAGACTTATTTTTTTTATGAATGACTCTGGTATCAAAGGGTTTCAATGTTCTAAATCAAGTCAATACTTACATAGTATCTGATATTTTTCACATAGTGGTTATTGAATATTTTTTTTTAAAAACAATGTCAGAAGAAATTATTGTGTCTAATATGAAAAAAGTTCAGCTTCATGGCTCCATCTTTGAATCTTGTTTTGGCCACTTTGAAAGAAAAATACCTTTAGTTTGATTTAACTTCCAGAATATGTGCAGTGTAGCTGCTTGTTCACAGAAGACCTTGGATAAAGACAAGAGTGTCCACCTGAAACCAGAGTGCAGCCAAAAGTGTAAAGCAAAGGAAAACAAAAGTCTTCTTTGTGGCTGAGTATTCATTAAGTGTTCCGTGTGGTAAGCATTAGACTGAAGAAAAAGAAAGGCTAGAGTCCCTTTCTACACTGAGTTCATCTTGGATGCAGATCAGATTCCACATCTTTTCTAATTTCCTTGCTGGTCAGTTGATTTGGATGAACAAGCGCAATAGTTGGTCAAGGTCAGTAGCTCAGGACTACAATGCTTCAAGTCTCTTGAGAAATGTTTTCTTTAGATATACATCCAGGTATTTTTAAAGAGAATATACTGACCACTCAGTGAATGGGACTGGGATGGGTAGAAATGGTGGTGGTGGTGGGTGCTAATAAAAACTCTTTCATAGGATGATAGGACTCCAAAGAAAAATTGCCAGTTTTTTGAGGAAAATTATATTATGGCATGAAGCCATGAGATATGTGTGTTAATCAACTTGTTGGTTTCTGGGAGTAAAACTAGTGAAACCAAATGGAAAACTGCCAAGAAGTGCTACAGGAAGGGGAAGGGAGGCAGGGTGGTTATGCCAAGTTTGCAGACTGAGATAGAGATTCTCATCTTTTAGCTACTTTAATTTTTTTGCTCTATTTTGAATGGTATTGAAATGTAGTTCCATTTAATGCTAGTTAAATAAACATTATGTAGTCATTCTTTCCATATCACATAACAAAACAGAATGCATAAAACTAGTCTAATTATCAAGTAGAATTGCTATTTTAAAAGTAATAAAAGATTAGAATATTACAATCTTCTGTGTTGTATTTTATTTATGGAATAGTAGCTTCTCAAAGTCTTGCCTTTGGCCAAGAGAATCATTCAAACTTAGTGAGAGACTGTCAGTTTCAGTAGGTCACTTAGAAGGTATGCTTAATGAGATGAGATAAATAGGCTTACTCGTGACTGTATTTCTAGCACCTGGAAAAATCTCTGACAGGTTTTGTTCAGTCTATTAATCTTCATCAGAAAAGTCTACCATGAAGCTAAAGAGATGGCTCAGTGTTTAACAGCATGGGAGTTCTTGCAGAGGATATGTGTTTGGTTTCCAGCACCCACATGGTGGCTAACAATCATTCACAACTCCATTTCCAGGGGATCTTCTACCCTTTTTTGGCCTCTGCAAGCATTGCATGTATAGGTATACTGACAAGTAGGTAAAAGTGCCTATAAACATAAAATAAATAAAATTAATTTGTTGTTGTTGTTGTTGTTGTTGTTTTTTGCTAGGCATGGTTGGTTCATATGTAACCATACCTCAAATCTCTTGTGTGAAAGCCAAGTCTACCACTACTATCTCTCTCTGTTCATAGGACTTCCTCTAAAACTGTGCTTCAAAAAAATTCTGAATGAATATGTGATGCAATGGTAGTCAATTATCTGCTGCTGTGAAATATCATGAAAAGTTCTAAATTCTTTGCTTGTTGTTCATTAAGTGGAAGCAATTCATCCTACACTCTGCCACCCAACTGACCCTAGTACATTGGAGGAAAATTGAAGCATTTAGATGCACACGTTTGAAATCAGGTCATGTTGTGCTCACTGGGACCATAAACAGGTGAGGCAGAAAGGACTTGAAGCCTAAGTAGAAAGCACCTGATGGATATTCTCAGGGCTTTCATGGTGCGGAGTTTCAGTCTTAATCATTTGTGGATATTATCATTCAAAGTGTGGTATCATCAGTACAAATGGAGAAGATTAACTGTTCTGGGACATTCAAGAAGTACTTTTTAAAAAATAGATTTTATTTATTATTTTTTATTTTATGTGTATGAGTGTAGTGTCTGCATGTATTAGGTAAAACCATGTTGTTCAATGTTCGTGGCAGTCAGAGAGGGTGTTGGATCCCCTGGAACTGGAGTTCCGACAGTTGTTAGCCACCATATGGGTGCTAGGAATCGAACCCAGGTCCTAGGCAAGAGCACCCAGTGCTCTTACCTGCTGAGCCAACTCTCCAGCCTAAGCAGTACTGTTAAATGAAAGGAGGTGAACTTTAAATGGTTGTAGGAAATAGGAAGCAAAGTTCAAAAAGGCATTTAGTCAAAACCAGACTCAAGAAAAAGTAAAAGTGAGTGAGGTTCCTGGAAAGACAGGAAGGATAATGCAGTAAAGGATGAGGAATGGCATTCTGACAATTCTGAAACAGACTGCAAAAATGTGTGTGACTCGAAACCCCTGCAAAGACCAGAGGCATGAAGAGACTAGCGGCATCTTTAAAACTGCTTATTTTCAGAAAACTAATTTGCAACAGTTCTTAGGGCTTGAAAGTACAAGCTGTTGCACTAAGAACTGTGAACTTCAGATCTAGTGATAGGTGTTTTAGGTTTTGTTGCTGTTGTTGTGGCCTCCTTGAATATTATTTTCCCTTAGCTGAAAATGTGAGAGATGGACTAGAAGGTCTCCCTTTTTGAATTTAAACTGTTATACAATTTGTTGCATAGTAGGGCAATTGAATTCTAAGAATATTCTAGACAGACAGCCACAACATCTGAGAAAAAACAGTTAAGATTTGTGATGTGTGTAATACTATGTAAAACAAAATAAGATTATTAGATTTATAATTGATTAGATTGCTGAACAATTAAATAGCAAATTATGGTGGAAGAGATAATTTTCTCC
This sequence comes from Eospalax fontanierii, assembly GCA_035773235.1. Classification (NCBI taxonomy): domain Eukaryota; kingdom Metazoa; phylum Chordata; class Mammalia; order Rodentia; family Spalacidae; genus Eospalax; species Eospalax fontanierii. The sequence continues at coordinate 45,406,693 of CM069527.1, forward strand.
AACAGGGTACAAAATAAGAACTAGAATAAACTACATTTTAATGTTGTCTAGTTAGGAATATTAATGAGGCATTCCTTTTGACTGGAATGAAAAATTAGAAACAGGAGAAAGATTTTGCAGATATCTGCATTTGTTATATCCATTAGCCTGATTCATGTAAATAGATAATATTATTTAAAATGTTACTTGAAGCATTTTTAAGTTGGAGCCACATGAACCTTCACTTACAAGCAAGTTGTATGATGTAATATTGAAAAAATAATTTCAGTTGCTCAGTAGTGATAGCAAAAATGAACCAAAACAAGACAAAAATCTTGAAGAACATACAAAAGTCAAAGTCTTTCTGATTGGAAGCAACAAGATCAAACGACTCAGGTTTTTATTATTTATTTTTCTTTTATGTACATGAATGTTTTACATGCATATTCTTAAGTGCAATTATGACATGCAGTGCACATGGAGGCCAAAGGAGGGGACTTGACCCCCTGAACTGGAGTTATGGATGGCTGTTAGGTTGTTAGATGCCATGTGTGTTCTGGGTACCAAACCGTGGTCCTCTACAAGAGCAGCAGTGCTCTTAACCATTGAGCCATCTCTCCAGCCCTGAAACCACTGTTTTAAAGTGATTTATATTAGTAATACATAACATGGCAGGAAGGGAATTAGGCAGGCTTTAGTTCAAGATTGTAAGGTTCAAATTAATTGTGCAAACTAAAATCCTCGCTTCCTTCTTTCCCAAACTGCTTTGAGTTGATGTTGGAGGAACTCTAACTACACTGTCACTAAACTGTCCTAATTGTGACCAAATTGATCTCTCTCTCATATCTAACAGAGTGATTAATTACACTTTGCACAGTACCACCTATTTTCTTCACCTTTATTTGTGATAAGTTTATTGTGATTGCATGAACAATATGGTATTTGTATATGAATTCAAGTTCTAAGCACTGAATCAGAGAACTCATGCATTTTTTTCCATAATGATGTCATGATGGGAGAGCAGATGGCAATATAAAGATATTTGTGGTTTCAGTGGAGATTAGTTTAATTGCATTACAAATTAACTCTACTTGCAGAATTTTCTTAATACTAAATGTAATACAAATATATGCTGGCATATTTTCTTTTGGTTGTCTTTTGTTTTGTTACTTTTTAAATAAAGGTATTTCTTTTAAAATGTGGAGGGAAAGTTAGATGGGGAGAGAAAGAAGAGAGATAAATAATGCCTAGCTAGTATAAAACTAAGGGAATCATATGAGTCCAAAAACCTATTGAAAAATTACACATACAATAGTTCTACGTGAGCCCATGTACATAGTTGGAGGCTACAGAAGAAGAAACAGTGCCAGACAGGAGAAATCTTTTGAGTTGTTGACCACGGAGGACTAAAAGACTATACCCAAAATTACATAAGCTATTGCAAAAGCCCTTGATTGCTTCCTTGAACTTGAAGATAAGATCCTATTTGGGGACGACAGGACATATATCAGACACAGGATTTGGAGCAATGGAACTGGAACTGACCTAAAAGCCAACTCCCCACCACCAGGAAGGCCAGCTTTCATAACTTTGGAGAGCACTATGCAAGCTGAAAAGGGAGAACATCAATCAATGGTCCAACCCCAGCTTCATGACCAAATAACCACATCAATGACTGGTACAGCAAGAAACATTGGTGTAGTAGTGGCACTTTTATCTTTGGGGTAATCAACAGCTACCTAATTGAACTTAAAGACCACTCAATGGTACAAAACTTGTGTGGTGCTGTAAACCTAGTAAAATAAAAATAGCTGGAGCTGTCATAGATATTAGAGAAAACCGCAAGGCTGTCACATTCCTAGATAAATGTAACTACTTACTATGTGCAAAATATAGATCTTTAAATTTATAGCAAGTATCCCAGTCACCACCCATCAGGAAAGCTTCTTTTTCAAAAGGAAGAGATTATTACAGAGTTCCACAAGTTGTCATACACGGAGATTGTCTGTGAATTGCTAAAGCCTAAGGGGCAAATCTATGATGCAACCTCTACACGTAAGGCTCATGGAACACAGAACATGGTATAGAGAGAATACTAATGAATCTTTCAATACTTATCAATGAAGCTCCCTCATGCAACAAAGGGCCAGGAACACAAAAGGTTACAAATGGACAGAATGTAGAGAATAAGAGTCTACAGAGTGTGGGTCCTGGGACAAGAGTCCTATGTTAAAATCCACCTATCCAGGGTTAAGGGCTCTTTGCTCAAGAGGGGGTGAAAAGATTGTAAGAGCCAGGGAGGAGATGCACGACCTTATGGAAATAGAGTCCTACAGGCTCTTGGGGCCTTGCTCATATGAACCTACAGTAATGATGTCAGCATGCACAAGACCCATGCAAACTCAAGAAGATAAAAACTCAGCACAGAACTGTGGAAATGGACAACAGGCCCCAATCTTAGTTGAAGAATTATTGGAAGGCGATTACTGCTGAGTAAGGAAGAGCTGATCTTAAAGGGAGGACTTCTAGAAGGCTAACTATACCTCAGTGGATGAACTTGCACTGAAGGACATCTGAGAACACTTACTTGACATGAGAGGCCTTAACACAAATGACATAAACCCAATGGGTGTGGCAATAGGTGGATGCCAATGAGGAAGGGAGTATAAAGTTGATTTGAATGTTATGTATGAAATATGTAAACATTCAATAATTTTTTAAAGTTTTTATTCCTTGGAAATTTCATAGAATGTGTTTTGATCATATTCAGTCCCATAACTCCCTCCAAATCCACTCTCACCTCCCTCAACAACACAATTTTTACTGTTCATAAACTCACAATCTCTTTGAGTCTATCCACTGAAGAGTGAGTGGTATACCTACCAAGAGCCACATCATTAAAAAAACTGGCTGTCTTTTCTCCAAGAAGCCATCAACTCTCTATAGTTCCTTAGGAGTGGGGACTCATGACCTCCTTTCTCTTGAATGCTAGAATGTTGATTGGTTTTATCTTGTGTAGGTTATTTGCAGGCAACCATAATTGCTTTGAGTTTATGAGTACAGTGGTCCTGTCATATCCAAAAGACACTGTTTCACTCAAGTCCCTCCTGACCCCTGGCATTCCAAGACCCCTGATACACATTCTGTCTGACTAATATTAAGGTAAAAGATATGGATGTAACACTGGACTACACAGGTGTAATTTTACCCATGTGAATCAACTCTGTTTTTCATTTGGGAAATTGTAAAGAGAATGAAAATATGACTTTCATTAGGTCTGTAAAATTTTTTGAAACAGAACAAAATAGTTGTCCATTGATTTGTTGATCATTTGATCAAAATAATGTGTTTACTCATCCAACTGCATGTATTTTTATGCACATTGAAACGCTTTAGATTTTTATAACGAGATATGTTGTCTTGGTAAGAAAAAACACTTTAAAAGTGATCTAATGCTTTTATCTGACTACTTTCTTCTGGAAATTATGGCATATTATAAATTGTCCCAAAAGTCTTGCTACAGTGTTTAGATATTTAATCTCATGTCAAACTGAAGGTTAGTTTGACCCATATTAAATAAGGGTACCAAAATAGAAAAGAAGACATTGGTGATAAACAGTGTTTAATTCCATTTTGGAGAAAACAATCAACTCTCTTTCTGCAGGATATAGTTGAAAATGGCAAAAGCTCACACAAATATACAGTGGGTATCATTCTTGGGTTAATAAAAACAATTTATATGCAGTATAGTGAACAAGAAGGAAGTTATGGAAAACATTTCTCAACCAGGGACAGTGTACCAGATGTCCTAAGACTTATGGGAGCAATCAGAGGTGACCAAGTCTCTGTGGCAGGCCTTATTAAGTTAGACTGTGACCCAGCACCTTCAACTTATTAAACTGTCCAGAACTTCAGTGATTAAAACCAAAGAAAGGTCATATACAAACCTTCAGACTGTCCTGCACTGGATGTTTTCTTAAAGGGATTAGAGACCTTCATAGTTTATAAAAATTAGATATTTGAATTGGATCTCCTCAGAATTTGAGGATAATTTTAGTAGGTACTTATTCCCCAATTATTCTCATACCAGTTTCAAAATGATTATTGTTTGAGAAATTCGTGTATGTATGTGATGTGTTTTGAACAAATGCACACCTCCATTCCCTTCCCTCCAATTTCCTCAAATCTCCCCTACTACTTTCCTCTCCCAACTTCATGTGCTACTTTTAAAAGACCCACCATATCCATTTAGCTAACAGTATATGTATGGGTGTAGGACCATCTACTGGAACATGGGCAGACTCTCAAGTAGCCACAACTCAGAAGAAGCATCCCTTCTCCCAGCAATTGATTATTGCTAGTAGATTCTCAGCTACGGGTAGGATGTCGTAAGCTGGGAGCTTAGTTGGCCTGATCTTGCAAAGGCTTTGTGCATAAGTCACAGCTGCTGTAAGTACATGTTTGCAAAAACCCTGTCATATCCCATTAATATTATTTCTCTGCACACATCCACTTCCTTTCCACCCCTACTTTTTCATTGATCAGTAAACATTGAGTGGAGGGGGTATGGTATAGATGTCCTATTTAGAGCTAAATATTCCACAGTCTTTTATTCTCTGCAGCAACCAGTTTTTAGTTCCTGAATTAATTTTCTATCTACTGCAAAAAGAAGTCACTCTGATGAAGGCTGAGAGACACATTAATATATAGGTATAGGGAAAAGAATATAGTGGGCATTTCATTATTATATGTATTTAGCAGAATAACAGTACTAGGTTCTCCTAATAGTATGCATGTGTGAAATTCTCAAAGAACTGATAAAATATTTATAAAATTATTAAATAATTATAATTATAAAATTATTTGTTTATGTGATTTAGTGGATTATAAATATGAAAAAGTAGGCATTTTGTTTTATTCTTCTGTTTTCTTTAAACCTCTGAGGATAACAAAGAAAATACAAATAGTTTATTTAATGAATCAGTGATTCATCACATGATCATTTTATTTTGTTCTCACATGGCTTCTATAACTGATCAACATCAGACTATGCCAAGTGATTTTTAAACTATTTTAATGCCTTATCAACGAACTAAAATTTAAACATTTTTTTCTGATCGAATATAATATGGTTATTTTTTACTCCACTTCTCTTCAATTTACAGGGTAAACCGACGTTTGATTTTATGAGTAATTGTATTTAGACATGTATCTGGAAAACTAGAATAAATTCCTCTGAGATGATAGAACAGTATACTGTTTTTAAAGTAATAATATAGCATGTTGAATTACTCTGACAGCTTCTACCAGCAGCAATAGCTAACATTTATATAGCATTTACCATGTGCCAGGCTACTAGCTGATTTGCAGTACTTCCCAGGCACTATTAAAGACCTTACACATATTAACTCCTTTAATTGTCTCAATAGTATCTGGAACTTGGGTTATTCATTCCCATTTCATATATGGGAAAACTGAGGCTAGGATAAATAATGAGGCCCTCAAGGGTATGTAACTCATAACTGATAGAGATTTCATTAGAAAACTCATTATCTGGCTTTAGAGTCCATGTTTGAAAGACATGTCTTTTAGAATTAGGAAGATAATAAAATAAATTGAAAAGTTATAACTATACAAATGTAACCTCACATGAATAAAACAAGATCAACATGAGACTTAAATTTACTGTTCTTAATGAACTCACAGGACATTTATCACACACTCTTATCTTACAAATTTTCCAATTCAGAATGGATACACATTTTAGAATAGTCAGTCCTAATAAAAGATCTTCAAACAAGTGATACTGCAATAGCTTTGGTATTCCTTGATGCAGAATTAGGTTTTATCAACCAAGACCGGTTAGTGCTAGTAAGAAAGATGGTTCACCTGGGTTATCCCTTTACTCCATATCCTCAGATCTTGAATCTTAGCTAGGAGAAAGAGATACCCCAAGCTGGCATCCCTTCCTTAATCTCCTTCCACCTGTCCAATAACATTGCCATTTCTCACATGGTCCCCCACACCATCCAATTTTCAGTCAACCACAATGACATTCAGAGTTGATTTAGAGGAAACATGAAATGTTAAAATGTGATAAAGAATTGATAACACAGAAAGAGTCCTATTTGTTCCAGGATGTGGCATGTCGACTGGAACAAAGTAGGAAAAGTTTTGGGAAACGGTAGGAAGAAACTTCTTACCTGTCAGCCATGTTTTCTGAGAGTCACTGTCACATAGGGATTATCCACAAGACTGTACTGTTTCTGAAAAGACATATTTTTATAGCAGCAGATATTCCAAAGCTCTGTTCGTTAGATGTTTGCTCCATCAAGCAACCCCCAAGGCACTTCCTCTTATATAACCTTGTCATTTTCTATAGCTGCTTCTCCGCTTTATTCTTGAGTTGTGATTTTGGCTATAGTATTTACTTTACAATTAAAAGGTCAAAAATTATTTGATTCAAATTAGAATGTGACAATGGCATTAATAGCTTTCTTTTAAGGTGGACAAAAGGTATCCTTAAAGATTGATAGTCTTTGCACCTCACACTTAAGGGAATTTTTTGTTGCTTTCATAAAAGCAGTGACCAAAGCAACTTACAAAAAGAAAAATTTTTATTTAGCTTATGGTTCCAAAGGGGCAAGAGTCCATCATGGCTGAGAGGCATGGCGGCAGGGGTGGCTGGAGAAGAAAGTTTACTTCTCACACCTTGAAGCTGACACAGGAAGAGACTAGAATTCTGGCAAGGTTTAAGAACTCTCTAAGTCCACCTCCAGTGATGTGATTCCTTCAGTATGACCACAACTTCTAAGAGCTCCTAAAACGGTACCACTGAGAACAACATGTTTAAATACTTGGAGCCTATGGGTGATATTTTCACTCAAACCACCACACTACCCTTTAACAGATATCAACACCATAAGTAATATGCTGCAGTAGAGGTGACCATGTCATAAATGGCACTCATTAGAAGTCCTGTCAATTCAACTTGGAAGCATTTCCTATAAATATAAAAGTTATGAGCTAGGTATAAGTGGCACATGGCTTTAATCCCAGCACCCAGGAGGCAGAGACAGGCAGATCTCTGTAAGATCAAAGCCAGCTTGGTCTATATAGTAAGTTCCAGGCCAACTGGGGCCACAGGGAAACCCTGTCTCAGGAAGACAAAAAAATATATATATTTCAGAGACACATAGTCATTCAATAGAGATCTTAAAATTTTTCTGCCCCCTCTTTCACAATAGTCTCTGAGCCTTGAGTTGGGTGAATTTTAACACAGAGTCTCAATATGATTATGATGTATCCTATAAAATGCACAACAATTCAATAAATATATACATTGACAAAGCAAAATAAAATAACGTTTCTTGGCCAGAGATGGGGCTCAACAGTTAAAAAAATGTACAGCTTCTGAGAAAGGTCTCAAAATCTGAAACAGAGTAGCAAATAGTAGCAAATAACTACTCTGAATTGGGAAAGGTACGATGACAGTGTACAGAGGGATACATGAGGGCAATGGAGAATGCAAGTAACCTGTGGACCTGGGGAAAATTTACAAATGTCATGACATAGCAACATGGCCAAGGTTTTATCACAGAGTCATTAAGTGGAAAAGAAGTAGAAGGTTCCAGAGAGCTCCCTGAAGCCTCAGCGTATATCTGAGTAGCTCAGGTCCCTGTGGACTCTCACAAGAGACATTGCAGCTGCCTTTTATTCTGTTTTACCAGAAGGAGTTTCTTTCTTTCTTTCTTTATTCTAATTTTTGGTAGCTAAATATTGGAGTGCATAGGAGTTAGTGGTGGAGATACAGATGCAGGTATTCTAAATAAGAATCGAAACACTACAAACTCATGGATGATTTTAGAATAGAGGTGTCCCAGGATCAGATGTTCAGAAGGTTTGAAAGCAATATGAAAAATAAACTCTATTGAGAGACTAAAGGAAGAAAATCTTTCTTAGGAATTTTTTCCACATGATGAAGTCTCAGTGATATTGAAATGATGCTGTTACCACTTGGACATATACTCTGAAACTTCTCATTTCTGGTAAAGACAAAGAAGTCTCTACTGCCACTTCCCATCTTATATTTTACACATTTCTGGGACTGTAAAACGGTGAAATTATAAATTTAATTTGTATTATATTTTACTGAAAACAATATTTACAAGTGAAAATTTCCTCAAAAACTTTAAAAGTACTTTTGTAAATGAACGTTTTGAAATGATCCTTGTTTTTATTCATATAAGCATTATATAATTAAGTTATGAATTTTTTCCAGTAAATTCTGATAGAGATAACGAAGATACCCCAGTCTCACAGAAATTTAGGTCATTGCTTTCTGATGAACAGTTCCTTCCATAAAAGATCGAGCATGAATTTTTCCCCAGAGTATTTGATTCTTCACTTAACAACAACAACAAAAGTTTAATTCCAAGGCAATGTGCAGAATTATCACATTCACTATCAAGATACTCTTCAATTAATCTGTTATTCTTTATTACTAAAGTTCTAAGTAAAAGTTAAAAAAGTGAGAAGGGCAATCAAGTTTAATTTCTTCATCATGTGCTATAAAATAATCCTACAAACCTTGCTTCTTTATTTTAAGCTGTTTCTTTTGCATTTTTTGCATTCTTTTTATTTGTTTATGATATATCTTATTTATTTAATATATTTTCTTTTTCTTTTTATTAGCACATACTAATAGTGAGATAATGGACAATTTCATGCAGGCATGTCATGTACTCTGATGATATTCACCCATTCATTGCCCCTTCTTCCTTCTCTTTCTGCTCTTTTTCTCTTTTTCTCTACTAATCCCCCTTCTATTTTTATGTTTTTTTTAAAAATCTAGATTACATATAAAAGAGAAATGTGAATTTGCTTTTCTAAGTCTTTATTATTTCGTGTATTCTGATAATATTCTCTTCCGTTTATTTTCCTTCAAATAAACATAATTTCATTCTTCTTTATGACTGAATAAAATTCCATTTAGTGTAGAGAACATATTTTCCTTATTTATTGATCTGAATCCATAAATTGACTACTGTGACTAGCTCCACATTAAACATGGGTATGGGTATCTCTATTGCATGCTGACTTTAATTCCTTCATGTGTAAAATTAGTAGCAGTACAGCTGGATTATACTGTAATTCTATTATTTGTTATAAAAGGAATTGCTATAGTAACTTCCATGCCAGCTGTACTAATCTGGAGTTCCTTTAAAAATACTTTGTTTATTTTTACTTTATGTATGAGTGTATTCTCTGCATATATGTAAGTGTACCCATATTATGCAACGCCTGTGGAGGTCAGAAGAGGGTGTTGGATCCCTTCTTTTGCAGAGTACCCAGATTCAGTTCCAAGAACACACATGACAGTTAACAACTGTCAGAAACTCCAGCTCCAGGGTATCCATCTCCACCTCTGACCTTAACAGGCATTGCACTTCAGGGATGCAATTACATACATGCAGGCAATACACTCACACACATAAAATCAAAGCAATAAATAAAACATTAATAAAATCATAAACCACCTAAACACACAAAAATCTCCCCCAAGTATCCTAAATCGTGTATACTGCATATAAAAAAACTTTATTCGTGTGTATTTGATGCACAATAGACTGGTCATATTTGAGAAAAAAATGATGAACATTTCTTAGAAATGTAGATGGTTTTGAATACATACCACAAACAAGATGAAGAGCATCTCCATCAGCCTCCAATTTGTCTGCCCTGCAAGCCTTTCCTTGCACCTTGACTGATCAGTATATTTTTCCCCAAAGTAGGCTTTTACATTACAGATAAATGCACACTTCCTAGAATAGATATAAACGGAATATGTGTACTCTTTCTCTAGCTCCAATGGCATTATTGTCTGCATTAATTAAGTTATGGTGTGAAGGAATAGTATCATTCCTTTTAAGTGAGTACTGTCTTGTACTGCTCCACTACACTAGTAACATGCTGATGAACAGCTGACTTGTTTCCATTTCTGGGTTGTTATAAACAAAATTATTAAGAGCATTTATGTTTAAACTTTTACATGGCAATATATTTTCCTTTCTCTGAGATAAATATATGAATGAAGAATGGCTGGACTATATGTTACGTGTCTACTTTAATTCCTATTACATTATAAAATTGTCTCTGTGAGACCATCTACATAAGGACTTCCAGACCAGTTAGGGTTACAGCAGGGAGCCCTTTCTGAAAAACAAATAGAAAACAAAACAAAACAAATCAAATTTAGAAATAAATTGAAATAAAGCATATATCAGTAGCATTAATTTACAAGTGAACACTCAAAAGTTCACAGAGAGGAAGTAAGTGTTTTTCTCAAGGTCCAGCCATACATAATTATGTAGTGAATGACTGGGAACTCTGGTCTTCTGAAGAGCAATTTGCATTTTACAACATATTTATCTACTCAGATTTACTAAGGCTTATTTTTCACATACATGATATAATTTTAAGTAAGAAAATTGCTCAAAATGCATGAACAGAAATGAAATACATAAGGTCAAATTCACACACTAGAGTAGATCTTATATTTAGATGGAAAATATCCCAGGTTCAGCTCTACTGTTGATATTTCAATGTATTAGACTGGTCTAGCCTACATGTCCCCTGATGGTTCTGCTTCTCTAAAATGGGAAAGTGCTACGACATTGTTTTGAGCAGTTCAGTTCCCATCACTCTTTTGAAAGGAGAAAATGGAGCTCTTTTTGTTGGAATTTCAAATCAAGAAATGCTTAATTAAGCAGAAAGACTTCTACTTTGGTGAGGCATAATTCTTGGCACAGAACTGTGGGGAAAAACACAGTATATCAATAGGTCAAAAATATCTTCCATTCCTGAGATACTAGGCTGACTCATTTGAAACATTAGAGAAATTCTCTGAATTTCATTTGTGAGACAACCTTAAAAAATGAAATGCATTATGAGATTGAGATATCCTGGCATTTTTTAAGGTCATTTTGTCCTTTGACAGCCTAAAAAGGCAAGTAAGAAAAGCTGTTTTTCTTTTGGTGGTGTTTTTTTTTTTCCATTGTATTATAGCTTATCCAGTACCATGCCTTTCTGATAAAGGCTCCTGAAAAGCTTGTGTGTACTTGTAGAATATGTACTTCTTCATTAATTTCTTACTTTTTCTCTTGTGTTAGTAAACTGTCAATTGTTTTAAGTTTGAATGCACAGCCAGCGACAAATGTCAGTTTTTTCTGGATTTCCACAACCTGAGCCAGAAGGTACATCTGATTCAAAAATTAAAATGAGAGACAGATATCCTCCTTCGAAGGTGTGTTTCTAGAGCTCCTATGAAATTCAGGCTGAAATGTTTACCTTGGATTTCTGTCATTTTGAGCAAGCCGCACCATGTCCAACTGGACTCTGGACGATGGCCTCTAGCCAGCAGGGAGGCCATGGTTCCTTTTTACCTATACTCCATTTCGTTTCATATGCGTTGTGGGCATGGTTCCGCTCTGACTTTTAACCCTAATGGAGAGAGCACACAAGTTGACTGGAAACCTCTAGGGAGACATGAGCTTTAATGACAATTTGAGTGTAAAATCTGGTCTCTGGAAGAAAGGTCACCACATCTGCATAGCCCCTGGAGTCAGGCTTAGAGCCCTGTCTGCCTTCAAATAAAGAAGCATTTCCCGGTGTCTTAAGGCTGCTTTAGTTTGAGGTACAAGGAGCACATGACAGAATCAGGGGAACTGAGTGATGTTTGTGCATGTTTGACTGCACTCTGCATCCTAAGAGAAGACTTTGGAGAAACCCAATCAATACTACAAGCATGTCCCAGACAGCAGCAATGCTGTTTTCATTCTGTTACAATAATGAATTGAAGTCTCCCAACAGCAGGTATAATAAGCACTACTCAACACTTGCTATTCAATCACCTTTAACTGGTTGTATCTATCTAAAATTCACTGTTAACTGTGGTTTTACAATACCCCATTGGCAACCTTTTATGGCTCTCTCTGCACAAAAATGCAAAAACATCAAAAATGCCTCTCAGTGCCACGTACTCAGTGCTTCCCTACATTTGCTAAAATGTTTTCCATTTTTTTATTTAAAGTCCAGTGGAAGACATTCAGACATTGTGCACAAAATGAAGTGGTTTTGCCTTCAGTTTGAAATTATTTTTGCCATTACTGTTAGCCCAGAGTTCATATCTTCATCGTTTCTGGTTGAAAAGTGATTTTGTGTTATCTGGATGCCCCAAAGCAAGCTAATCTTTTACAAGTAAAAATGAAGAAACCATTCTTTATTTTCACAAACTCATGTGTATGTGGAGCATCTCATTATCTATTTTAAGCATTATTTTTCCAGAATGAAAGGGAAATTAAAAATGCAGTTTGCGCATACTCGGAAAGAGCAACTGTTTCGCACCGTACTTTCTTCATTAAATAAGGGTTCATGAAAATCCCATTAATTTCAGCCCCTAGAAAGTATCCAAGTTTAAAACTCACTGTCTACATATGAAAAACTACTTTTTCCTATTTTACTAGTATTCCCTTTTTTTTCCTTTAATTTTAAATAGTAAGAGTTTAATATTTTAGGGCTAATTTAACACACAAAATCAAAACTTTGGATAATTCAGCTGTTTCAAGCTTATGTTAAAGCAATATTGCTAAATTGAAGATTTCAGTTTAATCAGTTCATAGTGTTTTGTGAAAATGGATAAAAATAATCAAAAATCAGATTTGGAAAGACAAAGGCTTATGAAACATCTATGAGTTATTGACCAAAGCTGGTTTATCATCATCTACTTTGTTTCCAGTTCATCTGCAAACTTTACTCATGACGTTGGTAGGTAATTTGACACCTTCCTCTTCCTATATTAAATGCATTGATTATAGGAGCCCAAATTCGTTATCTTAATATCACCAATATGCTTTCCTTTTTGTTTGCTTTTATTATGTAGTATCAGCAAAAACATCTATTTTAATCTAAATAACAGGGAAAACATTACAGTATATAAAAAAGATAATAGTGGAAATTAATCCTGTGATAAATTTTATGAATTTCAGTGTTCTGAAAAGTTGTTAACGTGTGAATAGTTTAATAGCATGATAAATATTCTTTTTTCTACAAGGATTTACTTTAGTAGATTTAAAATAATAGGCTTTACTTTTTAATAATTAGAATATAATTTGAATTCAGAATTTGAATTCAGAATAGGCATGCTTCTATTTCTGAACAAATGAAAACTAAAGGTTCCGTCAACGTAAGGGTGGGAAAACTAAACTTAGCTTTCATAATAAAAATAGTGTCACATTCAATTTCCTCTTCTACCACCAAGTAACTCTGAAATGTTTTGAAGTAACACCAGGCTGTAGAGTGATGCAATCTGCAAAATATCACCAATATTTTCAAACATGTGGTAATAATTTTCCCCACACTTAAAAGTGGCCCCAATCTAACAATACGCATGGTTCCTTTAGAAAAATGTTGACTTTGACAGGTTTGCTGACCACGTTCTATGAAGCTTAATGAGAGAGCACTCACTTTTGCTGGCACTTCAAAAGATCACTAGATTTTGGTAGAGAACTGCTGGTAATCAACGTAAATCTGTATTGTCCAAGAAACATTCAAATCACTTGGCTTATATGCTAATGAATTAGGGTGTTTATCTTTGAGATTTTATACTGTTAGCAATTATTATTTTTAACACTGAGGAACTCATATAGTCTATTTGAGACATTTTAAAACAACCTGTTCTGGCAATATTTAAAATATATTGTGTGCTTTAGTCTATACAAGATAAACTCAAAATTCTGATCATGCTTATTTTAATTGCTTATCTTAAATTCTTAATTAAGTCTGAATTATAACAATTTGGAAATGCATTGTAATTTCTCTCAGACACTGTAAAAGGAGATAAAAGAATACAATGACCTTTATATGAAATAAGAGAACAAGAAAGAAAAAGCTCAAGTCCATTTCCACGATCAAGTTCTCTACTTTCTTGTAATAGAAACAAAAAATAACATGTGTTTTACGTGAGAAATTAATGACTGGGAGTATATGAATGTTGAAAAACTTTTCATTATGAACTGACAAATAGTTGTCTTCATTCAAGTTACAAAGTAAAATTCTTTGAAACTCATTCAATTTTTTATTGATAGAACTAAAAACTTATTTAATAAGTTCTATAAAAAGACAATTTGCAGGAGATTGGTACCTAGCCTGTAACTAGTGGTAATGGATTACTGGCTTGATTTTATACCACTTGACATCAGATTACAATACACTGAATAAATGTTAACCTATAATCCCTTTAGTAAAAGTGAGCATTGTTTGTCTTTCCTTGTAGAGACCACATTGATTTTCTTTTATTGGATGCTCAACCACTGCACCTTAGATTGATTACTTTGAATTAAATGTGCACAGAACATTTTTATTATTCTAAAACAGCAATCTCAACATTAAGGAGAGGCACTTCCTCCCCATCCCCTTTGTGCTACAGAATGTATATTCAGCCATATCATTTGGATTTCTTTAGTTTTCCCATTTTGTTTCAGGGCTGCTGTGATGCTGACCCTGATTCTGCCCCCATGACCTTTGACCCAGACACATCTGACCAGTCAAGACTCTAGGGGTGGCAAATTAATAGAAGCCCTGCTTGTTAATTGCATAAAAGAAAAGCCAAAGAATTCATCACCTCAGTCATGGCCATTGCTTCCCTTTGACCCTCTTCTCCCACAAGGCTTTTGCTGGTGGTCACATCTGTGGTTTTCCTATAGCCTACATATTTGCCATATAATTATTCAGCATCAAACCTTATTAATCAAATCGATGCTGTGTTTTAAATGGAAATTGCAGGATTAATACAAGCATTCATTTCATCCTGAAAATCTTGATGGCTTTAGCACAAGGAATCCAATTGGAATATAAAAGAAGAGATGTAGAGACCTGATTAAATTAGGGGAGGCATGGTGCACATTAAATTACATATGCCAGCAGGCTTCTATGCTTTTGTTGTAATAAAACACTGCTTTGGAGTCCATACGTCATATACTTCTTGTGATTTTCTGTTAGTCACTAGTACTCGCAAGACAAGCAAGCACATAAATGGATTCCATATTTTTAAAATAGTTTTAAAAAATATTCAACGTGCTTCCAATAGAAAAAAATCTGTCCTCCGAATATCACATTGAATATTAGAGATTATCACTAGATGATACAGCTTCATGTGATAGAAGAGATAAAATGAAGATCTAAAATCAACTTTTAACAAGCCCTTTTAAAACTATAAATACTTTTACATAGGGAATGAGTAAAGAAGATAGAATTTAAGAAATTAAAATACTTTAGAAGGGATCTGAAAGGATGTTTATATTTATTCTACTGTATTTATTACAGAAAATCCTAAGACTGAAACTTGGAGACCAGATCTGCACAAAGCTGTTATTGACAAGTACTACTAAGATATTAGCCAAGCTCAATAGCTTATTCTTTGGAGTTAACCCTGACCTAGTGCAAGATTAGCATTCACACATCAATAACTCAAGGAAATAAGGTCAAATTATATTCTTTGGGTCCTCAGTTTTGAAAATTCAAGCATATCTAGAAACTTTCTTCTCCTACACTATTTTCTGTCTTCAGGTTTGTTTTTAATCTTTTTGAATATGAAGAAGCAATGACTGTTTGAACAGAAACATTAAGGTTGTGGAGAAGCTGTTGGACCTTTATATACGAGTATTTGAATGGTATTTGAATAATAAGAATTATAGTAATTATAAAAAAGGCATATAGTTACAAAACAGTAAAGTGATTTGATTAAGAGAGCTTAGTAAGGGGAAAACTTATTCAGATATTGGGCATCACAAGAAGACATTCTAATGTTTCCTAGTTTTATGTAGTTCAAATTAAGCCACACTTTGTCTCATTTAAAATAAATACAGACTGGCTCTTATCTTTTATTGGCTGGTGTTTTGTTGTTGTTCTATTTTGTATAGGATTGTTTTGAGACAGGGAGTGGTCATTTCCCAGATTTCCCAGGTCCATTGGAAAATTTCAAGGTCAAATGATGCTCTTGCCTCAGCTTCCTGTATAGGTGGCACTATAAGCATGTGTCAACCACCCAGCTCTAGGTCTTTTGTATTAAAAATGTGAAATAAATATAAATTCTTATAAAGACCTCTGACTATTCATGTCAGTATTTAAATTTTAAAAACCTGCAGTCCTCACAAAAACATCTTCCTGCCTACGTAGTCTGGGGAGCTTTTGTCTTCATTCAATGTAAAGATAGTTGTCAGTGAAGATTATATTCACATCCTCTCTTACTTCTGACTAGGTGTCTGTAGAGTACACAACTTGTATTACTTGTGCAACATACCCCTTTTTATAGATTTCCAAACGTATGGAAACCCTGGCTTGATTTCCATTATTTACTGACAGGCCACATTTTCTGTTTCTAAAAATAAATTCACCTGGAATAAATTTAGTACATAATGTGGAAAAAGCTCTAATAAAGGAGAATTTTTCTGTGGAGTACATCTAAACAGTATGCATCTTCCACATTCAACTTTGGTATATTTAGAGAATATAAGAGGGCTTCCTGCGCTTGGTTTAAATGGATACCTGTGCAATAAGAATGCCTTCCAAAACCCTTTCCTGCAGTAGCTCCAGTAACCTGTACTGCCAATCCTGCATCACCACTGAGGCATATATATATATATATATATATATATATATATATATATATATATATATATATATGTCATGTTTAGTTATAAAAGACAGTTGTAAAATAAGTCAGTTTAGCATCTACACAGAGGATTTTGATAATAACTCGATATACAGTATTGTCAGGGACTGTTAGATAGAGATAAATAACATCCCAGAACTTCCACTGTAATTACCAGTATTCACATTCTTTTATGACCAGCAGTTTGCTTCATCTCTGAATAGACTCATAGTGTACAGTATTTTCACATCAGGCTTCCATGAGGAGCTTAGATTAAAATGAAATTCTTCAGAATGAATGATACTACTAATCTAACCTATAAACATTGTCTTGTGCATAGCATGTTTCTGTGTTTGAATAAACATGAAATGTAAGGATATATGTACCTGTGAACATGCACTGGCCAAGTCTGAGAGAAGACGGGTGGTATAGGTTTAGCACAAAGTAAATTCTGCATGCAGTTCTGCCAAAAGTTTTGTGACATGGGTGTAAGAAGTAAAAGTTTGTAGAATTAAGGCTGCGAGCAATCAAGGTAATGAATCGAATTGATGTGCTTTATTATTAAAAAAAGGAAAAGTCCTTCTTTTCCTGGGAAAATATGTGTTTTCTATAACTTATGTTATTAATTAATGTTAAAAACAAAGCTGTGAAGTGATTCAATATAAATATTTTTCCGATTGTTGATAAAGAGATGTGGTTATGCAATACTTGGAAGTTTAAAATAAGCTTTTCTGGACCAAACATGGAAGTAACCACCCTGTATGTCAGGAATCTTAGAAATCTAAGACAACATTTTTAACATGGGAGAAGTACCTATGGATTTCACGGCGATCCAAACAATTTGAGCCTTGTTAGAGATGTGCACTAGCTTTCCTGGGTACTCTTTCTTTGTCTGGGATAAAAGTAGTTTTATGGTGCATGTAAATTAAGAAAAGTAGCAGAGAAAGGAATTCCTAGATCTTTTCACTGTAGCTTATGGTTAGTGTTACGGGTTGGATAGGAAGTGTCCCCTGAAAAAGCTTATGTGCTGGAGGTCTGACTTCTACCTGGGAGTTCCATTTCAAGAGGTTCTGGAAATTTGAGGAGGTCAAATCTAACTAGAGGAAGTAAGTCACTGAGAAGAATCTTCAGGGAGAGCTTGGCTCAGGCTTCTTCCTGTTTGTCTCTTTCTGTTTCCTGTTCACTGTGAGGTAAAGAATCTGTTGTGGCAAGGAGCCATAGAAAAAACTCTCTGAAAAATGTAAACCAAAATAAATCATTCCACCCTCAAGTTGTTCTCCCAGGCATTTTGGTCACAGTGATGATAAAGCTAACACAGTTAGGATCGGAAGAAAAATACTGCCTGTCTGTTTCTATCATATGGAAAGCAGATCAAAGCAAAGATTCTTAGCTAGTAACTAAAACAAATGTTTCTTTGTGTGTGTATTATATGAATGTGTGTATTTGGGGGACAAGGTGGCAGGGTACTGCTGAGGACTAAACCCATATCTTCAGGAATGCAAAGCAAGCACCTTGCCATTGAGCTATACCCTTACGTACATGGCTGGTTAACCTGTCATTTTGAGGAAAGAGATAATCAGATTCGAGTGGGAAAAGGTATTCAACTTCTTCTGAATAAGAACATGGCCAGTAAACTATAGTGAAAGCCCCCATGGAATCACATGCCAATATTTAGGACATCCCTTGAAGATATACAACTGTCTAAAGATTCAAGACAGTATTCCGTCAAGTTAGTCTGCAAATTTTTATTACAAGAATTATGTTGTCAACATATGAGTCACAGAAAAATAGATCTTAACAATAGGAATAAATATAATTGAAAATAAAAATTTCTTCTTGTTTTTTTTTAAAAAAAATATATATATTATTTTATATGTATGAGTGTACATATGTAAGTGCTTCATAATGCCCACAGAAGTCAGAAAAGGGCATCATCAGATGATCCTGGAATTGGAGGTACTGATGATTGTTAGCTGTCATGTGGGTACGGGGACTCAAACTTAGCTTCTTTGGAAGAACAGTCAGTGCTCTTAACCTCTAAGCTATCTCTCTAGCCCCCCAAATAAAACTTTCTTAACAATAGAAGCCAATATATGAAGAAATAAATATTCAAAATTTTTATAGTGCCAAAATATATTGTTGAAGGAAAGGGGAGACCTATTTTTAACACCATCTTAAGTCAAATCACGTCCACTATACCTTGTAAACAGCTTTATTGTTATATGGAGAAATAATCTCCATTTACATATAGCATTTATATATTTATATATAGCATACATAAATATATAAATCAAAAGTAATAATCATTAGTTGGGAAGATAGTTTTAGGAAATTGTATTTATATTCATATACAACATGCTCCCCCTGGACGTCAGGTTAAAAGCAATGGGTTAAATTATTCAAGTTGTCAAATAATGGCTTCTCCTTGAACTTGTTTTTAGTTATTGTCCTCAGATTGTACAGTAATAGTTGACTTTGGTTTACTTGGAATATAGTTGTTAATCTACATTTGGATGAGTACTAAGGTTTTTTTTTTTCAGATGAAAGCATATCTTTATGTTATGGAAAGTGCTCTACTACAATATGCAATACTTTTGCCAGTTCTTATAATGCAAAAAAAATCACTTTAACTTCCTAATGAATTAAACTTGTATGGAAATGATATAAGTGATCTATATATTATTCTTATGGTATAGATTCTTGTAATATAAAAATAGTATAAAATAAATAGCAGTTAAAGAATATTTCTTTCTTTCCTTAACAATAGAGTATGATGATAATGAAAAGCATGTTCTAGAAACACGGCCACTAGATAACAAGCCACAAACATAGAATGATTCAGTGAAATCATTTTCAAACAAAAAACTGATAAAAGCTAGACATTTTTCACAGGGAACATTTCCAGTGTTCAGATGATGCTTTATGCTTAACAGAGTCCTTTTAAAAAGTATGAATGATAGATTTGTTCAAATTGTATGTTTGTTCAAGTCTCAGTAGTACAATGTGGAATCTGACCAGCAAATGGACTCTGCTGGCTCACAAGATTTGAGTGGCCACAACATGTGACAAGAATGTGGATATTTTATTTTAATATATAGTTTAAAATCAAGCTCTAAAGCATTTAAAAATAATTAAAGATAAACCTACTCATCCAGTAATCTCTTGTTAAAGTCTGTCTTTAACAAGGAGTCAGACATTCTTTAATGAAAGCCATCACACTAATAACGCACTCTGTGCTTTTACAGATCAAATGATGCCATAAACTCAAGATTCAGTCCGGGATGCTATCCAGCCTTGCACCAGCCCCTTAGATAGCCTAGGACATCTCAACAAACACTTGAAATGCTACCAAACCCAAGCCGCCACTTCACATGATTTATGATGTCATTAATGTCAAGCTATCAGTGGACAAGAGTAAAAGAGACAACAGCAAAGCTGACTAAAAACAAATAGTTTTGATTAAACTCAAGGACGTTCAGTACAGCTTTCAGCAAAAAGGCATTCATCATTTCCGAAGCTGACCTTGTTTTTTTTTTTTTTTCCTCCCTTTACGTCGTTTTTTTTTATAATCCTACATGCAAACGTAATGCACATTGGTATGCTTGCAGACTCTGCGTGCTGTTGTAGCTGCTGTGTCCACTCACTCCTTTATGGAAAATGAATGAAGTGAAAGCTACAGCACCTTTTTCTGTGGAGCTGATTGAGTAACTAATTGACCCTCTTTCCTTTGCCTCTCCTTTCTCCTCTTCTATTTCCCAGAAGAATTTTCTTACTTTCCTTCTAAATCATTTCAAATGAGTTAAATCCTGTCTCCGCCCACCTCCACTCTGTTTGCTTGTATTTTTATATTAAAGTAGAAAACACTAAAACTTAGGAATAATGGAAAAGATAGAGACATATGTAATAGACTAGAGAAGCAAATTATTTTCAGACTGAACTCTAAGTACAAACAATACAGACTACAAACCTTGTTTTCTACAGTCAGATTGTTCCTCAGAGTATAACTGTGTTTACCTCTTGTAATAAGCAGACATAATGCTCCTTTGGTCTGACTCAGGATCTATTTAGTACATACCAACTCTTGCTTAAGCAAAACTTAAGCTATAAAAACAGAGCTAAAACAAATTATGTTTTGGGCATTTGTTTGTCAGCATCCAATTGGACTAGGTCATCCAAGGAAGTCTTATTTCATGCCCTTGTAAAGGCTGCCATAACTCATTCAAACTAAAGGAGGAAACTAATAGCTTGGGCTTTAAAGCTGCATTTTAAAAAACTGTCTGTGAACCTGTTTCTTTTTTTCTTTTAAAAATTTCCAATAAGGGTCAAACTTTAAAGAATGGTATATTTTCATATTTCTAATGTCTTTGTAAGCATCTTATTTCTCATTCTTTCACTCTAATAATTATTTTATTTTATTAATATTGATATTAAATTCTTTAAAACCACAGGGTTTTGTCAGCTCAAAGGGCTTCATGGACATTAAAATAAATTAAATTATATCTCAAAATCAGAATAAAATGATTTAATATGGCACTTAAAGCTTGGTTATAATATAATTCATAAGTTTTTTTCAATTCAGTATCTTACTAACTGTAGGGTTAGTAAGTGACTGGTGCATCCTCTGAAGTTTTGCCCACCTTTAGCTGGAATAATTTGTTCCTAAATACTTAAAATGATCTTCCCCAATTTAGGTATATTTACTCTGATTAGTGAAAACTTTCTGCTGAGAATCTTTTATGGGAAATAAGACAGACTGTTTTATAAGTATTAACTGTGCATGAGAACATTTGTAATATCACCCTTGGAGAATAATAAACAGATACTAGAGATTGAAATTCTGACATAGTTTACAGAACAATAATCCAAACATCTGTTATAATGACAAGGGATTTGAACAGAATGGAGCATGCATGAGAAAGCTATGCTACTTTTAGTACAGTTATAACGTTAAATCAAAGCATTGCAGTCAAGGCAGCTTGCTGCTAATATAAACAGTTTTCTACATATTCCTGGGCCACAAGCCAGATCTCAGGATTCAGTTACAAGCACAAGGTCAAGAGGGAATCAACAGCATGAAATTACTGCCCATGAATCAAAAGAATAAATGGATAATTAAACAGAAAAAAAACAAATTAGAAGGTATATTCTCATTTAACCCATAAAATGAATTTGTCAAGCAGCTTACTATATGGAGTCTTTTTGCTGGAACAAGATCACTGAAAGCTTTAATGTTGTTATTGATTAAGCCTGAGCTTTTAGCATTTTCCCTGAAATAGGCTCTCTGTCATTTTATTTTTATATACATATGTTTGATTCCATAAGAAAATACATCATCCAATGATAATGTGTGCTGTAAAGAAAGATGAGGGTTTGTAGGTTTGATGTCTGTACACTTGTGGTTTTCTTTAAGAGATAAATGAGAAATCTGGTGAGATGGCTCAGTGGACAAAGGCACTTGCCACCAAGCCCGATGTGCTGAGTTCAGTCTCCGGGACCAAAATGGTAGAAGAAGATAAATATGTTCCAAAATTCATCCATTACTTCCACACATGTTGTGGTACATGCATGCATGTACTCTTGTGTGTGCACAGAGAAATTAAATAAGTAAGTGCATGTAAAAAATTTTAAAATAAAAGGAACATAGCATTAATTCCTCTACCTTAAATTTAATCATTATTTATCTCAACTATTTTCCTATATTTCAAATTTGAAGGTTTCAGAAGTCTTTCTCTTTATAGTAGAAGGTCAGTTTGGGGTGGGGTTCGAGGGACTGGGTTGAATTGAGAAGACAGAATTTACAATAAAAACTGTTCTGTTTGGGTGACTGGAGAGATGACCCAGCGGTTAAGAGAGCTGACTGCTCTTGCAGAGGACCCAGATTTGATTCCCAGCATATACAATGAAGCTAACAACTGTCTCTAACGCCAGTTCCAGAGGATCCCACACTTTCTGACCTCCTCTGGCATGACAGGCAATACACTCATACACATAAAATAAAACTAGTAAATAGAATTAAAAAGAAACTATTCTGTTTTTGTTTGGAATGAACTCCTGAGATTGATTTAGTCACAATCATTTTGAATATTATTCCTTTGAATTATTCCATTTTGAAAAACTCATTTCTGGCTGCCTCGTCACTCAGCAAAAAAAAAAAAAAGAGAGAAAAGAAAAAGAAAAGAAAAAAAAACATTTCACAAAATGCAATACAAAATTTACTTAAATTTAATTATTATTAACATTGTTCTGAAATATTTAAAAGATCTAATTATGAAGAATGGTGTTCTTCTGTTGCTGTGATAAACACCATGACCAAAAGTAACGTGAGGGAGAAAGAGTTTGTTTCAGTTTACAATTACCTGGTCACAATCTCTTGAGGGAGAGAAGACAGGACAGGAGCTCAGGCTGGGAACCTGGAGGCAGGAAACGAAGTAGAAACCATAGAAGAAATGCTGCTAGTTGGCTTGCTGGCCTGCCTCCTGGCTTCTGCTCAGCCTGCTCTCTTGAGTAACCCAGGGCACAACCAGAAGGCTGGGCTCTACCACATCACTCAACAAAAAAGAAAATGCCTCATAGCAAGCATACAGTTCAATCCAATAGAGGAAATTGAGGTTCCCTCTTCGAGGTGTCCCTGAATGCAGCCATCAACACTGTGATTCGGATAAGCAGCATTTCAGAATACTGAAAAGTAGTTATCAGCAGGGAAGAAAGAAGTACACAAGAACTTGAAGGAATACTGAATGGACCATAGATTACAATTTTGTTTCTCCTGTGTCTCAGTCTGTCCTGTGTCTCAGCACTGTGGTTCAGATACAAGGTGACTAGGGAGAAGCCCCCTAAACCTGGTTTGAGGAAGAGAAGTGTCTAAAACCCAGAGAGGAATGGCAATCTCTTTTTGTTGTCTTAGTCCTCCTTCTGTGTTCCATGGCACCTGACACCCGAGAAGCCCTAAAGCCAAAATCTAAAGGAAGTGAAAGTTGCTTTTTACCTTAAGGCCTTCTGTTCAGGGTTTTAATTTTTAAAGTTAGAATATGAAATGTTTAGTAAATAAATTGAGAAGTTAGTTATTTTATTTTCAAATGTTATCAAAGAAAGATGAGAAATATTTTTTAAATTGTAAAACAAGAAAATTATAACAAAGAATATAGAATTTAAGGTATGTTCATAAAATGCCACAGAACAACAATATAATCTATCATAAAAACCAAAGGAAATACGAAATTGGAATGTTTTGAGGAATTTAAATTAGTTGACTCAAAAAGAAGTACATCAATAACCATATCAAAGAAACTCAGAAATAATCCTAATTGAAGAAACTCAAATGAATTTATGAGTCAGTTCTACTTAGTCTTTAAGCAACAGATAATTTTTTTAAATAAACGTTCCAACACATTAAAAAAATGTTAAAACCTTCACAACATATTCAGTTAAGTTCTACAATTCATTTACAAACTAAGAAAATAGAAAACAAGATGGCTGGTATAGATAAATCTTATTTGTAAACAGAAGTACAAAAACTAACTGAAATAGTCATAAGATAAAACAGTAATTGTTTTTAAGAGAATAATATACATTACCAAATAGAGTATATTCTAAAATTATATGAAGTGATATTGGGAAATGTGTTATTATAACACCTAGCATTAAGATTTAAAGAATATTATATAATTGCTCTGAAAAGTCATGTTTCATGAATTATATCATTCTTTTGTAAATATTTTTTATTTCCTTGAGAATTTTATAAATGAGTATTTTATTCACATTATTTCCATTCCTCATAGACCCCCTTTCCAAATCCTCCTATGTCTCTACCACTTATTCTCAATTTCTTATTCTCTTCTTTGATTGCTAATGTTATATTTATATACAAACATTTATGAATGTACATATTATATATATACATATATGTGTATATATATATAAAATGCACAGAGTCCATTTAGTAGTGCTCACACATACATGTGTTTAGAACTTCCCACTTGGGACTAGATAAATTATCAGGGAGTGTGTATCTGGATAAAAACTGATTCTCCCTCCTTCAGTATCCATTCATTGCCTGTAGTTCTTCATCTTGAGCTGGGACCCTGTGAAAATTCCCCCATCAACACTGGTATGTCACCTAATTTGTCATTATTGGATTTTGGTAGGTTACCATACTGTGTGGAACCCATGGATGCAGCTTCCCTATCATGTTTAGATTCATTATCAAGGAGGATGTTTCTTGTTCCTATGGTTCTTACAATATCTCTGTCTCTTCTGTGATGTTTCCTGAGTCTTAGGTGTAAAGTTTGGATTGTAGATGTATGTTAGGGCTGGGCATCAGTCACTTATTCTATGCATTTTGATGAGTTGTGGAACTTTGTAATATTCTCCATCTGTTTCAAAAAGAAGCTTCTTTTACAAGTGGTGAGAACTATTCTTCACTGTTAATATAAGAATAAATATTAGGATATTGTACAATATTACACTGATGTAAGAAAGTGTCAGTAGTACCTTTTTCTTTAGGGTCTATGAGCTGCCCAGCCATGTGTATTTGGTTAGGCTTACAATAGCGCACATGAATTTCCTACCCTTGAGCAGATCTGAAGTCCAATTAGACAGCTACTGATTATACCCAAAGTAAAAGTGTCACTATTGCACCAATATAGATAATTTGCTGAGCCATTATCACAGTAATGGTTCGTGGACTTTACTGATGGGGAGGGTCATTGATTGATTTTCTCTCTTGGTAGCTTGCATAGAATCTTCTTATGCTATGAAAGTTAGTCTTTGGGAAAGAGACTTCCAGTCAAGTTCCAATACAACTGCTCAAAATCCTATATTTTCAACATTTTGGTGCCATCATCAAGTTCTAGGAGACAATCAATGGATGTGGTAACAGCTTATTGAAAGTCCTTTTAGACTATCGTTTTTCCCTTGCCTGGCACTGTGATTTTTGTTATATAGCCCTCAACTATATTCGTGGACTCACATTTGTATTATATGTGCATTTCTAGTAGACTTATGAAATGATACATTTCTATTTCCTTTTTCATATCACTTAAGTATTATTTATGTATCTTTTCTTTTCTCTCCCTCTGGAGAGTTCTTTCTCCTTCTCCCCAGTTAAAGTATCTCCCATTTCCTATTTAATATAATCCATATCCTACTGTTACCTTCTCTCCAGCTCCATCCCCTCTTTCCCCATAACTACTTTCTACTTTGGATTTTCTAATTGACTCATGTGTGATAAGAATGCCAAGCTAGCATCCAGCCATGAGTGAGAAGATGTGACATTTGTCTTTCTATGTCTAGGTTGCCTAATTTAACATGATTGTTTTCAGTTCCATACATTTACCTGCAGATTTCATTTTTTGACAGTTGAATAGTATTGTATTGTGAAAACATACTATACTTTCATTATCATTCATTCATCAGTTGATGGATAACTAGGTTGTTTCCATTTCCTGCATTTTGAAAAGGGGAGCAAATAAACAGGGTTGAACAGATATTTCTGTAGTTAGATACAGAGTTTTTTGCATATATTTCCAATGTGACTGGATTATATGGTGCATTGATTTCTAGCTTTTTGAGGAATCTTAACACTAATGTCCATTAATGGCTTTAGCAGTTTACACTCTCACCAGCCATACACAAATATTCACCTGTCCCCACATCCTTGCCAGCATTAGTTCTTTTTTCTTTTTGGATCTTAGTTATTCTGAGTGAGATTGAATAAAATCTCAATGTGGTTTTAATTTGTACTTCCCTGATAACTAAAAATGCTGACATTTTCTTACATATTTCTCAGTCATTTAAAATTTATCTTTTGAGAACTCTCTGTTCATCAACTTATACCATCTTACTTGACTCTGTTGTTTTTATGGGTTTTTTTTTTTTCAGTTCTTTGTATAATCTAGATACCAACCTTCTGTCAGAGGTACATTTGGTAAAGATTTTTCCCCATCTTGAAAGATGGTGTCTTTTGCTATGCAAAATCTTCTGTTTCATGAGGTCCCATTTGTTAACTTTTGTACTTAATGACCACTCTATAGGAATCCTGTTCAGAAAGTCCTTCCCTGTGCCCATAATTTCTAAGGTGTTCCCTACATTATCCTCTGTCGCGGGCTAGCTAATGGGGTCTCAGCTCCTGTCTAGCAGGTCAGCTCCCAGGGAAATTCACACACAGGGGTACCCGGAAAAGTGAGTGCACTGTCTGCCTGCTACCAGCCTCCAGTGCCGGAGACAATCAGACGGACAGGGAGTCTAGTCAAAGCGGGAACTCATTTAATAGGAGTTACATAGTATCTTATAAAGACAAAAACCACAAAGGATTTCCAAAGCAGGAGCCAGGGAATCAATCATCCTAAATGTCATCTCAGCACGCAGGCTGCAAGAATTCAAGGTTACATGAGCTTCTATAGATATAATGAGGATAGCACGAGCTGTTCATGAGGGAGGAAATTCTAAGACCCAATCAAACTTTTGTCAAAACAAGTTAAGTCATACCCAAGCCACTCCCTTTGTACTTCCTCTAAGTGCCATCTTTATTATCATAAGGCCCCACAATCCTCTATCAGATTTTATGGAGTTGGGTTTTCTGCATTGTTAGAGATGGGGATCTGGTGTCATTCTTTTACATACAGTTATTCAGTTAGACCAGCACAATTTGAACATTCTGTCTTTCCCCAGTGTTTATCTTTGGTCCCTTTGTCAAACTTCAGGTGGCTATATATGTGTGAGCTTAAATCTAGATTTTCAAATCTGTTCTGCTAAGTAATGTGTCTGTTTTTATACCATTACCATACTGCTTTATTAATATAGCTCTGTAGTATAATTTGAGATGAGGGGTGGTAATGCTTTTAGTAGTTTTTTTAATATTCAAGATTACTAGACACTGTCCTGTATAAGACATCTGAAATTAGTTTATCAATTTCTGTGAAGAATTACTTTGGAATTTTAGTGGATAATTAGTTGAATTTGTAGATTGCTCTTGGTAGTATGGCCATGTTCACAATATTAATCTTACTGATCCATTAGCATGGATGCTCTTACAATCTTCTGCTATCTTCATCAATTTCTTTCTTCAAAATCTTAGAGATTTTGCTATACAAATCCTTTACATCCTCATTTAGATTAATTCCAAGATATTTTAAAGGTTTTGAAGCTCTCTTAATTTTTTTCTCAATATGTTTAGTGTTGGCATATAGGAAGGCTACTGATGTGGTGGTGTTAATTTTATATCCTATTTTTTTGTTGGATGTGATTATCAGATTGAGGGGTTTTCTGGTGGAGTCTTTTGGGTCTTTTATAGGTAGAATAATATAATCTGCAAATAAAGAAACTTTGACTTCTTTTCTGATTTGTGTTCTCTTTATCTATTTTGTTACTCTAGCTAAGACTTCAAGTGCTATATTAAACAAGAATGGAGACAGTTGATGCCCTTATTATGTTCTTGATTTGAATGTGAATGTTTTAAGTTTTTTTCCATTTGGTATGATGTTGGATGTGGGCCTGCTTTTAATTGCTTTTTTATGTTGAGATATGTCCTCTGTATCCCTAGATTCTTCAAGACTTTTATCATCAATGGGTGTTGGATTTTGTCAAAGGCATTTTCTGCATCTAGTGAGATGATCATGTGGTTCCATCCTTGAGTCTGTTTATGTGATAGATTATATTTATTGATTTAAATATATGAACCATCCTTGCATCTCTTGGATGAGACTGACATGATCATGGTAGATAATCTTTTTGATGTGTCCTTGCATTCAGTTAGTGAATGTTTTATTAAGGATTTTCATGTCTATGTTCACAAGAGAGATTAACCTATAATTTGCTTTTTGTTTGCTGTTTTATGGTCTTTTTGAGACAGGGTCTCCCTGTAGTCCCAGATAGCCTGGCACTGACTATACAGACCAGGATAGCCTGGATCTCACAAAGATAAGTCAGTTTCTGCCTCCTGTGTGCTGGGATTAAAGGCATGTGCCACCATTCCTGGATTTAATTTGCCTTTTTGTCAGATCTTGTTTTCTTTTGGTATCAGAGAAATAGTTACTTCATAGAAACAAGTTGGAAGTATTCCTTCTTTTTAAAATTCATGGAATTATTTGAGGTATGTTGATTTTAGTTTTCTTTGAAGGTAGAATAGAATTTTGTGCGTTATCTACCTGTTCCTGAGCTCTTTTTAGTTGGGAGATTTTTAATTACCACATCTATATCATTGATTATAATAGATATATTTAATTATTTCATTTTTATATAAATTTTATAAGCCATACATATCTAGAAATTTATCCATTTCATAGATCTTACAGTTTAGTGGAATATAGATTCTTAATGTGTGTCCTTATGTATTTTACTGAATTTCCTTAGGATCTGATGTAATATTTTCCTTTTCACTTCTAAGCTTATTAAACTGTGTCCTCACTCTTTTGTGTCAATGTTGTGAAGTTTTTCAAAGAACCAACACTGTTTCATTGATTCTGTGTACTGATTTATTTACATAGGTTTCATTAATTCCAACTTTTATTTTACTTCTCTACTCTCATCCTCTCTTTATGGGCATTGTTTGTTCTTGGCTTTTCAAAGTCTTTAAGATACATCATTAATGTTGTTTCATATTGATTTGTTCCTTGATCTAATTTTCATTCAGTAGTGTGTTGTTTAGTTTCCATGAGTTTGTGTATTTTTCCCATTTTTATTGATACTGATATCTGTAAACGTCCTTCTTGACTGAGTCTGGATCAGCGGAGGGCTGTGGATTGAATGACGCACACATAAGACAGAGAGAGGGAGACACACACACTAGGTAGGACCAAAGGAGAATGACTGACTGACTGTATTCAGAGGCAGCAAGCCTTATGTACCCTGAGGGCGGTATAAGGCGGGGCTTTACAGGAGGTTAAAAGTTCAGATTCTCAGGAAACATCTAGCCACGTGACACACACCTGAGGTTAACTGAGGAAGTCTGTAAAGGTCAAGTTGTTTACTTCGGAATTGCAACTGACAACATCCTGCTAGCTCTTGGCTGAGAGCCTAGCACTAAGAGAGAAGGGCTGGGGGTTGGGGGTGGGGCAGACCCTACAGATATCTAGCTTTATTCCTTTGTGGTTAGATAGAATAAGATATATCACTTCAAGTTCCTTAAGTTTGTGGAGTGGAGACTTGCTTCACATCCTAATATATGGTCAATTTTGGAGAAAGTTCCATGGGCTCTTGAAAATAAAGTGTAATCTTTGTTTTTGGGTGTGATATTCTGTAGATGGCTGTTAGGGGTATTTGATTTATGATGCTAATTATTCCTGGATTTTTCTGGATTTTGTCTGACTAAACTATCAATTGGAGAGAGTGCGGCATTGAAGCAGCTAATTATTATATTGTTGAAGTCAATATACAATTTTACATCTCATACTTTTATGAAATTAGGTGGTCATGTGTGGTACATATATGTTTAGGATTGTAACATCTTCTTGATATATTTTGTCTTTAATGAATGTAGTGATCTCTTCTAATTTTATTTTGAAGTCTATACAGTAATATTAGATACATCTGCTTGTCTCTTAGTTCACTTTGTTTAGATAACATTTTCCATTCTCTTATTCTAAGGTAGTGTCCATCTTGAAGTTGAGGTGTGATTTGGGTGGGGGTAGCAAATAGATAGATCCTGTTTTCTAATGTGAACAATTTATCTCTTTTCATTGATGAACTGAGACAATTAGATTGAAGCTTATGATTTACTAATGCTTATTAATTCTTGCTATGTTGATATTGTAGCGTTTTTTTTTAATTAAACCATTTTTTCGGTTAACTGTTCTGGGATAATTTTTTATTCTTTGGGTGTTCTTAAGTAAATGTTGAATCTTCTCTTTAGACCAAAGTATTCTTTTGAATATTCTCTGTAGATCTGATTGTGTGGATATAAATTACTTCAAATTGTTTTTATCATGGAAATTTTTTCTTTCTCTCTTGATTACACCTGACAGTTTTCCTGGGTGTAGTAGTCTGGGCTGGAATTTGTGTTCTTTTGTGACTTGTAATATGTTGGTGTAAGTTGCTTTGCTTTTCATAGTCTCCAATAAGAAATCAGCTGTTATTCTATGAATCTGCCTTTATGTGTGACTTGACCTTTCTGTGCCACAGCTTTCAATATATTGCCTTTGTTCTGTACATTTCATGTTTTGACAGTTACATGACATGGGGAGTTTCTTTTCTGGTCCTGTCTACTTGGTGTCCTGTATGTTTCTTATACCTTGATAGGAATCTTTTTATTTAGATTTGGCAAGTTTAATTTTATTAAAAATATTTTCTGTACTTTTTATTTGGGTTTCTTCTCCTTCTTCTGTATCTATGAGTCATAGGTTTGATATTTATACATTGTTTCAAAGTCTTACATATGTCATTCCTGGATTATTTTAGGTTTGACATTTTCTTTGATTGAATGTTCTATTTCCCCAAGCTCACCATCAAGATCTGATAGTACCTGTTCCATTACTCCACTTTCTTTTTGTTTCTTTCCTGCAAAATTTTTGTTTGAGTTACTGAGTTTATCCATTTCATGTTTTATTTTATTTTGAATTTTCTTTAGAGATTCTAACTCTTTAATGAATTCTAATGGCGTGTTTGAATGAATTACTTTGGTTATTTTATTCAACTATTTGTGTTTTCATAGTCTTCATTCAGTCTTTTATTCATCTTATCTTTGAGTTCCTTGAAAAAATTTATAACTGCTATTTTGAAGTCATCGTCTTGTACATGTTCTAGGTTACCCTTCTCAGGAAAAATTGAAATAAGGGTGATAATTTCATTAGGAAAAGTTATTAAAATTATGTAAAATTATAAAATATAATTTAAAAGTTTTATTTTGGTTGTTCATGTTTTTTAAATACTTCATTTGTTTTTCATATTTGTTGTGTATGATCGTATTGTCTGCATGTATGTAAGTGCACCTGTGTCTTACAGTGCCCATGGATGTTAAAAAAGGGTGTTGGATCCCCCAGAAATGGAGTTATGGCTGTTTGTTAGCTGACATGTAGAACTTGAACCCAGGTCCTGTGCAAGACAGCCTGTTCACTTAATCACTATTTAGCCTTTTGTTCATGTTTTTTTTTTTAATGTTTTTTCAATGAGACTGTGGAATCTGAATTGTGTGGTGATAGTTCTTGGTATGAGCGGGAAGTACTTTGATGAATATTCACTTGTATCTCTATTTGCTATTTTCCAAGCATGTCAGATTATGGCCAAGCTGAGTAGTTGTTTTTTTTTTTTTTTTTTCACTTTATGTTGATGTGCAAAATGTGAAGTAGCCTAAGTTTGGATAGATATAGGTGAAACTTTGAGTTGAGATTCTAGAACTGACACCACATGGTCCTAGATCAATAAGGTTAGATGGGTGGTTCCAAGGGAAGTCTTGGAGAGTGTTCAGATCTGGCTTGGCAAGGACCCCTGAGACCAAAGGAGGTCTGAGAGCTGAGACACCAGCTCAAGGCACCAGGAAGTCTCAGGAAAGGAGATAAAGACTACAGGTCTAGGGTAGGGAAGGATTCCAGCAACCCAAGCAGTCCTGAGACCTGAGATGGCCAGTTTCATTTAGTCATTTGAGAACCTGCTGTTTAGATCTGTAGATCATTTGTTTTTGTGATTCGTTATTTTTTCTATTTTGTGTAGATTCTGGAAATAAATCATCCACCATGTGTAGAGCTGGCAAAGAAATTATGTCCCACTATGTGGGCTTCCTCCTCAATGGACTGATTGTTCCATTTACTATCAGAAACTTTAAGAGTTCAATGAGGTTCCATTTGTGAAGTGTTGACCTCAGTTCCTAAGCATATGTAGTCAAATTTAGAAAGACCTTTACTCTGTGTGGGCCTGCTTCCTGGACCCCGTGGTAGAGCAAAATCCTTTACCCTTTCTTAGATATATTTTTGAGACTGTTGTAAATGGTAGTGTTTCTGTGATCTCATTTTTTGGACTGCTTGATATTGGTCTATCAAAAGTCTACTGATTTTTTTTTTTTTCGACTTTTGTATCTTGCTACCTTGCTGAAAAGTGTTGATCATTTCTTGAAATTTTCTGATGGAATTTTCTGTGATCTTATATATAGTATCATCTCAGATTGGGATACCTGACTTCTTTTCCTATTAGTATCCCTTTCATTTCCTTCTCTTATCTTGCTCTAACTATGGTTTCAAGCATAATTTTCAGACTGATCAGGGAGAATAGAAAGATGTGTCTTGTGTCTGATTTTAAAAATGCTTTGAATTTTTCTCCATTTATAGCGATGTTGGCCCTAGGATTGTCATATGTGTGTGTGTGTGTGTGTGTGTGTGTGTGTGTGTGTGTGTGTGTTTAATTATAGTGAGGTATTTTTTTCTCTAGTCTGAATGTATTTTCTTTGTTGAGATAATCATGTGGTTTTTGTCTTTAAGTCTGTTAGCCTGTTCAGCTCTGATTTTGTTGAGTTGGTTCTGCTCTTCCTTTTTCATAATTTGGGTTAAAGTCTGTGGATCTTGTTTATGTTTTCAAGTTCTAGCACTTAGATGCATTGATTTCTTTAAAATGTTTTCATTTCTAGTTCGTTGATTTCTGCTCTAATTTTCATTATTTATTCTAATCTTCTAGGTTTTATTTGTACCAGTTTCTCAAGATTCTTGCATTATATGTCATTTATTTATACTGTTTCTGATTTTTAATGTAGAAGTTTGGAACTATAAATTTCCTTTTAAGGATTGCTTTTAATGTTTCCCAAAGATCTTTCTGTGAGTTTTCATTTTCATTAATTACAGGAATATCTTTCTTTCTTTCTTTCTTTCTTTCTTTCTTTCTTTCTTTCTTTCTTTCTTTCATCTATTGATCCTTTAATGCATTGTTTCAGTAGTGTATTATTTAATCTCCATTAGTCAGTTCATGTAAATACTAAAGATATTTTGCTTCTGATTTAACTTTATTTCATTGTTTTCAGGTAAGATACATAAAAGTATTTCAAGTCTTTCTATTTGTTGAGATTTGCTTTTGTGTACCAGTATGTGGTCTAATTTAGAGAAAAATTCTATGGCCTGCCAAGTCGAATGTATATTTTTTGGTGCTTGAGTTGAACATTCTCTAATTTCTGTTAGGTCAATTTGATGTATAATATCATTTATTTCAGAAGTTTTTCTATTTATTCTTTGTTTAGATGAACTATTAGAGAAATCGGGGTATTAAAGTTGGTGTTAATCTATGTTTTGAAAGTCTAGTAGTCCTCTTTTTTGAAATTTGGTTCATATATGTTTATGATTATAATTTCTTCTTGGTTGATTGATCCCTTGGTCAGAATGAGATATGCTAATGAAGTGTGCTTATTTAGTTCTTCGGATTAATTTTAACTTAAAGTCTATATTGTCAGATACTAAGAAAGCAATGTTTGCTTGTGTATTGCTTTTTCTTTTTCTCAGTTTTTTATTTTAATTTTTGAGACAGGGTCCTACCATGTAGCCCTGACTGGCCGGAAAAGTACTATGTAGACCAGGCTGACCTTGAATGCACAGACATCGGCCTGCCTCTCTTTATTCTGCTTATTTAGTACTTTTACTATGATGTGACATGGGGAGTTTTTTCTGGTTCTGTTTGGTGTTTTGGTTGCTACTTGTGTCTGTATTGGTATGTCTTTCCTAGTTTAGGGAAATTTTCTTCCCTAATCCTGATGAAGAGCTGGTCTTTGCCATTGACTTAAGGGTCTTTTCTTCTTCTATGCCTATAACTCATAGAATATCTTTTCATGGTGTTTCAGATATCATGCACACTCCATTCTTGTGGATTTTTATTCACATCTTTTCAGTGAATGTTTCTGGTTCCCCAGTGCTATAATGAAAGATTTGTAGCACTACACAAATTTATTTCTTTTCCATTCAACTAACTTGTGTCTTTTGACTATGGAGATGAGACCACTGATGTTTAAAGTTATTGAAAGATATGCCTTGGTTACTGTCATTCTATTTTCTGTTTGTGATTGTAGTCCTAGGGTTCGTATTTCTGTAATTACAGTCTCATTTGTTTTCTTTTGTAGGCCCTTGGCTATACTTAGTCCATTTTTAAAACAGAGGTATTACATCCAGTGTTCTCTATAGGGTTGTTTCATTTTAATATGAATTCTTTGAGCCTGTTTGTATAATGGAAGATTTTTCTTTCTCCTTCAATTATGGCAGATAGATTTGCTAGGTAACATAGTCTGAGTTGGCATCTGTGGCCATTTAGAACTTGGAGTACATTTCTGCCTTTTAAATTTTCCATAAAAAACTCAGCTATTATTATTATTAGTTTTCATTTCTATGTAAATTTTTGTTTTTATTCTATGTCTTTCAGTACCCTCTCTTTATTCTGTTTATTTAGCACTTTTACTATGACGAGTCATGGGGAATGAGGATTTTTTATTTTCTGGTTCTATTTGGTGTCTTGTTTGCTACTTGTGTCTGTATTGGTATACCTTTCCCTGATTTAGGGAAAATTTCTCCCATAATCCTGCTGAAAATCTGGTCTTTGCCATTGGCTTAAGGGTATTTTCTTCCTCTATCCCTATAATTCATAGAATTTATCTTTTCATGGTGTTTCACAGCTCATGCATACCCCACTCTTGTGGGGTTTTATTCATATTCTTTCAATGAATGATCTAATTGCCCTACATTATCAAGTCGATATTCTGTTTTCTTCTTGATGCATTATACTGTCAAGACTTTTCCTTGACTTTTCTAATTGGGTTCTTTTGGTTTTTCAATTCTATCATCTTAGCTCAAGTTTTCTTCAATATTTCTTTTTCTTTCTGAATTTTCATTTCAGATCCTGAATTGCCTTTGTCATTCAGCTGTATATTTCTGTTTTTTGAGCTTCATTAAAAGTTCATTCCTATCTTCTTTGAGTTCATTGAGGTGTTTGTCAATGTGTTCTTTAAGTTCTTGTATTCTTTGATTCTATATTGGTTTTTTTTAAGTTCTGTGTCCTGGAGTTTGCCTTAGTTGTTCTCATTATAAAATATTTCTAAAGGATTAATGCTATTTGGTGAAGACATATTATATTCCTATTATACTGTTTTTCCTCTATTGTTTGTATATTTTCAGTATGATCTTGGCATCTGAACTTCTTTTGTTGGTTGTGTGTCTGATATGAGCTACTAGCTTGCCATTGTTGAGTGGAAGTTTGGTTCTGTTTTTGTTTGATGCTATTGTTGTAGTTTTGTTGATTTCAAATCACATATGAATAATAAGCTGTCTGTGCTTCAGATTTACTGTGATTATTTTATTGGAAGTGTAGGAGTGATTCCATGCTGACCTGCTGTGCAATTCCAGATAGGATGTGTAATCACAGATAGGACTACAAGTGTGGAGATGTTGGCAGGGTAGTTAGGAGCATGAGCAGTGTGTTCCAGATTTCTCTTTTTCTTTTATTCTTTTTCTTATTTTAAGATTGTTCTGTCACTGGGCCTTGGAGTTACAGCAATCACAGAGGAAGAAAATTCCAAGGAGGGAACCGAAATATGACTCACTGAACTAGAAAATATCAGTGAGCCTACAAAGCAGCAGCTAGGAAAACCCAGCTTTGTTTAGATACCAGGATTGGTTGCTGATATAACCATATACAACTCAGATTCTCATTAATGTACCAAAGACTTTGAGAGCAAACTATGTTCATGTGACCATTATATTATGCAAAGGCATGGGACTGCAATGCTTACAAAAATGAAACTGACTACACAGTCTTAGCATCTAAAAAGATAAAAGGTAATTTTAACACTATATAAAATGTCTCAAATAATATTGTTGGTTCTCACTCTCAGCCCAGGGGACTCGAACCCCTCCCAGGGCTGCCTGAGTGTCAGTCCCAAGAATCCAGACCGTCAGATGCAAGCAGCATGAGGAGTTTATTACACTTGTACAAGTGGGTGACTTGGCCTCGGGATGCCAAGCACCCCCGGCCCTGCTCGGACCAAGCTTTTATAGCAAAAAACCACAAGATTATCATATATTGACATACAGGGTATAGATTGGCACAAACCAGGGTTACAAAAAGACAACTTTTACATAGTTCAACCTTTTTTTCAGTAATGCCACAAGCATTGTGACACATTACAAATTGTTGACTTGACAAATGTCTTGACCAGGAGTCTATTTTTATTAGAAAAGGGGCTTTTTCTGTTATTATCCCAGACATTATCTCACCTACCACAAGTTGTTGACATGGCTTTTGTGACAGGAGATGCTGACATAGCCCTTATGACTTTTGGGAGTTTTCAGTTAGGGAGGGGTGAGCTGACAAGGAGGTTTTAATGGCTAAAGTGAGGGTCCTGTCTTTTAAGAAAAATGAAGGTCCTACAATATTTTAAATGACCATAATCCAAGCACAAATCATTTGGTAAATATAGATATTTAAAATTACGTGGGCAGAAGAAGCCAAGAGACTGTCATGACACGACACACATTAACAACCTGCAAGTGTTTGAAATAAGCCTAAACATGTTCCAATTGGCAACTGCAAACAGTCTTGACTCAAATATTGCAATAGGAAGTATAAGCAATTTAAAAATACAGCTAAGTAAAATATACAGATCTAACTTAAAAATAGCTAGATAAATGAATAAAAATGTGGAGAATTAAACAGAAAACTGAACAATGCTTTGGGAGACACTGATACTTCATCTCAGCAATGAAGGTAAAAAAAGACACAAACAAATTCAAAGAAACAGAAGACTTGAAAAACATGCGAAACCAATCAGATCTGACTTATTGTGAAGAAGTTCCCAGAAAATTTTGGTCTGAATTTCCAGAAAGACTGACCAACTGGTAAGTGCTCTGGAGACTGTGGAGATTCTGGAATACTGCAGGTTCAGAGCCTAATTACTACTATTCACCCCTAAAGAGCCATTTCATTGTTCTTCTCTGTTTCTGGCCTAACATTTTGTGACTAACAGATAAAGATCTTTTGGGATGGATTAAGTTGGCAGAACACCAGGTCCCACCAATCAAAAAGCTAAGAATGTCATCAGACAGAATCTGAGAGGTGTACTAGAAATGCCCCCTTATATCTCCCTCTATCTCCACTCTCCTGGTTTCCTGTCCTCCATAACGTGAGCCTTTTCACATACTAATTTTCCATTTCCATTCTTGTTTTGTGACACATTTCACAGATCTCTTTCTCATTTTTTTCACTGGGTTGTTTCCTCACTAGTAAGAGATTTTTAAAAATACATTTTATATGAGTTCCTTACTATAAATATAAACATACATTGTAACTATTTTTTTCCACTTGGTAGCTTGTCTTTTATCAAGACCTTATTATTTTAATTTTAATTTATTTATTGTTTTTTTGTTGAATTTTTGTAAATTTCATATAATGTATTTTGACTGTATTTAGATCGTTTTTGCTGTCTGCACCACCTTACTACCTTTCAGTCCATGACATGAAGAATATGGAGTTGGAGAAATGGCTCAGGGGTTAAAATGACTGGTTAGGCATATATATATATATATATATATATATATATATGACTGGTTAGGCATATATATATATATATATATATATATATATATATGACTGGTTAGGCATATATATATATATATATATGACTGGTTAGGCATATATATATATATATATATGACTGGTTAGGCATATATATATATATATATATATGACTGGTTAGGCATATATATATATATATATGACTGGTTAGGCATATATATATATATATATATGACTGGTTAGGCATATATATATATATATATATATATGACTGGTTAGGCATATATATATATATGACTGGTTAGGCATATATATATATATATATGACTGGTTAGGCATATATATATATATATATGACTGGTTAGGCATATATATATATATATATGACTGGTTAGGCATATATATATATATATACATATATATATATATATGACTGGTTAGGGGCATATATATGCGCCTAACCAGTCAAAATATGTGCCCCCAAATGACCACAGTTTCACTGTTTACTATTCTTGTGATGTATTTTTGTCAATCCCTTTATTTTTAAATAAATTGGAATTGTTAAACACCATATAAATTCTCTCCACCATGTTTTTGTTCCAGTCATTCAACTTGTATGAATTGATACAGTCTGACCATTTTCATTTTAAGTGATTATTAATGTTTTTATATTCATTCTTTGCATTAATTGATCAAGTAAACTTCATCTGCATACTTTTGTCTCTGCAATGATATTATATGATGTCGTTTTATCTGTTCTCATAATATGTAAAAAATATTGTTCTTTACAAAACATTAGCTCTTATTTTAGAAGCTAAGTATACATTTAAGTTAAGATAGTGAACTTTCAAGTAGCATGACACACCTTCAGAGTAGTACAGGCAGCAGAAGAATAAGACAGCTTTCTCCATTACATTCCTTGTAACATTGTTTTCCTATATTTTAATTATTCTTGACCTAAAGCTGCCAGGCATATGGTTACCTTAGCTTCTTGAAATATACACTTATCTTAGCCAACAAACAATAAGAAAAATATTTTGTTTATCTTCATTTATTTCTTCTTTGACATTATCCTATTGTTTTAATTTAAAAATATGCTTTGACAATTTCATACATGAATATTTTATTTACAGCATTTCCAATATTCTCTTTTCCTTCTCTAATTAATTCATCCTGATTTCCTCCATTCCTCAAATTCATGACCTTCTTTAATCATTGTTATTAAATATATACACACATGTTCATATATGTAATTACACACAACCTGTTGAGTCTGTTAGTTGTGCTCATATGTATATGTGGTTAGGCTAATCTCTTGCTATTGGATAACCTAGCAGGGATTTGATACTGGGGAAAACAAAACAAAACAAAACAAAACAAAAAACAAAAAAAAAGCAAACTGATTCGTTCTCTTTCAGCAATTATCATTTGCTGATAGCCCTTCATGGAGGTGCTTTGCGGGGAGGGAGTGCTTGTGAAATGTTTCCCACCTATGTTCGCATGTTGATTTATGTCTTTGCACATGTCTCATTAAAGTAACCATACTGTTGAGATTCCCTAGATATGCCCTCTGATTGAAGACTATCTGACAGCAGGCATTCTATTCCTCTGGCTCCTAGAATACGTCTGTTCCCCTTCCCACAAGGCTCCCCAAGCCTGAAGTATAGGGGTTCTGTTGTGGAAGAAAAAATTGAGGCTGGACACTCCATAGTCATGTATTCTTTTCATTTCGGCCAGTTGCAGGTCTTTGTAATATTGCCTATCTGTGGAAAAACAAAAAACAACTTTTTGATGAGTGGTGAGTACTTTAATTACCTGTGGATGTAGAAGACAGTTAGAATTTAAAACAGAAAATTAGAACATAGAATAGTTTTCTGCACTGGGTTCAGGAAAATGGCAGTTTCCTCTAGGATCTATGTCTTCTCCAGTCATAGGTATTAGGGTAGGTTTAGAGTACCAGTCATGAATTCCCTCCTGTTGAGTGGGCCTTGAATTAGGCATCTCTTGGTTATCCTCAAGTAAAAGTTTGAAAATTGCACCATTAGAGTATGTCTTGCCTGGTCTGTCATTGTTGTAGATCATAGGTTTCCCAGCTGGGTAGAACTACTGATGGCTTTTCTTCCTTTGCAGCTTGCATAGCACCTTCCAGTACTATGAGTATTAGTCTTTTGGGAAGAGGCTTCCAAGCCAGTTCCATCTCAATTCCTCCAATTCCTGTGCTCAACGTATGTGGTGTCTTCAGTAAAAAGGTCTCACCTTCAAGTTCTCAGTGACAAGCAAGGACAATGGCAATAGCCTGTGTGGTTGTGGGTGTCGTTTGGAGCACTGTAACCAACAATATAAGCTTAGAATATGAGGTTTCCCTATATATTTTTCAAACTTCCTTAGTGTTATTTATCTCTCCTTCTTCTTTTTTTCCTGTCTTTTATTCTCCTTCTCTCCTCCACAGTTAAAGCCCCACTCCCTCCCCATTTTTCTCTCCCCACATTCGGTAGCACCTGTGTTCTACTGTCTCCTTCTCTAGAGCTCCTTTTTTCTGCCTGTGCCCTCATGGTTCCTATTACCTTCCTGGCTTCTGCAGCTACTTTGTGTTATATATTCAAAAATAGATTGATTCGGAGACAGAATCCACAAATAAGAGAAAACATTATATTTATCTGCTTGGATCTTACTCAGTTTACTATTTTTCAGTTCTACAGACATACCTACAAATGTAGTTTTTCATAGCTGAATAGGATTCCATTGTGTATATACACCGTATTTTCATTATTCATTCAAGTGAAGGACATCTGTTTCCACTTCTTGGATATTGTGGATAGAGTGGCAATGAACATGTAGTAGGATATCAAGTCCTTCCTTTGGGGATATGCCAAAGAAAGGTCATATGGTAGTTAAGGATTTTCAGCAATTTCATAAGATATTTTTTAGCCATTTTTATTTCTACTATTGAGAACTCTCTGCTGAGATTCGTAGCCCATTTTACGTTTGATAGGGTCTCCCTAGTCCCAACCTGCCTGGAAATTATTATATGGAACAGGTCAGTCTGGATCTCACAGAGATCCACCTGCCTCTGCTTCCTGAGGGCTGAAATTAAAGGCACATGCCACCACACCTGGCAGTGTAGCCCATTTTTCACTGGATCATTTGTTGTTGTATTTTTGTTGCTGTTCTTCATATATTCTGAATATTAATCTCTCTCAGATGTATATCTACCAAAGATTCACTTCCACTTTTTGAGTATTTTCCTTTACTGAATAAAAGCTTTTTAGTTAATGAGATC
The DNA here is from genome assembly GCA_035773235.1 of Eospalax fontanierii. Lineage (NCBI taxonomy): Eukaryota > Metazoa > Chordata > Mammalia > Rodentia > Spalacidae > Eospalax > Eospalax fontanierii. The sequence goes on from CM069527.1 coordinate 45,448,116, forward strand.
CCACTGGTTAATTGCTGTCCTTAATTCCTCAGTCATTGTATTTCTATTCAGAAGTTGCTTTACTGCACCTTTATCATGTGGGGTACTGCCTATCTATTCTATTTCAACCCTTCCGGTTTCACATTGAAGTCTTTGATCCATTTGGAGCTCATTTATGTGCAGGGTGATAGCTTTGGGTCTAATTTCATTCTTCTTTATGTGATTTCCAGTTTTTTTTTTTTTCTATTCTGATTTATGAAGTTTCCATGTCCTATCTTTAAGCTCACTGTTTTTTATCCCCTGAGTTAGTCTGTACCTGCTGTTGGGGAGTATTTTCTGGTACTTTCTTTGTAGACTGCCTATGTCTCTAGTTATACTACTGATCTCTTCTTGCATGCTAGTATTTTTTCCATTTAGATCCTCTAACATCCAAATTAATTTAAGCTATTTGTCTTATAATTCCGAATTTTGTCTTGTATCTGTGTCTTTTTCTGCTGATTTCTTTTTTTCAGAATCTGACTTTAATTTTAGTATTCTATGGAACTTTTTTTCTTAATATGGAAAATGTAACAAGATTTGGGACAAACAGGACTTTTCTATGAGTTTAGAATTTGACTGTTTAAAAAGACCATTTATGATTATCAAAGACTTCAAGAGCTGTAGTACACATGCTTTCCTTTCTTCCTGCTGGGTAAGGCTTTACAGATGGGCTTTAGGTTGGTCTTCTCCCTGGATTGGACTCTGGAGTATTTTACAGTGCTCATTCTCTCCCTATGTTAAATCTACAGTGGGTCTTTCTCAGACTCTAGCTGTGTATATCTAATGGAGTTCATAGAGAAAACACTCACAAAAGTGACCTCCACATTTGCAGGCTCACAAAGAAGGTTCTTACTCTTTAAATTTTGACTTCAAGGCATTTGTCAAAATATTTCAAAGAGTTTAATGTTTTATGATGGCTTGATTGGCTTTTTGTCTGAATTTCTCAGTTGCTGAATTTCTGACCGTTACTCTGACCAGATTTTGACGCAACCGTTTTCCTGATCTCTGTTCTTTTTCATTTTGCTGAGATTTTTTTTCTTATAAGATGGGAGTGAGTCCTCCCAAATTCTGTTTGCTAGAGGTAAAACAGAAATTTTCTCTGCTTTTTATCCCTTGTATTTGTTACAATGTAGTTCTGTTATTTATTTGCTTGTGAGTCTTCCCTCATTAGGCTTTAAGCACCTTGAAGTTTGGAGTTTTCTCTTTAAAAGAGATTATGTTCATGTATTATTAGAGTAGAGCATTAATAATTTTTCTCATTATTGTAACCAAATACCTGAAAAGAAGCAATTTAAGGCGAAAAGGATCTATTTTTGACTATTGGTCACAGAAGGTAGAGTTCTTCATGAGGGATAGGCATCGGCATGATGAAGTTCAAGAAGACAGGAGCATGTGGCTGGGACTCCTCATCAAATGCCAAGAAGCAGAGACAGAGTACTGGTGTTGCCTTCATTCTGTTTTTCCCTTTTTTGTTCAATTCAGGATTCCAGCCCATGGATGGTGCTACCTGATTTAGGTAGGGTCTCCCTCTCTAGAAATTTCTTCTCTGGAAATATCCTCAAAGTTATACCCAGAAATGGATATCCTCCCAGAATTCTAGATTCCAATTCCAGTCAAATTGACAGTGGAGATTACCCACCCCAGTTATACTGTCTTTCACAGTATTGTTCAAGAGCATTTGTTGATTTGAGTTCAGTTGAGTATATACAAATTATGCATTAAAACATTAAGGTTATAACAGACTCCACATCCATTTTCTTTCCTTTTTCTTCTTTTTTCATTATTCCATGTGGCATTAAGAATCAAACTTATGGCTTGTTTGTACTATGCAAATGCTTTACCACAAAGCTATACCCCAAATCCCTTAATTTCGTTTCTGTATTCTGTTTTCACATTTCCTTTATATGCCTCCCTCTCTCTTTATAGCATTTTACTTATTGGCAACAATACAAGATGAATATAGGTGGATTCATATAAAAAACATTGGATGGAGATTGTTTCAATAAATTAAACATTACTAGAATAACTGACTTTGGACTAAGAATTGATTCTCCACTCACGTGACAATTCTAGAAGAGCAGCAGTCATTGCTGAGAATATTGTAATAAAAAGTGTATGGAAATAAGATATTAATTTCACTTGAAAAATATCATCATCAATATATGTTTTCTCTCTGGTAGAAAGAAGTAAGTGCTTTAGTGCTCTGCTTTTGAGTATTCCATGTCTTCCTATTACCTCACAAATATGCACTGATTATTTTAAAATTCTTGTTCTATGGTTTCTATAAGTCTGTCTTATCTGTACATAGTCTAAGTTAGAAAACAATGGATACTTAATTTTAATTAAACATTAACATACTCAATTATAACTAATATTAAATAACTTTCTATTATATATTTATTTATATAAATAATTTCAAATTAATTTTATTTATGTAATAATTTAATTTCTGGTAAATAATAATCTTTTTAACATGAGTAATATCAATGCTGCATAGTTATATTTAACTTGTATTTTCTACAAACTTATAAATGTTAGATTTTCCTTTTGAATCATAGTTGCATTAGCCTTAGAATAGTACATTCACCAGGGTCAAATAGAATCAATTTGGACATAATTTGGGCAGCTTTGATTTCTGGGAATTCAGATTAAGCAGTTGGGATTTAATATCTTTATTTCAGTTGGGAAGAACTTTCAGCAACCTGCTCTCTGAAGTTTTGAAAATATAATTACATCTCTATAAAAACTTCCCAAATAGTTTATTCATTTTGAAATGTCAAGGTAGGTAAGCTTTTGCAGCTAGTACTGGATAAATGTTAATGTGTATTTTATATTGACACAAGACCCTCAGTACAATAATTTGGACAAATAAGATCTAAAATTTCATTTTTTAAACCTGAAAAAGTTTATGCAGGAATTCCTCATTTTAATTATAAAATAAAATATAACTGTGCTTTTTCTTCATTTAAAAATCTTGACATATTATAGATTTTTTGGATTAAATGAAATTAATTCAAAATAATGACAACACTGGCAACATGAACCCACAACCTGGGAGCAGTGGATTTGATTTGTTGCAGAACAGAAACAAAGCACAGTGGAGTACCACACGGGCATAGCCTGGGTATGTTTGGATCAAGTCCAGGCATGTTTTAGAAGGTCCATTATTTTATACCATAGAGCATTCAGTATAATTGTTTGACTTCCTGCCCTTACCAGTCTCCTGTACTATGGCCTTTGTGTTTCTTTCAGCTTGCACTTAGAACTTGAATGTAAGCATAAAGTAAAATTAGATCTAGTTTCATGCACCAAGATGATTTAATTCATTTGGATATACTAAAGCCCAGCTTAAGATAAAAATTAGAATTTTTCATTCTATTTTATTAATTTTTAATATTGTTTATTGAATGTTTGTGCATTTCATATAATAGATCTTAACCAGATTTAAGGCCACTTCCCTCTCTCCAGTCCCCATAGCACCCTCCACCAGATATCAGGTATTCTATTACATATGTTGAGTCCTATCTGGTCAAGCATTTGTACCCAGATGTCTCTCAGTGCAGGTTCATCCACTGGAGTCTAGTCAGCAGTCAGCCTATCTAGTCCCTCCCTCACTTATAGAAGATCTACTCTCCCTCACCCCACAGGAAGCATTTTTCAACTGTTCCTTGGCTAGGGTGGGCACTATTCCCATTTACTCCATTCTATTTTGATGTTTTTGTCTGATTGAATCACCATGGGTCTTGTGGGTGTTGACATCATTATTGCAAGTTCATGAGAAAGTTCCCAGAGGCCTGAAAGACTCTGTTTCCTTATGTTCATGCATGAACCCTGGTTCTTACAATTTTTTTTGGCTCCTGTTTTGCAATGATCCATGAGCCATGGGTTGCTGAGGTATAGTATAGAAATACTATCCAGAGACAAGAACCCCATAGTCTTTCATTCTCTAAAACTTAACCAGTCATGGCCTTCTGTATGTTTCACACTCTGTCATCTGAGGAAGTTTTGCTGATGAGGGTTGAGGGATGTATTAGAATTGTTTCTACCCCTGTTATTCTATGTTCTGTGAACCTTAGGTGTAGAGGTTCCACTTTGGATATCTCACTTAGGGTTGGCATCTCTCAGACATATAGTCTTTGTGTGTGAACCCTCTAATAGCTTCCATCTATTGCAGAAAATATAAAAAAGCTTACTTCATGAGTGGTAAATAATATACTTTTCTATAAATATAAGAATTCTTATTTAGCAAACAGTACAAAATTTCATTTGTCTATAGATATGTCAGAAATAGGATTTTCTTTAGGATCTATGACCTCTCCAACCATGTGTATTTGGCTATATTTACAGTCCCAACCATGAATTCCCTCCAACTGAGAGAGCATTAAGTTCAATTAGATATCACTTGATTAGTGATAGATAAAATGCCACTCACTACTTAGCCAATAGAGATAATTTACTGTGCCAGTCATTGTGGTTATTAGTCTTACAGCTTAGCTGGGCACTGATTGATTTTCTCCCTTAACACATTGCATAATGTACTCTAGAACTAGGAGTGCTATTATTCAGGGAGAAAGCTTACAGGTTAGTTCCTGCTCCATTGCTCCAAGTTCTGGGTCTACAGTATATCCTGTTTTCAGCCGTTGGGTCTTATCATCAAGTTCTGGGAGGTGATCAAAGGCTCTGACAGTAGCCTATGTTATTTTGGAAGTACCTTCAACTATTCTGGTCAAAAACTTGAAGGGAAATTTCTCTTGTATGTTACTGTGTTTCTTCATATGTAGCCTTCAGATATATATGTCCATTCATGTTCAGATATTGTATGTGCAGTTCTCAGGGCAGTTATGAGTTAATTCATTTCATTCTGACTTTTTTATGCCACCTCACTCTCTTCCTGTCTAAAATCCTTCTTCCCTCCCCAGTTTAAGCACCCCCATTTTCCCTTGATAATACCTGTCTCCTATTATCCATCTCTTGAGTCTCTTCTTCTGTATCCCTTGGTTCCTTGTATGTCCTTCACACCTCCCTTTCCAGTTAAATATCCCCAATTTTCCCTCTTGGTAATATTTGTTATTTATTATTCTCCCTTTCTGGATCTCATATCCCTTTGCCTCTGTTCTTCCTTTCGGTTTTCCTGGCTCCTGATATTACATTAGCATATATACTCACTTATAAGGATTTGGTGCTAAGATCCACAAATAAGTGAGAACATCTATTTGCTTGCTTTTCTGAGTCTACGCTATTCACTTTGTATAAGAGTTTCTAATTCTGTCTATTTAGCTGCAAAATTCATCGCTCCTTATAACTGAAATAAAGAACTCCACTGTATAAATGCACCATATTTTCATTATCCCTTCATCAATTGATGAACATTTAGGTTATTTCCATTTTTTAGCTATTGTGAAAATAGCAGCAATTAGCATGGATGTGCAGGTGTCTCTACAGTAAGATGAGTCCTTTGGGTATATGCCAAGAAGTATTATAACCAGATCATATGGTAGATTCATTTTTCATTTTTTCAATTTTTTAAATTTAATGTATATGAGAGTTATTGCCTGTATGTATGTAAGTGCACACATGTATTGCAATGCACATGAGTTCAGAAGGCGGCATCTTATTCCCCTGGAATTGAAGTTACATGCTGTTTTCAGTCATCAAGTAGGGGGAACTGAACCCGGTTCTCTGCAAGAACAGTCCGTGCTCTTAGCCACTGAGCCATTTCTCCAGCCTCTCAGTTTTCATTTTTTAAGAGTTCTCCACACTGCTTTCCTTAGTGTTTGCACACGTTTGTTTACCCACCAGCAGTGAATAAGTGTTGCCCTTTCGCCATATCCTCCCCAGCATTTGGTGTCTTTTGTTCTCTTGATCTTAGTCAGTCTGACTAGGGCAAAATGAAATCTTCAAGTGGTTTTGATCTGCATTTCTCTAATTACTAAGGATGCTGAGAACTTTTTAAGATGTTTCTTAGCCATTTTTATTTCTTTGAGAACTAACTGTTCAGGTCCTTAACCCATCTTTTTATTAGGTCATTTAACTTTTTTGTTCTTTGGTTTTGAGTTCTTTGTATATTCTGGTTATTAATCCTCTGTCAGATGTGTAGCAGGTGAAGATATTCTACCACTCAGTGGAGTTTCTCTTCACTTCCTTGGTTTTCTTTTGCTATAAAGAACCTTTTTAGCTTAATGAAGACTTACTTGTTGATTTTTGACCTTAATGCCTGGGTAGCTAACGTTTGATTCAGAAAGTTCTTTCCTCTACCTATGTCTTTTAGGACACTCCCTATGTTTTCTTCAAGCAGTTTCAGAGTTTCAGGTTTCATATTAAGGTTTTTAATGCATTTGGACTTGACTTTTGTGCAGTGTGAAAGATATGGGTCCAATTTAATTTTTCTACAGATGAATATCCACGTGACTGAAATTTCATGCACTCCTGTTTGGATCTTCTACTTTGTTCCACTGATCTATGTGTCTGTTTTTGTACAAATACTATGACGTTTTATTATTGTAGCTTTATAATTTGAGATCTTGTATAGTGATTCCTCCCCAGGATTTTTTTTTCCCCAAGATTGCTTTAGCTATCCAGGATCTTTTCTTATCCCATATGGATTTTAATGGTTCTTTCTATCTCTGTGAAGAATCTCATGGAGATTTTTGATTGGCATTACATTGAATCTATAGATTAATTTTGGTAGTGTTGTCTTTTTCACAATATTAATTCTACCAATCCATCTGCTCCATAGGTCCTTCGATCTCCTGGTAGCTTCCTCCTTCTCTCTATTTAAAGATTTAAAATTTTTATTGTAAATATTGTTAATGTCTTTGGTTAGGTTTATTCCTAGATATTTTGTTTTTTTGGTGGCTATTGTGAATGGGAGGTTTACATGAATTCTTTCTCTAACTGCTTATTATTGGTATATAGAAAGGCTACTGATTTTTGTAAGTTGATTTTGCAAACTGTCACTTTGCTGAAAGTATTATTCTTAGCCTTTTTCTGGTGGAATTTTTGGGATCTCATGTATAATAACATATTGTCTTAAAATAATGATAATTTGATTTCTTTTCCAATTGTGGTCTGTTAGAATGAGTGGAATTATTTCAACTTTTTGTATATGTTGAAGTTTGCTTGTGTCCTAGTATGTGGTCAGTTTTGAGGTAACTTGGATGAGCTGCTGAGTAGAAATTGTATTTTTTCATGCTTGGGTACACTATTCTGTAGATGTCTGTTTGTTCTATTTGATTAAGATGTCATTTAATTTAGATGTCTCTGTACTTATTCTATGTCCAGTTGACCTGTCTATTGGAGATATTGGGGTACTGAAGTCCCTGCTATCACTGAGTTGGGTTTAATCTGTATCATGCATACTGTAGCACTATTTTTTTTTTCAAGAAATTGGGTGTACCGGAATTTAGTACTTACATGGTCATGATTGTAAGATCTTCTTTTTTGATTTCTCCTTTGATAAAAATGAAGTGACTCTTTTTATCTCTTCTTTGAAATCTATTTTGTCAGATATTAGAAATGCAACACCTGCTTTCTGCTTAGTGACACTTATTTGGAATATTTTTCTGTCTTTTTATCCTAAGGCAGTGCCTGTCCTTGAAAGTGAGATGAGTTTCTGGAAGACAAAAGAAAGAGGGACTTTGTTTCTTAATCCATTCCACTAGCCTATGTCTTTTGACTGGGTAATTGAGGCCATTGATATTTAGAGTTATTATGGAAAGATATATATTATTTACTGACATTTTAATTTATGTTCCTGGTCCTATTTCTGTAATCATATCTACCTTTGTTTTCTTCCCTGTAACCTCTTATATAGTCTCCCATAGTCATTTCAATTTACAGTCCTTTGTATTGCTTTATGCATTCTCTGTAGGCCCGACTTAATGAGTATGAATCCATTCAGCAAATTCAGGTCATGGAAAAATTTCCATTCTCCTTCATCTGTGATAGTTTCTTCAGGGGTGGGGGGGAGTAAATCATTCTGGGCTGACATTTCTAGTCATTTAGAACTGGGAATACTTTGCCCCAGGATCTTATGACATTCATAGTTTATGTTAAAAGTCAACTGTAATTCATGTGCTTTCCTTTACACATAACCTTTTTTTTTTTTTTTGATGCTTACAGTACTCTCTTTGTTCGATAATGCCAAGGGAAGTTTCTCTTTTGGTTCTGTCTAATGGTGTTCCGTGTGCTTCTTGTATATAGGTGTGTCTTTCCTTAATTTGGGGAAGTATTTTTTTTTCTATAATTCCATTGATGATCTGATTGATAACATTGACCTGAGATTCTTCCTCTTCTTGGATTCCTATGATATGTAGGTTTGGTCTTTACATGGTCTTTTCTATATCTCCTGTATATTCCATTCCTGTGTTTTAAAAGAAAAAGTAGGACAGGCATGGTGATTCATACCTTTAGTTCCAGCATTGGAGAGGCAGAGGCAGGCAGATATCTGTGAGTTCAAAGCCATCCTGGTCTACATACTGAGTTCCAGACCAGCTGGGGCTACAGGGAGACCCTGCCTCAAAAAGACCCCCACCCCCCAAAAAAAGGTAGTCTTTTCTTAAGGAATCCAGTTCTTCAACTTTGTCATCGAGTCTTAATAATCTGTTTTCTATTTAATTCATTCTACTGATGAAGCTTTCTCCTGTTATTTCAAATTTACTTAAGTTTTTCAATTACACCTTCATTTCAACTTGAACCTTCTTCAATATTTCTCTCTTTTGTGAATTCACTTTTCACCTACTGAATTGTTTTATTTTATTCAACTGTATATTTGTATTTTCTTGAGTTTCTGCCAGAAGTTTAGATCTATCCTCTTTTTCTTTGAGTTCTTCCTCTGTGTCTTCCTTAAGTTCTTTGATCATGTTTATTATTGTTCTTTTAAATTCTGTGTTGGGGAGTTCCTCGGGCTTATTTTCATTGTAGTGCACATCTGTAGAACTGATGCGTTTTACTGGGAATATATTCTCTTGGCTTTTCATATTATTTGTGTTTTTACATTGCCATTTGAGTATTTGGATATCTTTTGTTGGGTGTATGTCCGATAGGAAATTCTAATTTGACCTTGTTTATTTGAAGTTTGACTCTATTCATATTAATGTAGTTTGATTGCTTTTTGCTCAGGTATGAAAAGTTAGTTGGTGTGTGCTTCAGGGTCGTAGGCTGGTCTGGAGAGTAGGCAAGTCTGTAGCAGGCAGATCAGGAGTAGGATCAAGTGCAAGTCTGGGGGATGACAGTTTTCGGATGGCCTAACAGAGGAAACTGAAGAATTGAGTTGGACGCAGGGTGCAGAGGATCTGGACGCAGTGTGCAGGTCTGGATTATGAGGGTAGTTCAGAGAGCTCGGGCGGAAAGAGAAAAAGCGGCCTGTGTTCAAGGATAGAAGGGGAACCGTTTCAGGAATGAAGAGGTGGTACAGCTCAGGCTGTACGGGAATCGAGAGCATTGGGCCGGATCCCTGACTTAGCAGAGTAGAAGGCTGATCTCAGAAGCCCAAAGGCAAGGTCGTGTTGGAGACAGCCTATGGAAGGTCTAACAAACTAGGTTGGAAGATTGACCTGGTCTGAGTGCAGGGGATCAGGAGCCAGTGGGCGGGTCTGGAACAAGATGGCAGTCCAGAGATCTGGGCAGAAAGAGCAAAAGCAGGGCTGGGACCAAGGCTAGAAGGGGGACCACGTTCCAGGAAGAGAATTTATTTCTAACTTGATAGGGACAGCCAAGCTTTCCTTTCTCTCTCTTGGGCTTTGCTTTGTTATCATGGAAATGTAATTTTACCCCATCCAGTTTAAAAATATTAATTGTGCTTGTCAAAATAAAAATCTCTTCTTAGGACTGGATGTCATATAAAAATGTCATATTGAAGGAAACAGACACATGAACTCCAAAAGCTCTAGTCAGCTAAATGAATATTGACTAGCTAATATGACTATACTGAAAAAGAACTTTATAAACTCTCAAGGTAGAAGGTGAAGACCGTACCTTTGTCACTGTTCTGTCATGTCTTAAAGTTGTAGACTGATTTGAAAGAGTTTCTATCCTGTTAAGTCTACCAGATGTGCTATGACTAGAACAGAGTTAAATATGCAGATCTCTTCACTACATCACACACATCATGATGACTAAAGTGCTAGAGATTAAGCAATCTAAACTATTTCCTATGCTGTAAAATGAGTAACCAAAAGACACATCTTTAAATGATTACATTTCCAAAATAGCATAATTGCCAAGATTATTTATATACTATTAATTTTACTAGTAGTTCATGAAAATAGGTTATGTGCAAGAAACTGTTCCAAGAAAATGAGTCAATGTTTATTTTATTCAGATTGTAGTATTTGGCAGTGAATACAATATTTAAACTTCAAAAGAACCCCTTGAGACACATACATACAAATGCACATCAAATCTCTCTTTCTCTCTCTAATTATCTAATTCTATATCCTTCTCCACATGTGAAAAACTGAGATTCAGAGAGCTTAAGTGCTCTACCTATGGGAGACATATGGTTAGTAAGTGAATAGACAGGATTTGGTGCAATTCAGGCATATTTACCCTACTGCTCTCATTACAATACTCTATAGTCCTAGAAAAACCTTAAAGGCAAAGATAACTGACAAGATACTTGAACTGAACTCCTTTAGCCCTAGTCCCTTCCGTACTTTGTCATTTATGTGTTTCTGCTGAAGTTGTTAAGATAATGCCACCCTCCCCATCTTAAATACCAGACTTATGAATATGCACTTTACATGGCCAAAAGATTTTGCAAATGAGATTAGTATAAAAGTTTTGAGATGGGAAGATTACTTTAGACGTTCCTAGTGCATCAAATACAATCATAAGGACCTTAGAAGTGAAAGAGGGGGGTAGAAGAGTCAGAGAGTGGATGTGAGGACTCCATATGTCCTTGCTGGCTTTGAAAATGGAAGAAGATTTTGAGTGAAAGAATTCAAACAGCCCCTGGAAGCCAGAAAAGGCAAGGAAACAGATCCTCCTCTAGAGCTTCCATAAGGAACACAACCCTGGCAACAGTTAGATTTTAGACCTGTGAAAGTCATTTTAGATTTCTGACTTCCAAAATTGTAAGAAGATAGACTTGTTTTAAGCCACTAAATTTCTAGTAATTTGTTACTGAAGAAATAAGAAATGAATATGTATAGTCCTAAAGCAAAAACTCTGCAAAAATGCTGTTTCTCTTTTATTCATTCCTACTTTTCTTTTCACTCTGTGCATTCCATGAAAATTTTTGGTATGTTTGAGCAACATATAATTCATTGAACTTTATTCATGAACAACCAAACTCTCTGAGGGATAATCGAAATACCTCAAACTACAAGCCATCAATCTCCTTGCCTGTCTAACATGAGTTAATTTAAGGCAAATGATGGAGTGCATTTTAACTTTCATGTTGATTCTGATTAAATACTAGCATCATCCTGGGGTGCAAGTTTGAAAAAGGTTTATGGCCTTGCTGAACGAGAAGCATGCTAGTTGAGAGAGAGAGAAGAGAGAAAAGAGAGATATATATATAGAGAGAGCTAAAAAATTCATTTCAGAGAGGTGAAAAATAACTTTCACAATTCATAGCAGATTTGAAGAACATGGACAAATGGTAACAAAATAGAGACAGAAAGGGGTGAAGGCAGCTCTTGACATGTTCAAGAATGTATGTGTTGCAGCTAATTAGAGTAGCAGCCTTCAAGTTGCCTAGTACACTAATTCAAACAAAGTAAGAGTCCTCTGTCTAGGGGAGATTTAATAGGTCATTCTAAACAATGATTGGTTAACATAACAGTTTATAAAATACTATCAGTGACTTTACATTTCTGGCCAACTATTTCAAACTTAAAAACACATGGTCAAAGAAAAACTGATAGTTAAGTTATGTAATTATTCACTTTAACTTATGCTTTAGGGACCCTAACTAAACAGAAGTCTGATGATTTCTCTCTTTTAATCAAGAAAAACAATTATGTTCCTATATTCCATTTTTAATTGTTGAAGTCCTCAAGTCCTTCTAGAAAAGTGACAATATTCTCATTTTCTTTTGGCTCTCCGTATGTCCCATCCTGTAAAGCTGTAACAAGTTTTATAGAATGCATTTAATCAACAGATATTTATCCTCAGATATTCAATCCTTTGAATTTTTTTCATTCATAGGTAACAAATATTTATTTTTTGGTGAGATGCAAAAATATCACATTATTATCTATCTATAGGAAGAAAAAATATCTTCTCAATTACTGCATTTGTCATCTTAATTTGGTATAGTTATAATCACACAAATATGACAGAAATTATAATTACAATAAAGATATTTTTGTATTGCTTGTTGTATTAACTATGATCAGCTCAGTTTTAAACTATGTGCTAATTTAATAGTATATATCACCTGTATTTGAAATATTCACAATATCAAAAATGTTCATAAGTATAAAATGAGGTTAAATTAAATCTACAAATTAGCAGTCCTTTCACATCAGTTTTATGATATGCAAACTTCTTACCAATTAAAAGTAATCCTTAAAGTCAGCGTAAAAAATGAACCTCTTTTGTGAATTCTGAAAATACAAAGATTTCTAATATATAATAACCAAAATACTACTTAGATATCTGTGGTTAAGTACAGGTAGGAATAACACGTAGACATACGTAAAGAACAATGCTATAGAATAGATACAGAGTGAATAGCTTTGCAGGAAAAAATTAAGATTCTCCTGAACCTACCTTAAATAAAGCATCCAGCGTATGATCGAGATGGATCACTTGCTCTCATAAATCTGGCATTTAAACTGAGCTAGTTATGAATATTCGTGACAGAAAGATTTAGGTGTATGCCTCATCCCCCACAAGTGACTAAATAATTAGTCTTTCAGTTAATCTTCATTACCATTGTCATCTTCCACCTTGTCCTTTGAAAACAAGATTGAAATAGAAGGATATCTACAAATTCATATTGAGAAATATGAGGGCTGTAAGCCATTCATATGACAAAGGTGCTTGGAAGAGACAGCAAAAGTTATTTCATCTAATCTATAGATACACCAATGTTAAATTGATTAAAATTTCAAAGGCGATTTCAGGGCATGGTAATGCTGATGAATAGTCCACAGACAGCAAAGGGTAAGATGAAATGCAGGCTAAGAGGAAGCACTAAATTGTCTTTCACATGCTTTGTGCCTCTATAACATTTCTGCTCCCTATAACAACACATCCAGCTATTAGTTCAATCAAAGAGATGAATTTACAACTGAAGATGAGTTTATCCATGTGAACTGAGATCGTGGATATGAATTTTGGATTCTCTTACGGGATCTTTTTTTTTAAACAAAATAAGAGAAACTGATGAAAACTTACCCTTAGGAATTGCATTCTCTACCACTGAGAAGGAAACTTCATTTAGTCACTAAAGCTCCTAAATTCAGGAAAAATAACTCATTATAATGGTTTTTAATTGTTATCCAGTGGACATTGGGCAGTTCGATAATATGTTGTCTAATACACTCTTATCCTGTAAGTATTGTTTTCTCTTTGCAGACAAGATAATTGAGGGTATAGACTTAAAAGATCTTTTATAAGTTAATTCCAGATCTTTAATGGAAAAGAAGTTTGAAACCATGTTCTAAAATTTCAGGTAAAAATTATCAGATTTACTGGTTTGTAGAATGCTTAAATTACTCTTTTATCTTTTTTGATGATTCAGTTAGGATAAAAAGATTACCAAGAAAAGTTACCTTAGATAGAATTGATACAAATAAAGCAAACAATGGATAAAAAAGAGGAAAAAAACTTTTTAAGAATATCATTTTTAATGTTAAATAATTTACCTGAAATTATTCTATCAATAGACATATATTCATTTTTTTTAACTATCTCCAAGTGTGTGTCTCTTCAAGAACCAAGATTTTTTTCGTAAACAAGTTACACTGCTCTTGGCTTTTGTAAAATAATACTGAAGTTATTAGTAATTAGAGTTTCATCCATTGTTTTTCACATTCATAGACAACTCTTCTGAGGAGCTTCTATCTGGTTTTTCCAATCCATTTCTAAATGTACATAAACAGAAACTTCATTGACATTCAACAAGAGGAAATTCTTTCCAGTGAGAATCTTTTAGAAAATTTGCCTCTCGGTGAATAAAAGTTTTAAGAGAATTTAGTCCTCAACATTCCTATGCAATCTTAGTCACTTGTTTTTTGATATTTCTCCTTACACTTAACATGAAAATAAAGCAAAAATAACTTTTATTGTCACAAAGTGAATTTATTTTTAAAAACTTTGCTCCTTTGCTCTTCACTTAGGAATATTTTTCTCCCAGACATGAAATAATTAGTGTTTTTCTGTCTTATATTCCTACAACTGGAAATGAATGTATATCCAGTTATATCAAAGTAATTAACATTGCAAATATGAGTTTGAAGTAAGAAAATGTTCTAGCAATAAAATTTAAAATATATCTTCATCATAAACTAATAAAATCTGTTGTGCATTAAACTGAAAAGGAATTTGTTTCTACGCAATCTGCTCTCTTCTGTGCTGCAGTATGCAATGTATAACTTTTAAAGGGAGCAACTGGTTAGATTAACAAACACAATTCTGATATTTTTGGCGAACAGTTTTGAAGAAACTAATGCCTTTGCTTATAGGTGCCTCCTATGGTAATAAAATTTCTTCTAATCAGATTAGAACATTTGTTAAAATCATTATGATTCAAAGTAGAAAGTCAACATTGGTGTCTATTCTTATAGGGAGTAACACAGAATCATTGCAGTCCTTTCAAAGGTCAGATTCAGGGATACATTCAAGTCATTAATTAAAATATTTCTGGCTCGAGGGGCTGTAGTAATGATGTAGTAGTTAAGAGTGCTTACTACTCTTGCAGAAGTCCTGGGCTTGGTTCCTGGCACCCACATTTGGTGGCTCACAGCAACCTGTTACTGTAGTTCCTGGGGAAATGTGATGCCCTTTTTTTGACATCCAGGGTACCCGTACATGCATGCTGCATTTAAACTCATGCCTACTTATGCATACAAATAAATAAATACACTTCTAAAATATTATTAACTCAAAACCAGAGTTCAAAATCAAGTGAACTTAGTTCAGGTCTATGGGAGAATCTATAGAGTGACAGTGCTCTTTGAGGCCCCACTGAATCGACTCTAAACACATTCTTAAGAGTGTTTGTTATATTCCAAACAATATCGTGACAAAGATGTTCTTTAATATTATTCTATATTTTCATTGAGGATATTTAAGGAAGTTCCAAATTATATATATATATATATATATATATATATATACATATATACACAAACATATATATATATATATATATATATATATATATATATATATTTGTATTACCTGTTGAAATTTGAAAACATCATGCTTAATGTAGGAATCTTGAGACTAGATCTCACCACCTTCTGAGTAATTTAAATTATGACTCCTTCCTAAAAGGATCAACAGCTGTATGTTCTGTTCTGAGTACGTCCTCTAACAACTGATATTTTCCCCAGGACAGCATTGCTGGAAGATGAGGCCTTTTGGAGATAGTTTATGGATTACTGCAGTTCTTTTTTAAAAAGCATATGTGTTTTGCCCGTCTTTAAGCTCACTCATGCATGTAAGGCCCAGGGTAGCCAGAAGAGAGCATTGGATTCCCTAGCATTGGAGTTACAGATTATTGTTTGCTACGGTCTGAGTTCTGGGAACCAAATCTGGGTCCTCTGTAGCCAGTGCTTTTAACCACTGAGCCGTCATTCCAAGCCTAATCGCTGCCATTAAAGATAAGTGAGTTAAGCCTCTTTCATCTTCTCTCATGTTAGGATACACTATTTATCTGCTTCCCTCTTTCTCATTACTGTATTGTTTTGCTCCATAACCATCCAGCGGGAAGGCTTTTCCATCAGATGCCATTTTCTCAGTTAATCTGTTTTCTTTGGGAAGATCTAAGAAATGTGTACCTAGGAATTCAACAGAGTTCATTTTTAACGTTTGGTGAGATTTTTTTACATCTTTTTCAAACATATTTTAATTGAATCATTGTATGTTTCAAACAGAAGACCACAAGTTTTAATCATTTTTATATTACTTTCCCTACATCCCCATAGCACCCCCAACAGGAATACATGCATTCTTTCATTTGTGTTAAAGTCTATTGTGTCAAGTCAGTGTCCTCAAGTGACCTCAGTGCAGTTTCATTCACTGAGGTCCTGTCATCCTACCCAGAGGTGTTTGCTTTAGAAAGACCAGCTCATCCTCACCCAACAGTAATCAGTTGTCAATATTTCTTAAACAAAGGTTTGGATCTGCTAAAATTTCCCCTGGTGCCATGCTGGGTTTTTGTCTGCTTGAGTCTGCATGGATCTCGGGCATGCTGAAATGATTGCTCTGGGTTCATATAATTAGGGTCCCAGGAGCTTGAAGGATTCTACTTCCATATGGCCATGCCCCTCCTCACTGGCTCTTACACTCTTTCTGCCCCATTGTCAGCATTGGTCCCTGAACACTGGGTGAGTGAAGCTTAATATAAGAGTCCTGTCCAGGGACCGTCTCCATGATTTATCCATTTGCAACCTTTTGTATTACTGTTCCTTTGTTGTGTGAGGGAGCTTTATTAGTAAGAGTGGAGAGATTCATTAGTGACTTCTTACCCCTTTTTCTATATCGTGGGAGCCTTGGGTGTAGAGCCTGCATTGTAGATGTACTGCTTAGGCATGGACAATTCACAGACAATGTTTGTGGGTGACCAGTTGTAGTACTCTGTATTAGTCTCTGTCTGGTGTAAAAGAATCTTCTTTAATGAGTGGTGACTGGGATACTTGACTGTACATATAAGGATACATATTTTGCATTTGGTAAGATGTTATATTAGCCTAGGAGTGTGAGAGCCTTGAGGATTTCTCTAAGATATATAACCCTTTCAACCATGTGTATCTGGCTGATTACAGTACCACACATGAGTTTCCTCCCATTGAGTGGGCTCTTAAGACCAATTAGATAACTGTTGCTTGGTCTAAAGATAAAAGTGCCATTACTGCATCAGTGTTGAATGCTGTGCTAGTCATTGATGTGGTATTTTGTCATGAAGCTGTTGTTGGGCCATTGATAGTGTTGTATGGTGCTTTGTAGATGTATAAGTGCTAGGCTTCAAGGGAAGTGGCTTCCAGGTCAGTCCAGCTCCATTGCTCCAAATCCAGTCTCTGAAGTATTATCTGTCTTCAGCAATAGGGTGTTACCTTCAAGTTCTGGGAAGCAATCAAGGGCTATGGCAATAGCCTGTAAAATTTTGGGAGTCTCTTGGACCACCTTGGTCAACAACTCAAAGGAAGGTTTCTCCTGTTTGTCACTGTTTCTTGTTGTGCGATCTTTAGCTTTGCACATGGGCTCATATAGAGATATTGTATCTCTCTTGCTTTTCTCTCTCTGTCTCTCTCTTTCCTCTCTCTCCCTGTCTAATCTTCCTTCCATGGCTTCTCCATTTAAAGTCTCCTTCTTTTTTCCATTTCTCCCTTTATAATATCAATCTCCCAAGAGCTTAATTTTTTAAAAAAATAAAAGGAACTTTAATCATATTACCTAAGTAAACAGAGCTTAACTAAAAAAAAAAAGAAAACAGATTTTACTGATCATTTTTTTTACCAAGAACTTATTTAATTCTCTAAAAAGGAAAAATCTTATATAGTAAATAAGTATTTCAATGCGCCATTCTTGGAACTGATGGAATTGATTTCCTAAATTTTAGTACGATATTATAACTGTATAGGGTTTTATATTCTAAGTTCAATCTAATCTCAACACTGGTATTTCACAGAAAATAGCAATTAATTTACTTTTGGCAATGAATTTATTAACTCTGAATATGGGACTGTATGTGTCGTGTATTTTTTTTTTTAAGACAGGATCTCTTTGTAGTCCCAGCTGGCCTGGAACTTGATATGTAGATCATGAAAGCCTTGATCTCATGGAGATCTGCCTGCTTTTTCCTCCTTCATAGTGGTGGGACTAAAGGCATGTGCCACTAAGCCTAGTACTGTGTGTGCTAGATGTTTCATTTTGATTTGAAAACACAAGACACAACACAGCTAATTAAGTTTTGTTGTTTCTTATTTTTATTAAAGTATAATTCATCTTTTTGAAAGTTCAATTTTTATAAATTTAGCTCCTTGAAGTTCTCTGAGAGAAATATCTGTGTTCACCCTAAAATAAAAATTTAGGAATGTGATGGAATTTTATCGGGAGGTAAGAAATGTAATTGAGTTTTACAAAACTCTATAATGCAACAAAAGCTTTCACCCAAACTGCTTCAATGTGTGCATTCAAATTGCTATTGATGTTATGAAAAATTCTCTATTTCATAATTATCTTTTTATGTTCTGTAGCATCTCTTTTGTTGTATGTGGTATATTCCACAAATCATTTATAAATATATTTATGCATGTATTCTTGCTAGTTTTCATTGAAATTTTTAACTTTATTGCTGAATCAGATTTTATTTTTCCTTATTATTAATAATTCACTTTCATATGGTTTTCAAGTATTGTTTATAATTATTTAATTTAAAATTGTTTATATGAGAGTTTCACAATTTTTGCTGAAGAGGCTCCATGTATTTGAACATTTTATCCACAGTTGGTGCTGCTGTTTTGGGAGGGTTAGGCAGTGTGGCCTTGCTGGAGGAGGCACACTCCTGGGGGTGGCCTTTAGCTTTGTCCCCATTTCTAATTTGTTTTTCTGCTTCTGATCAGTGCTTAAAGATTAGAGCTGTCATTTTTATGCTCCAGCCATTTCCCACCACGCCTCCCCTATCATGATGAACTCTAACCCCTCTAGACTCGTAGACCAAATGACTCTTTCTTTACAGGTTGCCTTGGTCATACTGTTTTATGTTATGTTCAGGAAATTCTTCCTTCCTCAAGATTTTAATATACCTAATATTTTAAGTACTTCTTAATTTTAATCAAAAATACAAATTTGCAATTTATTTTGGAAATATGGTAAAATCCATCTTTTTTTTCTCTTTATGCCTCCTCAGTCTTAATACTTATGACCAAAAAAAAATTCTACCTAATATAATTTGAAGTTGGCATGTATTACTCAGGAAGGTCATAGAATTCTGTTAAGTTAAAAAATGCACATGTATCTACTGTAAATTTCTGGCATGGTATTCTTGTTACTGATATCTAATTTTTTACCTGTCAAATATCAACAACATTATTAAGAATTATTAGGCAAATCCTTTTCTACTTAGGAGACAAAGGAAAGTGTGTCTCTACAGAAGTAGTTAGACACTTTGATAGGTGGGCCAATGCAAGACCTTTGAGTTTGTTATGGCTCTTAAACTCTGTTTTATCATCAAGTTCTGTAATTATAATATTTGGTTTGATGTTTATATTTTTATAATACTGAGTATTTTTATAATATATTGATAATATATTCTATATTGACAGTAACGATATATCCCTTATATGAAGGATTGATAAATAGCATTCATTCCAAATCAATGACAAAACAGAGTTTAAGAGTCATAACAAAAGTCCTTTATATAAGAGATATTTTGTTAAATATATGTATTTGAAGGTAAATTATTGAAGTAATATTGTAAAAGAACATTTTCTAACTCAAAGTAAAATGGTCCTTGCCTAGAAATAATAAATACTCATATAACATTTTTTTCTTCATTAGTAGGCATTATTTTATACAGTTTATTCATGAATGTTCAAGTCCTTGATTGTCTCAAGTCACAGTAACTCTGAGTCCATTGAAGCACTGTGCTTAGGTAAAGAGAGTTAAAACTCCAAAGAATGTGTTCCCAAGTCTATGTCCTCAACAAACACTGAATTTTTCCACAAAATCCAGTGGTCTCCAGCTGTACTTTCTGCTGGTCTTGTGCTCTCAGACTGGAATCTGGTGTAGGAATTTGAGTTTCTACTTTTAGAAGAGGAAGGTGAACTATACACTACCTCAGAATGATTATAATTTGACATTTGGACACACTACTGCAAAATCAAAGTACAATGCAAAATGTTAGATTTTACCAGCATTACAAAACAGTATCCTAATCATTTTTATGTTGTTTATGGTAAAAACTCAGAACAATGACTGTGTGTCTTAAATAACATACATACAGACTTTAATTCACTATTCATTAAAATAATAAATGTATAATAAGCACTTATTGCGAGTTAGTCTGTAAGTGTTGCCAACAATACGTGTGTCTTATAGTGATGACAGAGAGAGCAAATGTCTCTCCTCTTGTACTGTAGCATGGCAGCTTTGCAGAAAATAAGTCACATTTTCGAAACTGCAGTTCTAAAATGGTGCTGATGAAATTAGCCCAAACAGAGCATAACTTTCTATACTTAACACCATGAAAATCAATTCTACTGAAGAAATATTTCATAAAGTGCCTTTTAGAATTAAAACCACATCCTGTTAGAAGAGGGGGTAATTCTTTGCCATATGAAAATTATTTAAATGCTGCTTCATCACAAACCACTCCTGAAGAAAGTTGTATCATTCTAAAAATTGTGAATGTGTGTGTATGTATGTGTGGCATATGCATATATAGCAGTGTGAGTGTGTATATGTGTGCATGTGGAAGCCAGAGTTGTTCAGGCATCTTTCCTTGATCTATCTATCATCTATCTATCTATCTATCATCTATCTATCTCTTTTTTCACAGTTCCTCGGTAGATCTGAAATTCATCAATTCAGCTAGCCTGGCTATCTAATGAACTCCAAGGGTCTTCTTGTCTTCACACTCCCTTCCCCATTCCAAGTGCTGATGTGACAGGCACATGCTGCCATGCTTCCTTTTTAGTTTGGTGCTATGGTTCTAAACTCAGGACCACATGCTTGCTTGGCAGCACTTACCTCCTAAGCCATCTTCCAAGCCCCAGAGAAGCTTGGATTAATCACCAGATACCACATAATTAATTTTACTTAAGGTCTTATTCAAAATAGAACAAGTGAAAACTAAAGCTTTGAGACTGACTGTAAACCAGGGATAGAGGTAATAAGGTAAAAATGTTGAATTCCCAATTCTTGGAGGAAGTACAAAACAGATCATCAAGTAGCCAGTTAAACAATTTGTTGATACTTGAGAATCAATTACTAGATTCAACTAATCTTTATAATATGCCTGGAAATTAAAAAAAACCTTTCATCAAATAAGATAAAGCAATAGGATTTATAATGCTAACAAATCTCTTTTTATTGAAAGATCAATAAAACAAAACATTACACTAATTCTGGGCCTCTTGTTTTATTTTGCGGTAGTTCTCCAGTTAGATCATGCCCTGGAGTTAATAAAATAAGCTAACAACAAAACACAACAAAGAAGTCAGAATAAACAGTGACAGAAAGGAAGCTGGAGGAGAAGCCACTGTGCTCTAAAGTACACTGTAAAATGTGATCAATATTTTAAACATTACTGTATTCTTATAAATTAGAATGCATGGTAGTGAGTCAGTAGTCCTGTAGTTTTTCCTATCAGTGCTTCAGTTATTGTGTAACTTTTAGCATTAGAATCACATAAATAACATTTACCTTTGAATCTCCGAATTTTAATTTAAAACACATTCAGCTAACTGAAAACCATTTCCAAATCTTATTGCCAGTCATTATCTAAGTGAGATTAGCTGAGTCAACTACTTACTACTTTTTGATTCTTGTATTTACCCTTTCGATATTCTGACTTTCAAAAAACTTAATTACTTATCTCTTTTAATTTGATACCTGAGCACTTTATATTTCCTACGTATTGACTTGTCTGTCAATGTCTATATTGTATGAACAGTGTCTTTTTTATTTACAGTTTCACCAATATGTTGATCATTGACAGAGTCAATCGTCAGCAAATGCTTCATACTGGCAAAATGTGCAATCAATCAATGCATATTTTTACCAGTTGGGTATATTATTAGCAGTTAACTTTCCTGAAAGATGAATTCTAGGTAACAAGATAAATTGAAGAAAAATAATAATTTCTTTCAAAATGTTACCTACACTGTATTTGAATATTTTTTTAAAGTTTTAAGATCATATGATGCAAGTAGTTTCATGAATTGAAGTGCTTTTACTTTAAATGTCAAAAAAGGCAGTCAGTGTCTGATTTGAAACTTAGGATGTTGGCAGTAATAGTTACCCCTCTCCAACATATACATAGTGCAAACTTGGCATTCACGATTTCCCACCATTTCAACTCTGTTCAAACTTTGAAGAGGAAGCTTGCATGGAATATCAAGAAACTTTCTGCCTTATTTTTTAATCAAAGGGAGAATTTATCCATCTGGTACCTTCCATGAACTCTAAATTTACATTATAAAAAAAGAAACATAATTAATATATTTTTCGATTAGACAAAGTTCAATGCATGTGCATCAGCAATGAATTGTGAGTTCTTGGGCACATTTCATTTTGAAATATGTTCTTATCCTGAGAGAGAATGAAGAAGTCGGGGCCTGTAGCCTTTTGTAGTTGAGAAGAAAATTTTAGTGGTCCATGGCTGAAAACCAGGGGATGAGAGTTTCAGTTTTGGTCTTGAACATGTATCAAGCCCTATTGCCAACACATAGTCTTTCCTGTCACACTTTTCACTGATTCTAAATCAGTGAATGAGCTGTGTCTTCTGGCAGCATTGCTGCATTTGAATCTCTTCTCTCTCAAATCCAATCTGCACTTGCTAAACCTAGTGATCTGCATTTCAAAAAAAAAAAGTAGCAATGACTGTATAATCTCATATCATTAATATTCTCAGGAAGTAGACTAACTGGAAAAGGACCTTCTACAGCAGAAGAAGAGGTTGTGGGAGAAGCTTGTCGTATATTTTCAAAATTAGAAAGACTGGGAAGGAATAAAATCAGATTGTCAGTGTTTGGAGGTTAAATGCATTGATTTTATTGCAGAGGTGCAGTCAAAATGCCACCCCCATGTGATAGACACAGACAAAATAGAAAGAAATGGATACTGCTGAGTAATGTACTGGAAACCTATGACCTTTGAGACTTAAATATCCGGCTCAATAATAATTGCTGCATGAAAAATCACTTCATTTCTGTCAGCATTTTCTGTAAAATACTAGACAGTTTGAATCTGCCCAATGAAGTTTTTGAGATTTCTCTTAAAGGAGATTACGGGAAGAAGGCTTTTAGCTTAGGGTTGTATTCTGGCTCAGTTTCCATTGATAATGGATGCCTACAAATTGAAATTAATTATTCTTATTCGCTGCCTCTTGTTTCATGTGAGTACTCAAATGCTGGGAATTTTGGAAAAGTATATTAAGATATAATTTTCAGCCAAATTATTATTTGGTAAAGGGCCAGTAAATAAGGTTTGTTTTTAGATTATGTTTATGAAAGGAAGATGAATGTCATTTATGCCCACACATTCATTCTAACTGCATATTCTGAGTAATGGTAAAGTGTTTTCTCCTATGGCTTAGAAACTACACGTCCTCATTCTGGGCATCCATGTCCAGTGAAAACTATTTGATTGAATTTTATTAAATGGGCAGAGCACTCAAACAATACATGGCATCATAGGAACTTGAATCTAGTAATCATTGAACAAAGATAGGGAAATTTTAATTTTACTTATTATTTTTATTTTATTTTATGTTATGAATGTATTGCCTGCATGTGTGTATGTGCACCCATGTTGTGTTGTGCAATGCCCACAGAGGCCAGAAGAAGCCATTGGATTCCTTGGAACTATACTTACGGATGGTTGTTAGCCATCAAGTGAGCTGAACCTGGGTCCTCCATAAAACAACCAGTGTTTTTGACACCTGATTTATCTCTCCAGTCCCAAGATAGGGAAATTTCAACGTAACATTCCTAACAACAATTTTAGCTATTATTAATTATTTATAAAATAATCAGAATGTTTATTTCCTTGCAGATATTTCTTTAATCTGTTCAACAAATCAAAAGCAGACCCACCTGCACATTCACACAGCCCCTAACTTTAACTTTGTTGGTTTTGAAATGCCAAACTCAGTATTTCCCATTCATAAGTACTACTGTAAATTAGTTTGAAAAACCTATTCCCAGGTCCAGATGTTAAGTATGTTCTGAAACTCTAAGAGAGAATTAAAAATATGAATTTTAAAAATGAGAATCACCGTTGTATTCTCAGTCACGTTTGAGAAACAGCTTCAAATTGAAGTCAGAACTTGAATCCTTTTGTTATTACGTATGAATACAGAATTCCATCTTTTTATAAATCATATTTACTTTTCTGTTTGTCTTTTATATTGAAATCAACACAATGTAGGATTTGAGATAAGGCAATACATATGTTAATAATTCAGTGTTGAAATGTAGCATGGTTTAAGTCACAAATTTTGAATAATCTAAATTATTTGTGCAATTTATGAGAAAAATACCTTGGGCATTCGTTGCTCTCACTATGTAATTTTCAGCAGATGTTCTAAGTGACTTGTATTTCTCTGGTTAACTAAATTACATGAAAAATGTTAAAGTGGGTCAGTGATCTGTCATAATTTCATAGCTTTGAGTATACCCATGTAATATTTTTATAATTTGTCTTAATTACTAATTGCTCAATTATTTGAGAAAATACTCTCTAAACATAAAAAAAGTCCTAGGAACCTCCTAGAGTTATGGCACTTAGAGTCAGTTTGGTACTTGGTAATGCACACTCATTCATTTCTACATTCTATCACAGTTCACTTACACAAATGTGACAATGTATGCTATACTTTATGCTATTTCCTCAAAAAGCTAATAAGATAAACATTTTTAATCTTTACTTTATTTCTTCCTAATTTCCATGGCAACATTTACTCCAAGTTAAGGTTTCTCTAGTTAAACACTGATTGGGTGAACCAATGAGTAGTTGCCAGACTACTTTAGGTTAAGCCAGACTACTTTAGGTTAAGCACTGGACAAAGATGTTAAACTCAGTCCTTATCTCCCTGGACCTCATTGTGAGGATGAAGTTCATATGGTAGGTGGGGTTTAATCCATATTTATACATGCCCCAGTACCATAGGCACCATTGAAGGTGCAGGTACAAGTCTTGAGACTGAACTTCCTTCCTCCCAGCGAGGTAAACTGCTGGAATGAGAGCCATTGCTGTGTATCACATGTTCTGTGGAAGGTCCAAACCTCTAAGTCATTCATTCATAGGCCAAGCGGATCCTCAATGAAATGGCCATCCTCTGGGTCATCCACTGGTCAACCCACTCTAAGAGGGTTTAATACACAGGGACCTCTGTTCTACACTGTTGCACACTCTTCAGACCTGGCTTCCTGGGCATGCATTCAACCTTGCACAGACAAGCTAATGCCTAATGAGGTACTCTACTGCCATCATTTGAAATCTTCAGTGTTAGTCATAGGCTTCCATTTTCATTTTTCACTGCCCTGCTAATTTTGTAGTCATCCTAATTACCCACTCTGTCACCTCATGATTAGCTCTTTGAGGTTTGAGAAGTCTTTTGCTTTGAATTGTTAATTCGGCTTTGCCAAACCGTTGTATCATTCTCTCAAACCCTTAGCAAACTTGCATCTTTTCCCAGTAACTTCACTTCAGCACCAGTTTAAAAGACAGTGTGGTCTGCTTCATCCTTTTCCTGTGTGCTGCTGCTTATAGCTATAAAGCATCTCTCAAAATGCTGATCTGGTCTGGTTATTTGTTTGCTTATTTCCCAGACAGAAGTACTTCTTCATGAAAGGAGAGTCATTAGTTTCATTCAGTATTTCATCTCAGTGGCTCAGAGGATTGAGTTAGCATTTATTAAAAAAAATAATGAATAAGCAATGTTCAGTAAATCTGAAGCACAGGAATTGTGTCTATGAATAGTACAGGGCAAAGCTGTCAAAGTAAGGCAGGACCATGTTTGAGAACATTTATCTTTATGTTCTTAAAGATAAAAAAGGCATCAATTGACCTGGAGTGAGAATTTCAATATTAGCAACTTTGCTGTTTGTTTTGTTTAAAAAGTACCTTTCAAGTAAAAGTCAACTGCCTGCACATATATATGTTTGCTGTACTTAAAGTTAAAAAAAAGAATATTGGCTATTTCTAAGTGTTTGGACTTTAGAGTGCTTAGACATTCTCGTGTATGTCCAATAAAGGAGCTGGAGAGCTGGCACAGCAGCTTAGAGGACTGGCTGCTCTAGCAGAGGACCCATGTTAGGTTCCCAGCACCCATATGCTGCCTAACAATCATTTGTAACTCCTATTCCAGAGAACCTGACTCCTTGTTCTTGCTTCTGCTTTTCATTCAAGCATACCATGCACTTACAAACATGCAAGCAAAACACTCATATGCATAAAATGAAAACACATAAAAAATTAAATATACAATAAATATTGACTTGCTTGCAAGGAAAAAATGTATTGCTATCAGTTTGGTGCTAATGAAAGAAAGTTAGATATCACTTTCCTTCTTGTAGTTTGGGGATGCTAGTTCCAGTGGTTCCCCGAATAAGTCTACCAACATGATTAGAAGAGTTACAGGCATCTCCTTATGTAATTTTTCTCTGTAGATGTGAACCCCACAGAGATGATTTCTTATATGCTTTTAATTATAATCCTTTTCATTTTTCAAACAAAAGATTCAGCGGACTTTTAGCATTAATTTCATAGGCTTGAGCATTAAAGGGTACTGTACTGGAAACTGAGTATTAGTTGGCTTGAAATGTTTCAACAAAATGTGAAAAAACAAATGCTTTAAGCAACAGAAGGCTAAATGTTCACAATCTGAAAATTTTATCTGAGACCAAGTGGTAGTAGGCTTGGTTTCCTCCTGTAACACACCCTTGACTTATCTTCCTATATCTTCATGTGATTTCTCTCTTCATGTACTTTATAACACCCGCATATGCGTGCGCACACGCACAGACACCCATGCGCGCACACACACACACACACACACACACACACACACACCCCTTCTCTTTTCCCTGTCTCTCCCTTCTACTGGCCTTCTTTTACCAAACAGCCACCATTCTATTTTCATTGCCTCTGTGTGTGTGTGTGTGTGTGTGTGTGTGTATGTGTATTTAGACATTTAAAAATTTTCATTTTTGCATATAGGAGAAGCCATAGGATGTTCAGCTTTCTGAATCTAATTTATTTCCAGGTAATCTCCAGTTGCATCCATTTTACTGAAAATGACGTAATTTAACTATTCTTTATGATTGAATAAAACTTTGGTTTTTGAGTATACATTTCCTTTATCCATTCATCTGTTATTGGACATTTAAAGTATTCTACAATTTGACGATTTTGAGTAGTGCCTCAGTGAACTTGCATAAACAGTTGTCTTTGTTGTATGCCTACTTTAATTCTTAGAGCGCCGGAGCTAGATTTTATTTTTGTTTTGGAGGGATATATTTATTTTATTTTTTGAGAAACCTCCATACTAATTTCAATGGTGGCTGCACTGATTTGCATCCCTATCAACAGTATACAAGCTTTTCTTTCCCCGGTATTCACCCCAGCAGCTGCTGTTTTCTTGATGATAGGTATCCTGATTGGGAGGAGTGGATACAATCTCCAACTATAGTCACCTTCTAAGGTATGAATGCTGTTTCAGCACAGGAATTTCTGAGGACACGTGATTCAGTGACTGTCACAGAACTTGAGCTTAGGTCTAGGAGGAACCACTTCTTTGTCATAGACCCATATTTATAACTCCTTCGTGTTTCTCATTGCTCTTAAAATAAAGTGCAGGTCCCTCCATGACTTAGTTTCCCTGTCCACTCTATGCCTTTATCCACAAGTTTTCTAGACACGCCATCCTCCTTCCTGGTTTTCACATAAGCCTAGCCATTTTCTCCTGTCATTTGTGTGGCATTTATCTAGTAAGTTCTTTCCTAAGTACGTTAAGTCATTATCCCTCAGGTCTAAGTTTCACATTATTTTCCCAGAGCAATCATCTTTGGCCACATTATATAAACTAATCCTGCTGACATTCCCTACTTGTCCTGATTATTTATAGAGTAACCTATGAGAAATTTGAGCAAATCCTTGGTATTTGACAACTTATATACACTCTAATCTGGGACTCAATGTCATTGCTAAACGATATGAATCCTATGACAATATAACATGTTGTATTTTATTGTTGAAAAACCCACAGTATAACAGCCATTCCAATCTCTTAAAAAAAATAAGTGACTATGAGCTTGCTTTTTATAAGTGCAATTTTGGCCTTTCTCCAATTAACCCTTTTTATAAATGAGACTTATTGGAGATTTCCAGTCGTACAATGTCCCTATTTTATGATAACATTTAGTCTATAACAAATCCTTGTGCCCTTAATCTCTCCTCAGTTTGACCCAATCTCATGGTGAGTTTTTCTAAAAACCTTAACTTATAAAAATTAATTTGTAAAGTTAGGTGTGTTGGAGTGCAACTTAATTCCAGCACTTTGGAGACAGAGGCAGGTGAATCTCTGTGATATCCAGTACAGTCTGGTTTACAGAGTGAGTTCCAGAACAGCTGGGGCTATAGGGAGGCCCTGTCTATAAAAAAAAAGTATTAGTTTGTATATATTACATTTCATAACATTTTAGTGTGGAACAAGTAGACTAACTTATTCTTAGATCATTGCATTTTATTTATATAAAAACATTTAGTACATTACATGTCATGTAGTTCATATTTTAAAAATTATTCACTTTCAATTATTTGTAGAAAAGTATAAATTTATTTCAAATTCTCTAGAACAGCTAGGAGCCGTGGTGCATGTGTATAGTCTCAACACACCAGAGACTAAGGAAGGAGATAGAGTGAGTTCAGTTCTGCTTGGGCCACATAGCAAATCTTTGTCTCAGAAAGACAAACAAACAAAACTTAAGCTCAAATTAAAGATCTTATAGCTTTTAGAAAAGAATCTATAACATTATGTTTATGACTATGTTAACCCTGAACTGTTTAATTTCATAAATGATTTTCTTAGATGAGAGTTTTGTAAAACAATGTGCAATATGAGGGCAAAAGAGATAGAATGTAGGTTTTGTATTTAACTTATGTACAATTTATTAGTAAATGCTAATCAAATTTTAAATTCTAAATCTACTGAAATGTTCGTAGGATAATACTACATAAAACATAAATTCTTAATTGAATTATAGTATTTTAAATTGCCTACCAAACTTAAATATTAGAATTGATGATAAAAAATGCTGTTCATCAATTTATCTAAACCTTCATTGAAAGTTATTTTAAATTTCTACATATAAAAACAGTGTTCATTCAGATGTTCTCAACTGCATATAATCTGATGTTTTAGGCTAAAGGCAAAACCAAAGAAAACAATCACCACAAACCTCTGTACTGATAGAATTCAACATTTTATACAAATGGCTACGTTAGAATCATCCCTGAAATGGCAAATGGTATTAAAGTTTTATAAGAATGAATACAGTCTCATTTATGTAACATTTACCCAGAATATGGTAGTTTTTATTTTAATTTGTAAAATCATAGTCTGGCAGCCTATAATTAAACCTTTTCAAAGAATATTTTGATATATATATATGCTTAATATCTAATATCTACTATATAAATATATCTAAACATAGACGCCAAAGGTTTCATGCTATGATTCTAAGTTTGAAACATTTCTGGCCTTTCACTTTTCACTATAAGGGATAATATTTTATTTCATGACTTTAAATCTTTGAAGTTGTAAGTTACCTATTTAAATGTCTTTCAGAATATAGGTTTTGTTCCTATTATATGTAAAATTGGTTCATTATTTCAAAAGTGATTATTTTATCTGCTTTGATTGATATTTCTAAATTATTCATCAGAAGATAAACCCATAGGAATCTAACTTCTGGGAAAACTTTAATGGAGTATAAACAATTGTGAAGAATACTGACTTAATGTTAGAATTCTCACCATGAACAAATGTGTGGGGATTTTGTGGCTTTAATTTTTCAAACTTGGCTTCAAGTGACATTTTCATATAGCAGGACCACAGTCCCATGTTCACCGAAGGAATCTGTCTTTGGTAATTTTTTAATTTAATTTTAGATGCATGAATGCTCTCCTGTGTGCTTCCGTGTGTGCAATGCCCACGAATGCCAGAAGGCATCAGATCCACTGAAACTGTAGTTATGGATGGTTGTTAACTGCCATGTGGATGCTAGGAACTGAGTCTGGGGTCCTCTCTAAGAGTGGCCAGTGCTCTTAACTTCTGATCATTCTCTCCAGGCCTAATAATTGTTTTTGACAATTCAATTTCACTACAGTATTTAGTTAAAGTGTTTTCAAATGCTTATCTTCCCTTATATCTTTAGAGTTTAAGCATAGGAACTCATGGCCCAAACCTGGATAAAACTTCCATAAGTTTTCCTTTTGAACAAGTTTGTTTAGAAACCTCAAGTATTTGTGTGTTGCATGTGTGTGTGTGTGCACATGTTTACGGAGTTGTGCTTGTCTGTATGTACACATAAAGGTCAAAGGTTGACTTTGGATAGCTCTCTCTATTGCTTTCCATCTAAGTGTTTGAGATGGGAACTTTCACTGAACCAGAGTTCACCATTTCATCTAGACTGACTGAGAAATAAGCTGCTGGTTCCAGCTATCTCTGCCTTGTCCAGCACTGAGATTACAAGCCTGAGTCACCAGGCCTGGTTTTATATGGGTGCAAGGATTCAAACTCAAGTCCTCGTGCCTTCTTGACAAGTACTTTACAAGTACATTGGGCTACCTCCTCACCACCTCAAGTATTTTGGTTAGAATAATTGGTTATATATATATATATATATATATATATATATATATATATATGTATATTTCTGTGTCCCTTTATGATTATTAGAATTAAAAGAAGAAACACATCTCAACTGTGGCCATTTATTTGATATAGTTTAGCAATATTTGCTTCTGAAATTCTTTAAGCATATGAATTCTACAATACAAGAAGTGAATATTATTATGCTTTTCTGCTAAGGTATTGCTCTACCTAATAAGCTCCCTTTCAAATATGATACCATTGTTCTTAAGCATGGGTAGGTGTTACACTAAAATAATACATGCAGCCCAGAAGCAAAAGAATGGATTATCTAATGTTTCCTTCTAACTTGTTTTAAAAATTAATTTATTATTTTTATTTTATGTATATAAATATATTGCCTACACGTATGTAAGTGCACCTGTGTCATGCAATACACACAGAAGTCAGAAGAGGGCATGTGTTGGATTCCCCTGAAACTATAGTTATGGATGATTGTTTGCCACCATGTGGATGCTGGGAATCAAACCGGGGTTCTCTCCAAGAGCAGCCTGTGCTATAAACCACCAAGTCCTCTCTCCAGCCCCACAGTTTCTTTATAAAACGACTATATTTTTGCAACCTAAGGCTTTCAGCATAAACATCCATGACTCAGGGTTGTTCTCTACAATATTATACAATCCATTTTATAGGTATTATTTCTGATAAATTTGTCTATTTTACTTTGATTTGTAAATAAGTCCAATTCAACAGGAGTTAACTTGATATTCATAGCCATATTTCACATGTAGCCTCAGCTTTCTTTTCTGATGTGTAAACATATAATTGAGATATAATTGTCTGGATTGCATTACTTTAGAGCACTTTCCTCTCTTTGTATTAGTTTTAATAGCTAGAAGGTATGAAGAAGTTTGCTTAATGCATTTTGTTTCATTTCATAATTTATAAAGATATTATTCAAGAATTATGCAGGAAGTCATTTTTTCTACACAAGTGAAATCATCCAAAATTCTTGGAGCTCGGCATATGCCTTAGTAAAATTTTATGACATGGGTCCTCCATGTTACCTAAAAAATTGTCAGAATATTTTAACTTAAGCTTTTTAAAAATAACTTAAATCAAAATAAATATTTCCTAAATACATTCATATGAAAATGAGGTGTACTGGGAAACTCAAATAAAAGAAAAATCAGTTTCTGAGGAACTAGGAAGAGAAAAACTATATATAATAAATTGCTCTACATTCCAGAGTTTAGCCATTAGTTAGTACCACTGAGTCTCTCATCTTTTATTTAGCTAAGCATTAGACAGAATACCATCAACCATCATGGAAAACTGGACATCTAATTACCTACACATATTAGTAAATCTTTCCTCCCCTCTACCTCATGCTCAATCATCAGTTTTTTCAATAATTGATTTTCAAGACTATGAGATCCCATTTTTAAATAAAGCTTTGTTTGCTAGTCTGGATTATGCAAAAAGTATCCTTAGTTCTATTCCTACAAGATATGCATTTTTAAAGCCCAGACATACGGTATTTGCCAAAATATTTGAATCAGCAGAATGATTACAAGGGAAAATATAAAGAAGAAAGAAGAAAGAAGGAAAAAAAGAGAGATGTGAGAAAAAGAAAAAAGAGAAAGAGGGAAGAAGAGGAATAAGAAGATTAAAAGAGCATGAGTGTAAACGAAGGGAAAGGAGAGGAAGACAAGAGAAGACAGACTGTCTAAATAGATGATCAAATTTTACAAATCTAAATTGGAGCCCAGGAAACTATTTTCTTTCAATTGCTCTTTTCAAATTTTAATGCATGTTTCATAACCACTGCATTAAATGTATTTATTGATCTTCACAAATATTTCATATATTTTTATTGAGGTTAATGTTTCCTTAATGCCTTTCTGGTGTTTTCCATTTTAGATAATAGTCTATGTTAGTAAATAAGCCATAGCTGACTATGACTTTTATTACTTTATATTCCTGTTAATACTTTGCTCAGCAACTTATAAGTAAAAATTTCAGTAGAGTTTGGTTGGTTAATTTATTAGCTATTTCCTGTTGCTGGCCTTTTTTCTTCTCTGGTCCATTTGCTTCTCAGAGTGTTTCATCTCTTTACTCTTCAATAAATCCCCTTAGGAATATTATTTACTGGCCTGTATTTAATTGTTACTTATAGATAAATATATAATTCTGTGGAAATGCTAAATAATTATTAAATCAATTAAATATACACAAAGAATTTAAGTTCTCCCATATTCCATATGCGGCATGAAATATTCCTAAATAAATTCATAAAATGGATTAGGTTAATATTCATAGAGAGACACAACATTGGACACAAAGCATTCTTTATTAAACTAGAAACGTGGAAGAAAATTATATAGGGCCATAAACTAAGAAATTGGAGACATAGGGCGTAAGTTTAGATATTGGTTTTGCCACTTAGTATAAGAGTTTGTGCTACTAACTTCTCTGAAGCTCAGTTTTCTTACTTTTAAAATTATGACATAATAACATATAGGATTGCTGAAACAGTAGACCAAATCTTATACTTATGTAAAGAACCTTATATATACGTATTATAAAGAACTGCAAAATGATATTTGATATTATTAGTAGTACTGTGTTTTCCTATTAGCCCAGAGGAGGCCAGTTTAAACAGTATACATGTCTAAAGATGTTTTTGAAGATGAAATATGAGAGCAAGATGAAACTGGAACAAATCACTAGAAAATATATATATTACTTAATATGCTAGTTATAGCTCTTGACTAGTATAGTTGGATAACTCTAAAATGATTCTTACTGATTTTTGGAGACAGAGTAACCAATGAGATTTGGTAGAGTTCACAGAAATTTAAGAAAGTAAAAGAAAAGGGGTTTTTATACCTTAAATCTTCATTGAGAAACAGAAAGGATATAAAGTCAAAGCTTACACAGTTCAGAAGGCAGTCATATGTCCCTTTACAAAGAACATGCCTGGAGGAAAAGCATGGGATTTAAGAGTTAGTTTCATCTTAAGTAGTATTAGGCCATGCTAGTAGTCCAAAAGGTGTTTGCCCAAGGATATGTTAACATTCCTTCCATAATATTCATAGGCTTCTAGTGCTTATTTGAAAAAATCAAAGTTCTACTCAGTATTTAATGTTTGCAATTCAAGTGTTTAAAAACAGCAAAGAGAAACCATTATATTGATCTCCTCATTTTATAGTTTAACAACATTCTGCTCTGAAGGGGATTGTGTTACACTGAGTAGACTATTATCCTAGTATCCGCATATAAGTTTCCAGAAGACTGAGACCTCTTTAGTCTACCTCACATCCCCAAAGCCCGCGTTCCCTTGTAATCCTTTCCTTCTATGACCGATATACTCTTCCATGTACTTCCTGAGATTTATAATGGTAGGAGTGATTGAGGATAATTTGGGCAAGCTTAGAAATATCATACATAGAAAGTTAACCAACCTCTAGAATTAGTTAATTTGGGGTCTTCCTAACAATGGTTCCAGAAATTACAATCAGGACTAGATTCTAGTCTGAAAACTTTTCCTTTTCATTTAGATGGCTTCAGTTTATCACCCATCCTATCCACCCATACCTCTGTCTTCTCTGTCTGCCTCATTTGAGTGCATTCTTACTGCTAGATGTGTATGCCATATATTTTATTAATGTTGAGGATTCTGACTAGGAAGATAGAAATCAATGCCAAGAGAATTCACTAATAATGAACTTATTTTTTGAGGTAACTTACCAGAAATAAAAATGTGAGTATGCCTGCCAAAATATTAGATATGCTAAGAAGAGAAGGAGGGGGCTGCTGCTAGTTTTATAATTAGTCCTAGTGAGACAGATTGGAAGAACTCTAACCCTTTCTAAGGTATCTGGTGCAAGTTAAGCCTATCTGTACAAAGCTGACTTGAGAAAAAATGTTAATTTTATGTGTTTGTTTTGCAATAGGGCCCCAATGTGACGTCCAGGATAGCATCAAATTCAGTATCCTCCTGTCTCAGCTTCTGAGCACTGGAATTACATGTATCACTATGTCCATCTGCTAACATTAATTTCATGTTAGATTCTTGTTGTAAGTACTCTTTGTTGTTATTCATGTTTTAACATTTTGACAATTTCATGCATTATGTAATGAATACTAGTTTTCACCTCCTGTTCCTCGCTCTTATCCCCTCCTGCTCACACTGAAATCCTTCTTCCCAGCAAATCTTCCTCCCTGTTTCATGTCGTGTGTGTATGTGTGAGTCCTATTGAGTTTCAGATTTTGTTTCAAAAATTTTAATACTTCATTAATTTATTTGTATATGTGTGCTGGCCCTGTCTTGGAGGGTTCATGAAAGTCAGAAAACATTCTACCATGTGGATCCTGTAGATGAAACTCAGGTTGTAGAGTTTGCAAGCAGACGACTTTACCCACTGAGCCACCTCATGGCTGGCCTTCACTGACTTTAATTACAGTTATTAAGCACTCTTAAGTGCTTTTCTCGTTTAAATGATTAAAGCTGTCTTCAAGTAGTGTGGCTGCTTGATTGATAGCTGTCAATCACTTCCCCTGCATCCAGCTGATGTAGTAACTGCCAGAGTGGAGCTAGGGGATCGATCACACCAGCTCAGACAGGTAGAGGCTAGATTGGAAGTATGGCTATCTTTCTACTGTGGCAAGTCTGTCACACAGATAATGGTATTACTAATACTCCTTAACAACCCCTTACACTGGGGCAACTTCAGCTTCAGTCCTGAAGTCAGGGAACTGAAAATCAACTGGCCATCTAACTGTCTAAAGTAATAACTGCTTTAAACACATAACTGCTCAGAAATACAATCAACCCACTGACATTTGAAAGAGAGTTCCAACCAGATTCCCAAGCCCAACAATATTTTATTCCAGTTATGGGAACCACCGCAACTAGCACGATTGCTGCTGAAGCCAAGACTTCTGCTTCTGGTCACTTTGTTTTGTTCATGGCTGCTCTGGTCATGCTGCAAAGACTTTGGGAAGCTTTCCTTGGCTATACCAGCTTTGGATGACACTTCAAATGATCCTGCTGACAGCTTCTGTGGGCAACATTGTAAATGTCTTCAATTACTCCTAGGATGAGCACATATTCTATCCATGACAGCTGCAACAGGCCAAGTTGGACTGCATAATTAAGCAAAAGTTTGTAGATAAAAGACAAGAGGCTGTGCACATGTGTGGTGTCTCTATCAGGTCAAGCTGAGAAACATTTTGTATTGACTAGATGCCGAAAAGCCTGATCAAATGTCTTATTGTTCACTCTGGTCTTTATATTTGGTAGAGTGGGCTGAACCAGCAATGGATGAGCAAACCCCTAAGGCTGCTGGCTCCAAGCACACTCAACACCAGCTAGAGGATGGCTAATGAGTTCCAGGGGGAGACAGGCACAGAGACTGCATAAAGCCAAGTCTACTGAGCCTGTAGAAAGCAAAAGGCTGCAGAAGAGTTGATGATGTGGATATACTGCCAGCCCTGGCCACTGGAAGACTCCAGTCATTCACAGTTACTAGCTCTGGCTGCTGAGGAGTATCCCAGAACCATAACAACTGGGACTAAAAGGACAAGCTCAAAGTTTATGACACTGAGAGAGGTATACTTCACCTATTCATGATATCCATCCAAGCACAGCAAAAGAACTGCCAAATGACTGATAGCACAGTACCTGCATGCAGTCATTTAAAAAGGTACTTGACACAGAGAAAGGTTGGGCATAGGACACACATATTTTGTAAAACTAAAATTAATAAGAAAAGTCTATCAAATATTAAAATGAATTATCAATTCTAGAAAGGTTTGCTGAAAATTTTCAGTCACATCTGACTTTAGGAATTCTTTCAAATCTTTAGACACTGTCAAGTAATATAACCCACTCAGAAAAAGCAATATTGATTCTCTGCTTATCAGTACCCTGAACCTCACTGTGGGAATATCTGTGATTAATGTGTTGGTATTACTCTGTGACCTGGGAAACTCATGTCGTCCATAGTCCATAATATGCTTAGTCTTATTCATAAAAGCAGTGCTGAGGGCCAGATGTGGTACACTCCTTTAATCCCAGCACTTAGGAAGCTGATGCAGGCAGATTTCTGAGTATGAGGCTAGCCTAGTCTGTACAGCAAGTCCCAGGCCAACTAGGACTGTGTAGGGAGATCCTGTCTCAAAACCAAAATAAAACAAAACAATAACAATGCTGAATTGAAGTCTAATTAACAAAATTTCCCAAGTTAAGGCTTAATGGCAAGAATGATAAGAATGATTTGAAGTGGAAGCAAATGAGGTGAGTTCATGATTCTTTATGGCCTGTTATATGTAGCTCAGTTTATCTGTACTTTATGGATTTGTGTGTGTGTGTGTGTGTGTATGTGTGTGTGTGTGTGTGTATGTGTGTGTATGTGATATATCTGTAACTGGAAATAAATTATTTCACATCACAATTTTGGCATTTTTGTTCAGTTTGTAGGTAATTTGTATATCAAGATATCATTTTAGAGCAACAATGAAATCTCTGTCACAAGTAGGCCATCAGGATATAAATTAAATAAAGAGGGACTAATAAGGCATTATTTCATTATTTTTCATAATATAACAATTTCTGCATTTCGTTGATGATAAGGCTGGCCTCAATCTCACTGAAACTCATCTACCTGCCTCTGTCTCTCAAGTGCTGGGTTAAAAATGTGCTCCCACACCAAGCTCTGATTTAGGTCTTAAAAGAATTAATTAAATATCTCTTTGAACTAATTCTCACTATTGAAATTAAGTTGTAAAAATATTTTCAACATGTTTTACTGGCTCAAGAATACCCTTACCTGGTTTACGCTCAAGTTTTTTGTTTTTTTTTTGTCCCTACCCCCAAGAATAGACTGTACCGTGATATATTTGAAAGAGAGACATGTTAACATGTTTTAGAATGTTTTCTGTTCACTGTGCCTATGGAATATTCCAAGGAGAATTCAATCAATATACTGCTTCTATTATTTAGAAACCAAAATTAATTTCTCTAGAATGTGATTTTTCTCCATAATATACTTTTTAGTATGTTGCTTTTTATTCTCAAAAATACATTTTATTTTTACATCTAAATGTTTCAGATGTTGGAAAACGCTAGTATATGAGAAAAGGAAGTGCATATGGTCAGAGTCTAATTTCTTGAAGCTTGTGAGCTTCAGATGCATCAAATACTGAATCTACTCAATGGCTATAGAGGTATAACCATTTCACACGTGGTCATTTGCACAGCAGAGCAGTTTTTGCTGAGAGTATCAGTAGATGTATGGATGGTTTCACGTATTGGCCTATGTTTAGTTTACAATGGAAAAATTATGTGGGTATGTATCTAGTCTGCCCTAGAAAATGTACCGTAATTATCAGTTCGATCATTTTTTTCTCTAATAGTCAATGTGAGTACAAGGAAGCAGGAAAAGCTCTGTCATTTCTCTTTATACTCTAGTATAATTATTATTATCGTTATTATAGCAGTAGTGTGGTAGTATTTTATAGCTGTTAATGTATGTTTTCAGGACTCTAAAAAAATTAGAACCCTTACAAACCTGAGAGGACACTAGTATTTCACAATCATCAGACATTTGTTTTTCCTAGGGTGGAATGTGTTTCATACTATGACAGCATAGGTACCTTGAATTCTTGAAGAAAATAGTTTAAGTACTGACCCTATTGACCAGTTAGCTTGAACATCTGTGAAGACATTAAACAGTAAACATAGATTCAGGATTTGACTGACTTGGATAAAATATTACCTGGAACCAATTCTTCCTCCCTTCCTTCCTTCCTTCCTTCCTTCCTTCCTTCCTTCCTTCCTTCCTTCCTTCCTTCCTTCCTTCCTTCCTTCCTTTCCTTTTCTTTCTTTTTTTCCTGTTCAGTCATTCTAACCAAAAACAATCATCACAGAATCTCTTAAACTGGGATTTAATCATTATTTGATATTTTGATGTGCTTTTAGAATAAAGACTCTCACACAGATTCTGTTCAACTCCTCTAATGTCCTATCCACTGTGGGACTTGCAGATATTTAACCTATAGAGAGAATGTTGCTCTCACTGCCAAAATCAAGCTTTCCCTGAAGCATATATTAAGTTTCTATCTTCCACTCTAGGGTATTTCCTTTCCAGAAGGGGTTCCCTAATGGATATTAGACTAAAATAATAGCTTGGCAGTTAAAAATATATTGGTTCCTATCAAATATTTCACTAAAGAGACAGAATAGGCCAATTTTCCTCCTTTTATTTTCATTAAAGAATTAATATTAGAGAACCATGACAATCAACATTCAGTGAAACAAACAGGTAAATCAACAAATTTTTTGCATGATATATCTAATCTAAACTGTCATGTAAAAAACATGAACAGAATTCATTTTAAGTGACCTGAAGCAACTCAACTCAATCTTGGACGGATGATTTTAATGGAGGCCTTAACTAAAATGCATATTTTAACAAGGCATATTTACAGCACATAATAAATGCTTATATTGAATTAATTAATATGTATAGTCAAGGCTTTCTTCCTGTTTAAAATTATTTGCCTTGCTAAAGTAGTAAATCTAGATGAGCTGAATGCTCAAATGACTCTAATAACAACACTTGGCATTTGTACAATGCATTATATTTTCTAAGTACTTTATAATTACAGTATTAATTAGTTAAGTGACACAGAGATCCTGTGAAGAGGTCTACATCGTTATCTCCTTTTACAAATGAGAAATCTTTAAATACAAAGACAGAGCCGTTCACCTAGCTAGTAAATTAGGTTAAGACTAAGAAATCCTTTTGTCTTGTACATATCCATGTTATGTTTTATCAAGAACAATTTACATAGTCACATTCTCTTGGTTTACTAGAGGGGAATAATAAGTCCACTCACTATGTAGAGATTTCATCCTATATGACATTTTCAGAATGATAGTAAACTGATTAAAAACAGAAGGAAAGGGCTTTTTGGTTTTGTTTGGTTTGATTTTTCTTCTATGTATTATGTCTCTCATAATTGTGTCTTTGAGTATGAAGTGTTGAGCAGAGCATCTTAATGGTGATTCGAGTAGCTTCCCAGAAGAATTCTTGATCCCTAATCAGCAGGAAGCCCAGTCTGGCCTTTTCTGGAGCATTTCTAATGACTCGTATCAGAACATGTTGAAATAATAACTTCAAAGCCTAATGAGGCTGGAAAATTCAGTGGCATCTCCATAGTTCAAAAACTCAATGCAAATTAAGTAGGATTTCCAAAACATTATGAAATAATTTCAGATTATTTAAACAAACACCTTCAATATACATTAATTAATCACTTATTTATGAGTTTATGAGGAAATCCCCAATATAATAAGAGTAGGTGTCTATACTCAACTGAATTATAATTTAGTTAAAAAAACATAAAATTAGAACAATATCCAGAAATATTTGTTTTGGATTTACTATCTATCAGGCATAATTTTAGTGAACACAACAGTGAACAAACCAGATAAAAATCACTATGTTAGAGTGACATTCATTTTATTAGGCAAACCAAAATATTATTGGCACTGTGATACAAGAGGAATACTTATAAATGAAGCAGAAAGAAAAGAGTGGCTAACATTTGTCTAACATATTGTAGTGAGACTTGAATTTAATACTGTAAGCCAAATATTGGATTTTTTAATATTTTTATTTATTTATTTTGTTCTTTTGAGATGGGATCTCTATGCAGTCCCAGCTGGCCTGAAACTCACTTTGGAAATCAGGATAGACTTGATCTTACAGAGATCCCCCTGCCTCTACCTTCCCAGTGCTGGGATTAAAGACATACATCATCATGCCCAGCGCATCTGCTAAATACTATAAAACATGACAGAAGAATTTTAGAGTAGTCAAGGTCATTGGAAGATGAGGATGTAGGATGATTGATGTGAAAAGGGGTATGCTGTGGAGAAAAGTCTAAACAGAGACAGTCTGGTGGAAAATTCTTGAACAAATGAAGCAGCCCAGAGCTCCGGAAGTAATGTGGTAAGGCAGCAATTTTGGCATTTGGTTTTAAAAATTGCTTCAAATGTTACAGACCCTGCCAATTTGGAAAAGTATGTCCTCCATAATGATAGAGACCGTTCTACTGGCAGATATGATGGCTGAGACATATAGTGCTGGTAATCACTTAGCTGGTGAGAAATGGAAACAGCAAACAGGGACTAGACCTTTACTTGCTCTTCTGCCTTAGACCTGACTTCATGAGCAATAAGCACATTAAACAGCAACAATAACATATTTTTTTCTTTCATATTTCCTCTTTATTTGATTCCATGCTTTCTTCCTTAAATTATGGGTATTGAGTGATCAACTGAATATTATGTAAACAAAGCAAAGAAACCAAAACCAAAATGGCTTTAAATCAACATGATTAAATAAAGTTTTTAAATGCACAGACTAAAGTAAAACAAGAAAAATAGATTGTTTTCAATTACATAAACATTAACTACTTCATATAAAACAGAATGACAATCTAAGACATTTTGTATCTCTTTTGCATTATAGAAAAGATAACTGAGTTTTAGAAAGCTTGAATAGTTTCCAAATCTTTACAGTGTATAGATATTTATATCTATTCATATTTACCTATTAAGAAACACTGAGTCCACTGACAAAGAATTGGGATGTGAAGCACTGTTTGCTTTCTGTTTTCATCATGATTGCTCTGGCAGTCACTCATGTACTTCAGGCACCACCATTTACTTTCATTTTTATAAATGGTGCCTACTGTAAGTTGTCCCACACAGAAGACCTAAATATCATTTCCTTATTGAATGAATTATGGACAAATTTTAAACACTTTTCTTGAGTGCTGGAGAGACTGATCAATGGTTAAGGACACTCACTGCTCTTGCTGAGGGCCCAGGTTCCCAACACCCACATGGTCTACATAGTGACTCACAGCAATAAGTAATTCCAATTCTAAGGGATGCCCTCTTCTGTCATTCATGGGCACCAAGCATACACGGTTGCCTGTACGTTCATGCAGGCAAACCATGCAGGCAAACATTCATTCATAAAACAAAATCTAAAAAAAAAAAAATCTTTAAAATATTTGCTTGAGAAAAGAAAATATGGAGTTGAAGAGAGATTTAGTGACTACAAAGCATGTTCACTGTGTCACTATGTACTGGTTATATGATTTTCTGAATAAAAAGAGAAAGTACCCTCGCTCTAAGTTTCATGAAAGAATTATTACTTATAGGTGGCCAGAAACAACACTGCTGTGGTAACACGGATCAGGAAAGTTATATAGGGCAGAGTTTCATGAATCCATCAGAACTGAAGGAACCCTAAAACTGTTCCAGGGCATCCGATGCCCTCAGGGCCTCCGTGTGCATTGTATAACATGGGTGCACCTACCAATGCAGGTAATACACTAGTATACATAAGATAAAAATAATAAATAAAATATTTTTAGAAAGCTCATCACTGGCAAAATTATATGCCCTGGTGGAGAGAGGTGAGTGTAACCTACTGTAGTTTTTTGTTTAATAGTCATATTGTCAAAAATGCATTCTAAACCTTTATACCCATAAATTTTTGCCCATATCAACTTTAGTCAGGTAAGCTTGTTTTTGCAGAGACTTATAAGTGGTCAGAATACCTAGTAAAACATACCTCTGAGTGCTCAGCTGTGGATGGGTTACCTTTACCAACCTCCTCCATTTAAGAATCAGAGAACTTCATGGAAGAGGAGAGAAAAAAAAAAAAAAAGTAAAAGCCAGCAGATGGGGAGGAAGTCTATGAAGTGCTCACTTCTGGACATGGTGTGGCTATTGAATATATTAACTCACAACAGCTGTGGTTCCCGGTAAAAGCACTGCACAGGACAAAGCCTGCATGAGTGCCAGAGGGGCTTCTGAGGCTCCACCCCATCAGAGAAATCATTGGCCATTGGTCGCTGCTAGGGGAGGAACAATTATTCTCGTTGTAGGTTACTCATGCCCTAGTTATGTACATATGGGAAACATTAATTGGACTCGAGTGTATTAATAACAAAATAAAAATAAGAGGATACAAAGCTTGGATGGAGGTGAGGTGGAGGGCAATGGGGGAAATTGGAAAGAGATAGTGGCAGATGACTGTGATTAATATACTTTGTATAAATATGTAAAAATGTCACGTAATAAAAATAACCCCCCACGCCCACGCCCACTCTTTTATTTAAATGGACTTTCAGTAGAG
Organism: Eospalax fontanierii; assembly: GCA_035773235.1. Lineage (NCBI taxonomy): Eukaryota > Metazoa > Chordata > Mammalia > Rodentia > Spalacidae > Eospalax > Eospalax fontanierii. The sequence goes on from CM069527.1 coordinate 45,491,085, forward strand.
CTACCCTAAGCATTTTTATATTGTAGATTTCATATTCCCACTCCCTTGTTCTCAATTCTCTCTCTCTCTCTCTCTCTCTCTCTCTCTCTCTCTCTCTCTCGGTCACTCTCTCTTTAGAGACATGATCTCTTTATGAGATGAAACTGGCCTGGATTCACAATCTCACCATCAAAATCTCCTGAGTGTGAACCATCTGCAATCACGGCTTTCTCATTCTCTTACTTTGGAAAACATATCTTCTTCTCAAAAATATAACTTTGAAAGTATAAGTTCCAAGCCTTCCCCTATAAATATAATTAAAATCTATTTGCACATATTTACTACCCATTTTATTTCTCAAGCATAATATACCACTGAGAGACAGAGAGATATTAGTGAGTTATACTTAGTAATATGGCAATTTATTCTTCTTTGAAAATAGATTTATGTATATGAGTGAGGAGTGAGAAAAAAATTGTTTGGGTCTTATTTTTCCTCTCATGTAAAAAAATAAGGCTACTAGCTGTTCACACTATTTTAATAATGTTCCTGGAGTACTAGGTAATAAAATTACAGAAGAAAAATGTAACAAACTATAGGACAAGAAAAATATGATTTTCAGATTTTGCAATTTTAGCTTGGTTATTTTGCCATTAAATTGTTTAAAAACATTAATATTATTACAGAGAAAACAATGTGCAATTTTGGTTACTAAAAATTAATGCAAAATGTTCATGGCTTCTCAACAAAAAAATAAAATAGTAACAAAAGATGAGCACACTATGCAATAAGTTATATTCTTCAAATTTCATGTCTTGAAGATGTATGACTTCATTGGAATAGGAAAAAATTTAAATGTAGTCATGAAGGTGGGACACTAACTACACAGGATGAGTGTCCATGAGAAGAGATCAAAGAGGTCAGTGTATTAAAGCCCCACTCCTTTCTGCTGTATGAAGACACAGAAAGATGGTAACTCTCAGCAAGGCAGAGTCTTTAATAGAAACCCAAACTTGACTGGATCCTTGATCTTGAACTGTGCAACCTCCAGAATCATGACCAAGTACTTTTCAATTGTTTAACCCACCCTGTTAATATTATGGCATCCTGAGTAGACTAATACAGAATATGTAGGAATTCAATTTAAAAGAATGGTCATGACATAAAATCACATTTAAAAATAAACCAAAATAGTTAAATGTATTGGATTTAGAGTATAAAGGTAGGAAGATAAAAATATTATAAAGATGCAGGACATCTTTGTAATGAACACAAATTCAATGTTATATCAAGAAAACACATACACTTTTTAGAATTAGAAAATATTAGAAATAATGAACATGCAATATTATATAATAGTCTCTCCTGGTAGAGACATACGTTACTCCTACTAATACCTGGAATTACTGAACTCTTTATATGTCATGGTTTTCTTTTACATTCATATTGTAGCAAAATTTAACTTATAAACCTAGGCACAGTGAGACATAAATAATAATTAATAGTAAATAGAATAGTTGCAATCATAGACTGTAATAAAAGTTATGTGTGTCTCTCTCTTTCAAAATATGTTTCTGGGGACTGGGGACATATTTCAGAGGTCGAGTTTGCCTAGCATGTACAAGGCCCTTGGATCAAATCCTAGCACTACAAAAACTACAAACTTTTTTAAAAGTATACATCACTGTACTTGCACCTGTTCATTTAACAGAGGCGCTCCATGGTGTCTCTTTGACAGATATGGATAATCAGCATTTCCACTCTTGCATTCATGGTTCTTACTGAGCAAAGTAAGGATTGTATAAACATAAGCACTATTGGTACTGTAACAACCAATCTGATAATTGAGATGACTACAAAGTACCTAATAGCCCCTAGCTCATACACTGTGGACCCACTGGTCAAAGTAGTGGCACATGAAAGGAGTCATGGGGTGTAGCAGTGCACGTTTAATCTCGTCATTCGGAGTGATTCACGATAAACTAGTTCCTCGTTGCAAAAATATTTTCACTTATTATCTTCAGATGATGGTTGGTCCTGAATCTCTGTAATCTTGGAAGGAGAGAGTATGGATATGGGAATAACGTGTAAGAGAATCCTGTGCTGTGAGGATTTTGGTTAAGTAGTAATATTGAGAAGGTAGTAAGAGTGTTGTAAAGTGCTAGTCATGGAGAATTTAAAGCACCATAAATACTCACTGGCCCCAGATTTTAACATATACAAATACATATGGAAACCAAACATACAACAAAGATGTCATTGAAATATTTGGAAGAAGAAAAAAGACATTTTAATCAATTATTTGAAGACAGAAATCTTTCCATATGGATACAAAATAAAGTTATATCATTACATTCTTTTTGCACTTGATCTTAGCCAAAAAAATGGGGCATTGAGTATTATGCTATTTTTATGTCATATTTTAAAAGGATGGTATAAATTTTATAGGAAATAAACAGGCTATTTGTGGTCTTTAAGAAGGAAGATTTTCTAAGGAGCTCACAAAAGTTGAAGGCATGAAGTAAATAATGAATGCATGAGCAGAGTCAAAAACACAGGAAGTCCCTAGAGTTGGAGCTTAGAGATAGAGTGCTTGCCTAAGTTTGTGCAAGGCCTAGGGTTTGATACCTAGTACTATGAACAGTTTATATTCCCAGCAACAGTTTGTGAATCATAATTAGCAAAATACAACAAAATTGAAAATCTATGTACATTTAATTCAATCTGTCAATTGCTAAGGTTTTATTATGTAGAAAAGCTAATGCAACTATCTCTGTGCACCTACAGAAGCCTTCACTGAGGCACTGTTACAATGACAAATTTAAAACTTTTGTAAATAAATTTATCACTATTTAATCGAAATATGAATCCAAATATCTTTGTAGCCTGTACATTCATACAAATATTATGTGACAATCAAAAAGTTAAACATAAAATCAAATTATGTAGTAGGACATAGTTACTCGCTAAGAAAGATAAAAATATTCTTTTGCTACAGTAACTCCATGAAGTTATGGCTTCTGTTTCTACTTAAAATGTAGAAAGTTGCAAGGTTATCATAAAAAATTAGAAAAAGAATGTACTTTACAAGATCTTATTGTATGTTTAAGCCTATTAGAGAGGAAGTTGACAAACTATATCTGTTATAATCCGAATGTCCATAAGTCCCTGTCCATAGAAAGGGTGGACAAGCAAAGCAGTCTGCTTTAGCCAGCTGTCAGTACTGGTAAGAAGGAACAATAGATTCTTAAATTCTTAAAAGCAAATTATAAGTTAATACTGCAGTTTGCTATGGAAGTACCCCCATTCCTCTCTCAGTAGCTTTTTTCCATGGCCTCTGTCTGCTAGGAGCTCATGAAAAAGCACAGAAGATGGGAAGGTGGTGACAATCTGGAGGGGCTCACAGAACTTGCTGGCACAGGAAACTGGTCACCTTTATGAAACAAGGTACCTTTGATTGAGTGGAGCAAGAAACTGAAAAATACTGGTACTTGTCAAAGAATTTGGTGAAATTTAATACATTTGTATTATAAGATGACTAAAAAGTTTTTGGCATTAAAAGTAAAACTGTCATATCAGCCCCCAAATATGGTTGCTTAAAGACCGTGCAATTATAACACCAGTTGACATACCAATGGTAACAGGGGAAATTTCACAAGGCCCCACCTCTAGAGAAAGAGCCGTAGGCAAGCAATGCTACTGAAAGAAGGGCACTCAGGTTTTCCTTTTTCCATAAGCTACCTAAATTTCTAATCTGTGCTAACTAGAAAGGCATGGCATCTTCTCCATCTCTCCTGTGACTGCTGGGATTTTCACCTAATCTGTACAATATTTTCTCTTAAACACTACTAAAATTCTCCTTGAAATAAAAAAATGGGCAAAATGTGTTATTGTGTCTCCTGTAAATATGTAAAAATATTTTAAAAGCAAAGTATTAAATAACACTTATAGGACCACTTATACAATTAAAAGTCATAGTTAAATACGGAATTAGTGCAGGAGACAGAGATGAGAGAGATGCAAAAACTCAGACAATTGTTTAGGAGTATAATTGCCTTTATGTTGTGTTAATTTTTATAAATGTTTTTCTTAAAGTAAATTAATATGCATAATGGATAGATTTATTTTTAAATGGTGGATTGATACACACAGATTAATAAACACATGTAGTTGGAGTAGATGAAACAAAATCCCATTTATTGTTTCTCACTTACAAAGTGAGTGTTATGAAATTCAGTCAAGGGGGCTGGAGAGATGGCTCAGCAGTTAAGAGTACTGGTTGCTCTTGCAGAGGACCCAGGTTCGATTCCCAGTACCTGCATGGCAGCTAAGTGTAAGTCCAGTCCCAGGGGATCTGACACCCTCTTCTGACCTCCACCGGCATTGCATGACATGGGTGCACCTACCCGGATGAAGGCAATACACTCATACTCATTTATAAATATAATTAATTAATTAATTCACTCAAATAAATAAATTAATAAACATAAATTAGTATGTCATATTTATATCCATTGCATTTTAAATTAAATTTAAGCTTGGTTTGAAAAAATTAGAAATCTGTTAAGTTTTTGAAATGCTTCATTTGAAATTATTCTTGAAAAGTGTTACTTTCTTGAGAGGCATTTTAACTTACTAAATATTAAGATTAAAAATAAGGTTTTGGGACTAGAGAGATGGCTCAGCAGCTGAGAACACTAGCTGGTCACCCAGGTTCCAGCACTTACATGGTGGTTACTAACTGTCCATTACTCCAGTTCCAGGTGACCTGAAGCCCTCTTCTGATTTCTGACTTCTACTACATGAGTGTACTTAACATACATGCAGGCAATACACTCATATACATAAAATAAAAATAATAAAAATAGTTTCAAAAGTTAGGTTTTACTGAACAATTTATAAATAATATATTTATTGACACAAAACAGATATTTGTGGTTTCTTAAACGATATTTCTAAACTATTTTTTTCCTTTTTGGTTGACTATGATAGAGTACTGTTCATGCACTAGCTCTATCTTGAGAGAATATTTGCATGCATTAAAAATGACTTTTTGCTTCTTGAATTTACGTTAGTATGAATGAATCAGGACAGAATATCATGACTGTGAATGGAAAGAGGCTCAGTGTTTCGTTCATTTTTTTTTCATTATTGATCGAGGTTATGTTCTTCGGCAAATGATCTATAGTAATAGTTGGAACATATAACAAATATCTTCCCTTACTAATGCATTACATTTTATTAGCTAGATCAATATTGCTGTAATTTCCACCCATTAGCATCTCATTGCTGTAAAGTACATAAAAATATTTACATTAACACTGATCAAAATTGCAACAGCGTATATTAAAATATGAATGACATATAATCAGAGTTTTGCATTTCTACTGCCTCCAGTTATTTGTGACCCGAGATATGAAGTTCAAGTTTATACTTAATAGCACAATTATGTAAATCTGTAATTCTAACACTGAATTACAGCTGGTAATGATCAATAATTATATTTATGTATGATGTGAAGTTAATACTGCCACCATAGATTAATGTAAACAACAAAATTATTTCTGCACTCAAGAGCTAACAAATCATCATAAACAAAGAGAGCAAAAACAACCTTTTCGGAGCCTAATTCCTCCAGCAGAGGAAACAGACATTTTTATTCCCAGTGAATATTAAAGTCCTGATTCAAGAACATGGCTCTGAAAAACACCATAATAACTATTTTGCTATACTTTTCAATTCAATTTTAAAAAATAAAAGTATGTAATAAGTTGATAAGAATCAAAGCACCATGTAGGACCAGCCTCAGAACATGGCAATGGAATAAAATATCAGAAGACCTATCTTATAGCACCGCACCTCATCCCCAATTTCATGTGCTCTACCATATATGTTAAGATCTATCAAGCCTAGTCTGTATCGCCAAATGTCCTTCAGTGTGAATCCATCCACTGGAGCCTGGATGGATACATCCTATCTAACCTCACACATTTAAAGAAAATTAACTTTCCCTCTCTCAGTAGCTATTAGTCATCAATAGTTCATCAGATAATCTTGGAGCTTTTTACCTAACTTCTCCACTTCTAGGCTGACTTTATGTCTGACTTAAGTTTCTATGGGTATTGTGCATGCTGTGGCCATTGCTCAGCGTTCATCTGAGCAACCTCCCAGCTGTCTGGGACACTGTTTCTTGTGATCATTCACCTCCTCTAATTCTCACACTCTTTCCATCCCTTCTTCTGAAGTGGCAATCTTTGGGAGGATGAGGTTTGCTCTAGGTGTCCTATTGAGACTAAGTTCCCACAGTCTCTTACTGTGGTAGTCTGAATGAGAATGTACCCCATAGGCACTGTTTGGACATTTTGCCCCCAGTTGTTGGCACTGTTTTGGAAGGTCTTAAAAGATGTAGCCATGCTGGAGAAAGCACATGGGTGGGTGCAGGCTTAGCAAGTTCTTAAGTCTTGCTGGATCTCCAGTCATGTTCTGCTTCCTGTGCCTGCTTGAAACTATGAGTGCTTAGCTTCTGCATCTACTATAGCCACCTCTGTCTCCATGCCTCCCCATTATGATGGACTCTTGACCCTTTGGAACTGTAAACTAAATAAACTTTCCCTTTTATAAGTTCCCTTGGTCAGTGTTTCTATTACAGTAACAGAGAAGTGACTAATACACTTATTCTCTGTACTTTGGTCAGTTAAGGCTTTATGGGTTAATCACCTTCTGTTGCATTAGAAAACTTGCTGGGGAAAGTGCATTAGTGCACCATTAAAAGGTGCATTAGCATTATCTCTTCCTCTTATTTTGATGTAGTCCCTTTAGAGTAGCCAAAGTAATTACTGGGCGAGAGTCCTATTCTTCGTTTCTGAATACTCTAACCACATCTCAGTAAAGAGAAGAAAGACAGAGTAACTTTAAGCCTGTTGCAAAAGTTCCTTATGACTTATGTTTCTCTTAATGAAAATTTTCACCCATTGACATAGGGTGGTAGATTGATATCTTTAAACTGGTCCCTGTGGGAAGTCCAAGGCTTTTTAAGGATAAGCTTGTTCATCACTGATTTTCAGTACAATGGTGGCTCAGACAGTTTATTTATATAAATTTTATTCATTCAAAAACTATCTTTGTGGCATTTAATATGTGCCAGTCATGGATCTAAGTGAGTCACAAAATTATCTCCTTTAACTCATAGAGTCATCATTGTTGGTCTCTTTTCACTCCTGTCCCTCATGGCTCTCCTTGCACACAGGCTCCAATTGTGGGGACCCAGGTGATGGGAAGGCCAATGGGGACCCGTGCCCTGGCAGCAGCGAATAGGACAGGAAAAAGACCCAGGAGATTATGTCATTGGACAGCTCGTTTATTGAAATCAATGTAGGGGTTTAATAGGGAGGCCTGTCTGGCCATTACTGAAGGCAAGAAAGTTCAAGGAGGAGTCTTTTAGATAAAGGCTGGAAGGTTCTAGGGCTGACATGGCCTATAGCGGTCAGGTTGCCGGACCCCACCGACAGAAATCAAACCGTACTTGAAGCAGGGAGTGAGATTGAGAAATATAGATATATATAGAGAGAGAGAGAAAGAAAGAAAGGATAGATTCGGGAGGGCTGTCAGTACCGAAGCAGCCTCGACTTTATTAGTACCACCTATTTATACTCTGTCAAATGAGGAACAACAACAACAAAAAAAACAGTTCAAAAGTTCAACACAAAAACAATGTTAACATAGGCAAAATAACTTAAGCCAATCACATCTTCCTTTAGGGGTCTTCAGCCTTGGGTATAAGATAAACTTCCCCTCAGGTGTAAATTATTTGCATAGCAAAACATCCTGCTCCCACAGCACTTTGGTGCACAAGATTGACTTCTGCTTAACCCTAAACTCTGGCATAGTTCAAGGCAGGCAAATGGCTCCCGACACAGGTGATTTTAGATGTTATGTGGGGGAAAGGAAGATTAAGCAAGCGCTGAGGAACAAGGAAATAAAACTTTATGCCGAAAACTTGCAGAGGTCCCTAGGACCTAGGCCATAGCTAGACCCTACTGTCCCTTCAGGGTATCTGGGGTCACGCTGCTTGCTCAGTACCTTTTGGATTAGGCCTAGGCCCCACCTCATCAAGTAAGTGCTATTACTTTTACAATCACATCACCATTAGGAACAAACTGAGGTATATAAAGTATAAATAACAAGTTCAAGATCACATGACTAATAAGTAAGAAAGCAGGATAGGGTGGCCATGCATTTCCAGACTGTTTCAGCAGCCACATTTCAACCCTAGAGAGCTGTGAATCCTTTTGTTATGGGAAACTATTATATTTTCTCTAACATGAAGATACTTGTGCATTTCTGCATATTCCCAATGGAATTTATCAGGAAGCATGATCTCCGTGTTCTAATTTGCTTCTGAAAATGGAACCCATAAGCTAAAGTTCTGCCTGCAGAAGTGTGTGTATGCCTGTGTGTATTCACAGGTATGTGTGTGTGTGTTTCAATAATTTTATTGTTGCTTTAGTGAGCATAATTTTAAAATTTAAGTTCTCAAGGTTGTTCAGCTGATAAAGATGCTTCATACCAAGCCTGAAGACCACAGTTAGATCTCTGGGCTCAACATGGCGGAAGAAGAGACCTGGCTTCACAAGCTCTCCTCTGACTTCCCCTCACACAGCACTGCATATGCACACTTACACACACAGACACACAGACACATAGACACACCCACCCGCACACACACACACATACTAAATAGATAAATATAAAAAGTGATAAAATGTTTTTTTAAAGATGGAGGTTTTCAAAAAATATGAATTTCTGACTTTCTTTGCAATAGTCTTATGTATACCAAGCCAGCCTTGAAGTCACTATGGATCCAAGAATGACCTTGTGAGACCCACTTCCCATCTTCACTTCTCAGTTGCTGTGTACACAGATGTGCACCACCACACCTAGTTTGAATGCTAGTGGCTGAACTCAGAGCATCATGCATACTAGGTAAGCCCTCTATTAACTAAGCTACATTCCCAGGCAAGCTTTGTGGAATCTGAAAATAAGTAACAGACAGAATGTTCTCACACAGCAATGGTCTGTTACACTGAACAACTCCCTTTTCTATAGGTCATGAAAGCTCAGCATCTCCACGGTCTTGAATCCCCCTAGTCTCACTGTTTCCTCTCTGAGCTCTGTAAGAACTTTAGGTTAGCAATGCATACACTAGAGCATGGGAATCTTGAGAGAAGCATGGCAGAACTTGGTTCTCAGAGGACAAAGATCCCAAGAAGGGAACACTTTCTAAAATTAGGGAATAAAGAAGAATCTTAGGCTTAGAAAATTATAGAGACCGACTAATAAATCGAGTTTAAACATCAGAATCAATGTCTATTTTAAATTACTGTGACCTTACCCTAGGGTAGGCATTATATCCTCCTTCCCTTGATGAGAAATAGGAATTAACCTAGCAAGTGGGGCAGAGTTGATTGTGAAATTGTCCCAGATGCACAGTGTGGAAGTTTGCAGAAGGCTCTAATCTTTTAGTCCCATTACGGAACATGTAAAAAGCAGATTATTTTGATGAAAATGTCATTGTATTAGTTCTGAATTTTCTATGTTATTCAAACTTCATGCTCAAGACTTCTATAAAATATCAGTTGTTCATATGAATGCACAGTCTCTTCAACAAATATCAAAGTTCTTGGACAGGAGGAAACATTTGAAGATCAATGAAATGGGACTGAGGTTATTAAAAATTTTAGTTTAATGGTGAAATTTTTGCAAAAGAACAACATAGCTAGCTTATGGAATGGCGGAATCAAGGAAGCAGGAATAGATTATACAGCTGGAAAACTGTATAATCTAACAGTGGTTACGAGGTGAGATCTTAGTAAGGAAGTTAAATAAAATGCTTTGAACTAAATTTACAACACTTTATTTCATATAAAAAGGGATAATTAAGAACGGACTTCTGAGAATAGGATACAGTCTCCATTTTGCACTTTGACTAGCATGACATTTCCCTGTAGAAAGCCAAGATTGCTAGAAAACCTGTGTCACAAACGCATCTCTCACTTCCTCAGTGCCATTCCCAAAGAAACATTTTGTAGTGACTATTGCAATTACTGTAATTACATGAACATACTCGGTCTCAGAAATATTTTCTGCTGTGGTACAAATGCAGGTAAGCCAAGTCTATTCTGGATCATCAAGTCAGTCTGATAACCAGAAGATTAAATTATGTTGTAATTCCAACACTCAAGAGATTGCCATGATTTCAGAGCTAGCATGAGCTATATAGTAAGGTCTAGGCCACTCATGGATGCAGTATGAGAACCTGTCCCCCCAAACAAACAAACAACAACAGCAACAAAAACATAATAAAGCAAACACAAAAACCTGTAGGAGGATAGAACCAAGTCTTTGGAATAAAAGTATCAAAGCAGAACTGAGAGCAGCAATTTTTCATCTTTTGGATAAGGACCTCACTAATGCCAAGTGAAGGAAGTTTAGAAGTAAGTTACCAAACACAGTATTTATACCTCAAGATCTTTGTGTTTTTGCTCTGTCAGCCCATTCATACATTCATTTTTAAATTGCTTAATACATTCCCTACAGTTCAGTTTAGCATATAAATTTTGTTCTTATATACTTGCTATGTTCATTGGTTTTTAAAGGAGTTAAGAGCCAGCAATCTAAGGACCTACTGGGAAAAACTGCCATTTTGAATTGCATCAATCAATTGATGACTGACAAGCCAAGCCAAATGCAGAGACTTCAACCAGTAAACTTACTATGATGACTATTCTCACTTACAATTTAAAGAAAGTCCTTTGGTTTCTTAATGCAGTTGTGTTTTACTGGAGAACTGACTGGTACAGTGTTGACCATGACAATCTTGCTTGTATTTGGAACATAGTGCCGGCTGTGGAGCCTCAGTTCTTCATCCTCTGCTTATCTTCTAGGAGTTTGCATGGACTACTCACATGGCTACATGAAATATTATCACACGTTAAAGTACAAGCTATCAGAAACTTTGAGGCCTATGATCTAGAAGTTACCTTATGTTTTATTAATCAAAGTACATAAAACTAACTGGATATAGAGAAATTAATTCTTCCACAGGATGAGTTACAAAGATCATGTGACCACACTTGTGTTAGTTAGTGTTCTGTCATTGTTACAACACCTAAGGGAAACAACTTAGAGGAAGAGAGATTTATATAGGTTTGTGGTTTTATCTCATAGTTAGATTGTTCTACTTCTTTTAGACTCAAAATAAGGCAGAACATCATGGCAGGAAGTAGAGCAAAGCTACCACCTCATGACAGGAAGTAGAGAGACCAAGACTGACCTGGGATAAGATATGTCCCTCTAAGGCATAACCCCAGTGATGCATCTTCTCCAACTAAGCTCTACATCCTAAGCCTTTATCATGCCCTACTAATGTCATTAAATTATGACTATATTGGATCAATGGATTAACCTGTTAATAAAAGCTTAGCTCTCAAAATTCAATACATTCCAAAAATGTTGTCATCAGATAGTCAAAACCTTTAATAGTACATGTGTCCTTGGGGGACATTGCAAAATCAAACCATAACAACATATCATAGACTAGGGGCATTAAATCAATAGCAAATATGGAAACTGGGACCCAAGAAAATATTTGGCAGTGACAAAGCACTAGAGTGACGATCCAAAAAAAATTTGCCTACTCATAGCAAACATTTGAAGTATAATCTTTACCTTGTTGTATAAGTGTTTGGGGGTATATTTAAAGGTATTTGAGATAATAACATACATAGAAAGTGTCCTAAATAGAAACATGGTTATTTATGTCTTTCATGTGTATGTATGGTTGGGACTTTTATTCTCATATTTACTCAATAAAAGTGTTTTTCTTACAAATTATTTTTCTACTCAAACTAGAGATTTTGTTTCTACCATTATATACTGTTACATCATTCCCCATTTAAATTAGTCAGTTTTTGTTTGCTTTTGGTTTCGTTGTTTGTTTTTGAGAGTCTTATGTAGCTCAGGCTGACCTTGAACTCACTACTTAGCTAAGGGTGACCTTGTGACTTTGAACTCTTGATCTTCCTGCCTCTACTTCACAAATACTAGGATAAGTATGTGCCAACACACTCATACAGTCTTATCAGTATACAAATTGAAGAATATTTAATTAGAATTTGAGGCCCTTCACAACTGATAGGCAGAACAGTATTGATTTAGATACTCTACCAGTTGCTTCAAGTATTGAATTGTTTTTAGTTCATCCTTTCTCAGCCCCATCCAGTGCCCCTGGAATCCTATGTGGCTAGTGAAACTTCAGTGGTCACAGGACTGTTCTAGGTTGCAGAAGGTCTCATCTAATCTTTTTTAAAGTACTTGGACAACAAACTGATTTGAATAGAAATTCTAATGTAAAGTTTTCTGACATGTTCTTGGAGAATAACAAAACCTTGATAAGGTATTTAAAATCAGCTAACTTCATTCAGTGTTTCATGCTATTTAAAATGTAACTGGAATTTAGACTATCAAATTATGCTACAGCCTCTTAGAGTTTGAATCTATCTTCAATTTCTTTGCTGAAGGCAACAGCTGCATTTTACCAATGAACCCCCATCTGATAGAAACATGTGTCTGATATCTATTTTAGTCTTGGCAGAGTAGCTGTGAAAGACTTTGGTTGGCATTTAGTTATATTGCTAATATGTCACCTACTATTATTGCCACTGAACCAGCTTTTCTGTCACTCTCCTTATCATGTGATGTTTCAACAATCTTCATAAATAATCAAGAATCATAATCTTTCACAAAAAGAAATCTTGATTCTAGCCCTAAGCATACACACACTGACTGGTTTGTGCATTGTATTCCCATTTTCATTTGAATTCTGATACCATTATTTAAAAACTGTCAAATATTCTAGGAAGACTGAAAGAAGGAAATCAGCAAGAAAATTATACAGTTGGCAGTCCTGTGCTAAAGAATGATAAAGTCGTACATACTTATTACTTTAAAAACAAGATATTTGTTATTTGCTTTCTTTGGTTTCTTAGATAGATATTAGATTTTAGAATTTTTAACTGCCTCAAAAATTTGTACTCTGTCTTCTTTAGTTAAAACATTGTCACCATCCCAAAGTCATAACTACAGTACTTTTAGCACATCTTAAACCAAATGTTCTTCATAGACTATAGAATATAGTAGAATATTTCCCAAGACTGTTTAATAATTATGATTGTTATATTTTTGTTGTTTCTGAGTGGAAAATACCAAAGATTGAAACCTATTTTTCAAATGGTTTCTTAGTTAATGAATACTTCACATCTATTGATCTAGAGTAACTGTCTGCCCATATCTGTTTCAGACAAACAAAGTGCAAAACATATAGTCAGAGATTAACTATCTATTGCTGGCGTTTACTGACTGATTCACTTCATATTGGGATGATTGGATGAGGTTAGTATGTTTACATTAAGGAACTTTCAAAATTTAGTCTTTTTTTTATAGATCATTAAGTACCTTCAGCAAAAATATACTTACAACTCCTTTCTGTGCATTATAGACATTCAGATGCTGTTAATATAACCATTAAGTGTAGACTTTCACTTAGTACCTCTGTTTTCAGTATACTTAGGGAAAATCAAACATGCCTATCATAGTGTTACTAATCTATATTTCTTGAAGAGAATGTCCAGATTACTATTTTGTATGAAACAATCTCCTAGGCAGTCTTATCTGTTAGTGAAGGCCTTAAGTTCAATTGTGCATGCTCTTATCTAGTTCATGTCATGTCACAGCTCAAATTACAGTATGTTATGCTACAGTAGATGTTTCTTTAACTCTCTGCTTTCTTTTTACGAAACTCGATTCTATATGAATTTAATGTAGATTTGATTGTCAATCAAATCAGTTTTTCAGACACCTAATATACTTTTCCAAAAAATATTAAGTACACATATTTTTTTAAGTTTAGCATTTAAAATCATATTTTTTCAAAAAATTATCAGCATGGTTTTAGGAGGTAGCCATATATCATTAAACCAATCAAAAGATGGCAGATGACATATGCTGTGATAAAAGAAAACAGACATAAAGAATAGGTTTAATAAACAAATAATTTATATAATGAGTTAGGAGTTGATAAGTTCTATGGAAATAAATAAAAATTGATCATGATTACAAGGATCCAGAGTATCGATAAAGGGACTGTAGCTTTTCATATTAAGTTTCTTAGCTTTTATAGATGAGATTTGAACAAAACTGTGTAGAAAATATTACCAACACAGAGCAGCTCCATAGAGAGCTTAAGAGAGAGGATAGAACTAGAACAGTGACTCTGTTGAGGAAAAACATGTATTTCATTCTTCTTAGAGACACACAACAAAGAAAAAAGAGGGTAACAAGTGGTGGCTGAGTAGAAATAGGCCAGTTAATGTTGAAAACCTTAGGCCATTGTAAGGCTCTTGGATTTACATTAGATGGCATTACTAAAATTCCATGAGGGAGTTAAATGATGTTCATCCCCTCCTTCCCTTGTTCTAATGACAAAATAAGGTACAGTTCCACCGAAATGAACTCTGGGAAACCAGTGAATTTATTGGGCATACAGTAGGTGACAGTTTAGTTACAGAAGTGTAGGTGCCTCCCACCTAGGACTTGGGCTTCACTGTAAAGTCTGCACCCAAGCATGGAGAAGGGCGAAAGAGCCCCTTAGCTAATCTTCCCCAGCCTACTATAGCCCCTCTTCCAGGCTACCTTCAATTAACACCAAATTGTTCATCACAGGTTGGAAGATGTGACTAACTCTCAAGTGTGGATCACTCTGCTTAATACAAATATTATAAAATATGCCCTGCTTCTCCTTCAATTCTGGGGCTCAAACAGTCAACAGACCCAGCTCTAATGATCTTAAGAAAGTGGACACAGCTGAGCTCAGGGAAGATAACATTTGTCTGTGGTTGGATAGTCCTATACAACAATGGAATTCAGGATTATTGTAGAATTTTGATAGATATGACATTATCACAGTGATATTTTATAGAATCGCTGTGGTTGCTTTAGTGTGAATGAGCTATGGTGGGAAAAAGTGAAATGAATAAACTGTTTATCAGGTACTATCATGGCAGTGGAGGAAGCGAGTGGTTCAGGCCAGTGCAGTGACAATAGACAGAATGAAAAGTAGTTATAGTCTCCATACATTAAGGAAATGTTAGTGAGGTTTAAGGATGAATTAAATGTGCCCTGTGGCCTGACAAGAATAACTAAAGGATAAAGGGGTCATCAATTGAGGCTAAATAGCCAGTTCTGTGGTAGAGCACTTCCATCCTTTCACCACATAGATAAATAACTTAATTAAGATTTTTTTAATTAATAGCTGAGTGAAATTCTGGAGGTATATCAGACTTGGGGACATCAAAGTTAGACTTATAATGTATTTATTTGTCTATTAGATGGATTACCTATGTTAGAAAGATCATTAAGCTATGGATATGTACTCTTGGGTAAGAAGAAGAGTCACTAAAGGGAACAGGCAAGGAGACATTTTTGAGGGCAAAAGCAAACTAGAGACTGACAATGTGAAGAAAATATATCACTAAGGCAGTGGTCAGCTGTTGATCCCTGGTTATCAAATAAGATAGTGACTTGGAATTGATCCCCAGATTTTGAACTAAGAAATCATGATTAAATAGAAATATTTGATCATAGGCCTTGACTCTAAAGATAGTTGTATAGAGAATTCGGAAAGAAGAAGTGGACGCAACAGAAAAACTTGATGAGAAATTATGGAGAAGAAATAATAAGAACATGGAAAGAAAGTGTGTCTTATGCTGTGAGATATACTACTATACATAGAAAAATAGAAAGGCTTGATGTTATAGAAGAAAGTGAGGAATATAATTCCTGAATTCATGTCTTTGAGTGCAGGGGACAGGTAGAGAATTAGGTGAAAGTCATACTGATTGAGAAAAGAGTCTAATAGCTGAACTGGAAATGTGATTCCACAGGAAATCAAAGTACCTGGAGAAATGTGGGTGGATTCTCAGAGGTTCTATTTTTATTGTTCAAAACTTCATCCATGAAGGGAAGAAATGTCATTATCTTGGGCTAAATATAGGGGATAATCATTGAGAAAGGAGAAGTTTGGAGACTGAAATACTTTTCTAGGACATTATTAAGTATCCACTTCACACTATGAACATAGATACAAAGAGACACCAGTCTGCAGGACAATATTTCTCTCTAGTCAGATTGAGCCCTGTGGGGACAAAGTAGGAAGGGATTTGGATTAAACTAGAATCAAGAGAGGCACAAGAGACAGAAGGGTGTATGGAAAGAAAAGGCTCTAATTCATTACCATCATGGAAGGTTATTGTGTATTGTACTTCTTTAAACTTTCAAATTAAATATAAAGAAATCCAACCAAAAATTCTTACTTATGTAAGCCAAAATTATATTCCACTGCAAATGGAATGTTGATAATGCTAATGTGTTCATTTATAATAACATACCAAATAAAAATAGTAAAATATTTCAAAATTAAATTTTATTTATATTCAAATGATTCTCTGACAGCATCATATCATTAAAAACAGAAAGATGATCACTTTGATACTTTGGCAATTGATTATTTTGTATCATTTTCTGAATACAAGCATATTACCTATAGGGCAAGTTAAATAAAATTTAGAGATGTGTGTGACATTTTATTCATAAGATCTCTTTTTCATAAGATAGCAATGAAGCTACGAATGTAAAATACTGAAGATCATTGAGTCTGTTTCTAAATATCATTTTCAAAATGAATATTACAATTGTATATATCCATTATATACCTAACCATTAAGATTATATTGAAAGATCTAGAAAAAACTGAAGCATACATATTCAATAATGTCATGTGACCTCTAATTACAAAATGGTCTTTCATTGATTTTAATTCTGGAAGAAGCAATACAAATGAATGCATATCAACCCCTTCTCAAATGTGTGTTTCTTGTTTCCAAGAGACATCACCCATTATCTGGAGCAAAATATGTAATACAGCACCTAGTTGACTTTCATATGACAGGTCAGAAATCCCTTTTCCTGTTAGTTTTGTTAGATATCCTAAAGGAAATTAATTTCTCTTGCAAATGTTCTTAACTTGAAGAATATGAATACCTCATATCACTTGCAAAAATGTGTATGCACTAGGTATCTTGTATTTTTTATAAAATTGTTACAGAGATTTTTGACTCATCAACAGTGACAACCATCAAGTCCAAACCCATGGAACTGATTTGCTCCTAATGTGTGTGCACATGAGTAATTCTGTTGTACCCTTATATATCACACAAAGTATAAAAACTTGTATATTCTAGTTCTAATTTGTATATAATGAAACTGGGTTATTAAAGGGACCATCAGACTCACTAAATCACCCAATAGGCAACAGTGTGAGCACAAGAGTCACATTTATAAAAGTCCCTCTCCACTGGACTAACCAGGAGCATGCAGTTTTTCAGCTGTGCGCAATTGGCTACCGATAATCGTGTTCATTAACAAATCAAGCAGCTGTTCAGATCTGCAGAAAAGCCCCCGTGTTGTCCCTAAATACTCCAGTACAAAATCAGTGTGAACCAATTAAGTTACACTATGGGGAAAGCATCAGATGTATAACTGATGATTCACTTAACCTCAGCCTATTCTTTTAGCTTTGAAAACTCATCAACCTCAGGAAATGGTAAGCTTTTATATCAAAGTTAAGTGTACTTTTTCCAGAGTATGTTCCACTATTTAAATAAAAACACACATTTTAGAAATCTTACAATTCGTTTTATGACAACTTTAACTTGAATCATTATTTTAGCACTGAAAAGTAATTTCAATCAATATCTAAAAATGAACTTTTTGCCCAACATATTTTATTATTAATATTAGGAAATTCCATTTTCACCTAAAAGGCTGTCAATTATTGATGGTAGATATGGTGGATTTTTTTAAAAATTATTGTAATTCTATCAACTTCCCAAATGCACTTCATTCACATACAACACATTGTAATTGGAGTTAGGATAAAAACAACATGGAAAATTTAACACAAACTCTTATACATGTTGTTTATAGCTTTTAAATCATGGAATAAAGCACATGTTCTATATCAGCCTTTTAACTGATTTACAGTTGTAAAACAATTCAGTTCCAAACTCATTAGGCAAGAGTTGAAGTGATTTAATTTACTACAGCTTTTCAGTTCTTCTTTATACTGTATTTTCCTCTTTTGTTTGAATGGAATCAAAATTTCAGAAGTTAGTCACAGTGTGAAGAGAATATGGTACTCAGAGCTGATTATGAAAAAATGCTTTTAAAGAATATACTTTTAGGAAGTCTATATATTTTAAAAAGACATTTGTGAGAGTTTAATGCTGCAGTTTCAAAACTTTGATTCACCTACTGTATTAGTTTTCATCTTATAAAATTGAGTTAAATTAAATACTGAGCATAATATCATAGAAAATGTAGAATTTCAAACAATTCTCAAGGTCCTTGGGTTCAACTCCTTCACTTACTGAGTAAAAGCTCATTAGGAAAATAATCCTATTTTTCACATTCATCTCTAAAAGGAACACAGGTTTCTATGCTTGGCCACCCTGCCCAACTCTCTCAATGAAAAGAATGACCTTGAGTTGAACTGTAGAAAGAAAATGGAAGGAAAGTTTACTGGAAAAGTTGAGGAAGAGTACACAAGATTGATGCATATATTGGTGTTGGACACCTTTTCCTGAGCTAAATGTTCAAAGTGATGAGATCATGTTATTTATTGTATTTTTCAGATCATTTGCAATGTTAATTTATATGAGTTTGATATCGCTTTTGTCTTTTAGTTGTGTGTTATTCTGAGAAATCCCTGGGGAAGCACAGGATTTATATGCTTTGTGTACACGTTCTGCAGACTAAGCTCTCTGGCATAATTATTTTTGGCACTCCGCTAACTGATTAAAACATCCAATTTAACTCATGATCAGTAAGATTAAACCTTTTTAATATACCTCAAAAGTAAATTATCATTTACTACTCAAACATCCCTTTTTCCACATGCTCCAATAAAGCTGTTCTTTTTTCGTTAATGTACCTTTTAACGAGGATTCCCTTTTATTTCTTCCTTTGGGCAAAACTGACTTATCCTTTATAGAGAGGTAGAAACAAAGATGAGATGGAGGCTGACTAGATAGGTACATGGGTTTCTAATGTCATATCAATTACAAGCCTTTATTTTTGTGATATTCTGTAAAGAATTTGCTCTTGCAGAAAACATGTCTCTGCTTTGTGTTGATTTGATTTATAGTCAAGTATGAACAGTTAAGAGGATAGAATAATTTTGAAAAATCACTTTCAAGACTTGAAAATAACTGGGCTTTCTTTTATTTAATTTTGCATTTGTTCTTTAAAATTTGTGTCTCAATTATATGGTGAAGCATATTTAGTAAAAAATCCAGAGATTCTTTGATATTAGAAAATTTTAAAGGGAAGACAATTTTCCTGGGGATTTGAAAAAAAATGTTTGCTATAATACCAAATTAGAATAATTGCAATTTGCAAGTCCTCTGAACCTGCTGAGGACCCTTGCAGAGGTTCATCAATGTAATAGAGAGGAGGAAGCAAGATGTAATGGATAACATGCATTGCTTAAGTTAGGGCCTCAAGGAGCTTTGAAACAGTCACAGGTGTAAGCACCACACATGCTGGGTGAAGCAGGAATGAAATCAGATTAGTAGCATCCTGTGTGGATGCTAGAGTATTATTGTGTACAAATATCTTAGTTTCTGTCTCTTATGCATAGGATTACCATAAAGTGAAACAAGAATTATAAGCTAGAGCTTTAGGTAGAAAATAGGTCAAGTCACTGTGATAAATATCCTGTTAAATTTTTGATCCAGATTTACAAATACTTCACCAGATTGCTAATAAGTCTGCATTCCTTCACGTAAATATTTAAACAATATGAAAAAAAATGTATCTGAGCTTTAAAAAACCTATTTTGCCTCTAATAGATTGAACTACTGAAATGTTATAAACCAGACAGAAGGTAAACTTTTTAGGAATGTCTAGGTATACCAAAAAATACTGCCAAAATTGCTATATAAATTTTCAGCAAATTAAAATATCAAACTGGAGTATATTTGTCAGTTGGTTATACAAATATAACAACTAAAAGGGTCAGGCTTACA
The DNA here is from genome assembly GCA_035773235.1 of Eospalax fontanierii. Classification (NCBI taxonomy): domain Eukaryota; kingdom Metazoa; phylum Chordata; class Mammalia; order Rodentia; family Spalacidae; genus Eospalax; species Eospalax fontanierii. The sequence goes on from CM069527.1 coordinate 45,511,265, forward strand.
AAATTTTGCATAGATTTCCTAGTTTGGGAATTGTGTTTGTCAGTCTTCAGGAAGTACCAAACTAAAAACTAGCTTTTCTTAAAAATGTTCCCCAAATTATTATGCCCATAGAGTAGGGGTTACTCCAATATATTTTCTGAATATGGGGGTTGCCTGGGAAGCACTAACAAATGGGATCTTTATTAGGTGTATTTGTGGCAGAGCCTGGCCCTTAGGGTCTACATATATGCATAAGCTCAGAAGGTGAATGGCTTCTCCAGCCAGCCTTCTGACATAAAATTAGAGACCAATTTTTCTGTTAAGCCATACCATGTGAATCTCTAGGCCAGTATATTAGTTTCAACAGTTATTAAACCTTCTTTCTATAAGACCTATAAATATTACATCCTATCATAACTCCTAATCTATTGTTTTGGCTTTTTTTCTTCTCAATTTTTTGGTCGAATATGGGAAAAAGACTTCATGGAAAATGTTAGTTTTAAACAATGATAATAATTTGAATATGTATTTTGCTTCCTTCTGTCACCAACTATAAAATATATAATACATGTTCTTGATGTTAATGGGTAATGATGAAAAACATTTTCTAATATGGAGTGAGTTCAATTACTAATCAAATCGTCTATAAAATGCAATATACTCTCACAAGTGTGTGATTCATTTTTATCTAAGAATTCATTTTTAACTTTGGACAGGAGAGAAGTTAAGCTTGTTGTGCTTAAATTTTCATAAATTGGCAACTTTTGGCCCAGGTGCCAATGAGAGGACAAGAATAAATATCTCCAGCCTTAGTTGTTAGGGTCTAATCATAAGCATTGTGGTGTAGAATTCATGGATTATTCATGTGTAATTACAGATAGCTATTGTGCTCCTTTAAATCATCCCTATGGCCCATTATGGTCCATAACAACTGAAATAGCAATTGTCATAGTAAGGTTTGGGCTCTGCCATAGAGTGTGGGCTCTAATCAATAATGATAAATGGTAAAATTTTACATCAAGCAGTCCAAAGTCTGGTTGGCCCCCTCCATAAATCTGCACAAACACCAAGCAGAGCAGCTGCAAGGTCTGGAAATTTAAAAGCCAGCACTGGCCTTACCCCCCACAAGCATGTACCTCTGTAAAAGTAGAAAGGAGGGGAGGGGAGAAGAAATGGAAATGCTCAATATATCAGTTCTAATAATTCACATGCTGTTAAGAAGAATTTCCCTCCTATTTAAATGGGAATGAACCCTAGGTTGTTTTCAAGGTCAATTTCAGGTGAAAGGGGGGTCATCTAGAGGTCACTTCAGCTACCATGCAGGTCAATAACGCCTCTTCACTTCCACAGCAGACAACCTCCTCACACACAATCAATCCACCAACGCTGCTGCTGCACCAAGTGTAATGAACAGTGAATAAATGTAGCCTATCATCACAAAACATGCTTTTTAAGTACCTTTCCTTTTCATGTAAAACCTCTCGCTGTCAAATTCTACATTCACTCATCCAGCAGTGAGTAGCAAAAGTGAGAAATCAGACTCTCATTGGGGTTGGTAAAAGGTCACAGCTGACAGACACGGAGGTTAAACTGCCGAGTTAAAATACTGTTCATTACCCACTGCAGCTTTTTGCTAACTACACTTCTTTGTGTTATAGTCAAGCAGTACATCAATATGCCCCTCCTCCTAATTTATTAGCAATTGTTGAATTGTATGGGGTGGAAGCTAAAAGAGAAATTGATGTCTTATGTGTATGCATATATATATATTCTTTTGCTCTTTGAATATTTCTACTTCCTATCTATTTTCATACCCAATACCCTACGAGACACTGTGTCTACTTGAGATGCACCAGAATTATCAGGGAAACATAAATTTTAAGATCAGAAGAGCCTGGATAATCTGAGTTCCAGAGCCCAGGGTCAGTTGTTTGGAGACTTATTTTTCTGTGTATTCAGATTGCGTTTCTTAAAGAAATTATGGGTGGGGCATATAAGTTTTTTTTCACTCAAAGAAATTTCATTAAATGTATGAGAACCTATAATTTACACCCCAAATGTAAATGTGTCTAAAAATGTAATTAATATTTTTAAAATAACATGCTCTTTTACTGATAATGTTATACCTACCAAGCATTGTTACTCCAGAATAGAGTCTATTGTTAACAGACATGTCTAACACGTACATTGTTTTTGCATTAATTTGGCAGTCAGATTTACTAGCAATGAGTAATCAGTGGAGTTTAAGTAGAAACAGTACTTTTTCTGAATTCAGTTGACTAAATTAAATGGTTTGGTGTGAAATCTGAATGGATTAGAACAACTTCCAAAAATGAAATTTCATTCTTTGTTAATTAGTACGTAGGTGGAATTCCCTTTATTGAAATGCAGACGCAGTAAGTGTGAAGATACTCATGTGAAAACAAGTCATCCTGTGTACCAAATACCAAATCACAAATCATGAACAAAATAAAGGTTTATTTACATGCTTTCTACAACAATAATTTGACTCTACAAAATTACCATTATCTATTTACATCTTTTAAAAATGCATTCTGAGATTTATCCTAGAAAAATATATCTCTTTTCCCCTCCTGCCCGCCTCCAATCTCAGTGGGACTGAAAATAAAATGTTATGACTTAAATCACAAGAGGCTAACATCATTTTTAGCAACAAGGGCTGCATAATTTCAAGACTATGAGTGAGTGGCTGACTTTAACTAAAATGTTTCAGTTCTGTGCGTATATAGGTACATAAATAATTCAGAATTAATCCCTGCAGAGGGGACAATGGGAATCGTAAATTATCCATGTGCCGTCCTTAACATTAGAGGCAATGAACCTATAGTAACAAACTATGAGTGTTACTCATTACATACATTTCACAGACACCTTAACCTTTTGAATATTAATTTCCCTCTGCAGCTTGTAGCTAGGCAGTATCATTTTTTTTTATTTTCCTTCCCACTCTTGCCTTCATTTCCTTCTCTCTTTTATGAAGCCTCCCAAACCGTAGTTAAACCACAGCTACTGAGTAATGTATTGGAATACATTGATTTATTGCAGAAAGATTTTTTTAAGCGGCATGTTTTTCTGCAAAAATCCCTTAATATTACATGTAGCCCTTGTGTAGAGCGTAAAGTGAGGTGTAACAGACAGACTGTCTTTATGAAGACAAACGGGGTTGCAAATCTGACTCCACTGGGGTTGACAATGTCCTTTGAATTTCATAAACATATATCACACTTTGTTTAAAGCAAAGAAGACATTGCAGCTTTGTCACAGTTTTCATCCAAAGAATGAAAATAAAGATTGGTTAGAAAGGAATCAAGATAGCTCCTAATTACAAAATTTATTAGGTCTTTAGTTGTTAAATCAGGAAGTTATTTCTAAAAAACAGGCATAATGTAATAAAACAATGGGTGTTCTCATTTTTGTCTTTAAATTAACTTCTGAGTTAAGAAAATCTAATAAGCTTCATGAATTTTTTGAATAATATTAAAAAGAGGGGAAAAAGATTGTTTTTTATTATAACACATTATGCCTAGTACCTATCTACTAAATGAGAGAAATTGCAATCATCGTCATGCATTTTATTCTGATAGAATTTATAAAGCAAGCAGAAGCACTTTGTGTATATGTATACTCATCAGAACAGGGTTACAAACCCCAGGTTCTAGCTGAACTATAGGCACATGGATGAAAGGCCAGTGTTTCCAGTGGAGTGATGAAGTTTCCAGGTCAGATTCTTCAGATTCTACATCAGCGGTGCGCCCACAGCTGGGCTCTGGCTTCCAGGCCTTGTGCAGGCCAGTTTTCTTCCTCTGTTTAGTCATGAAACTCTCCACATTTTTGTTGCTGTTTTGCTTTGTGTCCTTTTGCACTCATCGTTCAGATTACAGCTTCCCTGAGGCGGAGGGTGCTGACTGTTGACTGCTTTATCTTGAATGCCATAGAGATGGCCGGAGCTCAACAAACAATTTTGAAAAATGAAAATTGACTGTCAAATTGAACTATTCCACAATCACTCTGTGCTCAAATTTGATGTTTTATCCCCGTTAGAACTCTGCTAAAATGTGTTTCCCATTGTGAGATTGATCTTTGGGAGGTGCTCGGGCATTAACAAGGTGGTAACGGTTTGGTGGCACTGAATTCCTTACCTTAGAGGAGGATGTTACAGAGTTCGGCCAGCCTCCTCCTGCTCTCTGCCTTTCACACAGAGCTGCTTACCTTTCTCCATTTTCACCTTATGTTGGTGTAGTGTGAATGAAGTCTTGGCCGGATGTGGCCACCCAATTTGGATTTTTATCCTCTAGAACAATGGTCCAAAAAACCTTTTATTCTGTATAAATCACTGAGTAGGGGTTTGTTATGATAATAGAAATTGGACAAAAACACTAGAGTCACAAAGTGTTCACACAATGGGACTAAGTATAACAGGTATCCAAGGCAATACTGCCTTTTCCCTCTGTGACATCACTTCACCCTCTATTCCCTGACCTCTCTTCACATAATCACCTGTTGTCATTAATTGCTTTCAGACTCCCCCTACCACTGTTTTTATTAACATTAAAACTCGTTGTCAATAAAAGTATGGTGACCATTTCAATTCGCTCAACAAAAGAATTTGCATTTAAAGTCATATCTCATATTATGCAATTAAAGGATTTGTTACCTATTAACAAAATTTCCAGTGCACATAGTTATGTGAAATGATTCGAAGAATCATTTTTATTTTAGTTTGGCAAATCAAATACTTTTTAAAAATTTTCAATTCATCTAATGTAGCTTTTCATTACTTCCAAGTGTTTGGGCAATCCCATAATTATAATACATTCTTACTAAGTAAATTGTGCTGCTTTACCACCATCAATTTTCCACTAGATGCATATTTTAATATTTAGTATTTTAAATACATTATAGTTTTCTATTAAAATAAATTATTTTTGTAAAAGCAAATAGTTCTTTGAAATGACTGAAAACAAGAGTCTAATTTTTTTTTTTTTTTTTTAGAAAATGGTATTTTCTATTTTGAAAGAAATCAAAGAAGGAATTTTACTTTTAACCCCAGGAGAGATGTCCACTTTTTTGAGCCTGAGTTGTATATTGTATCTGTTCATGTTGGCAATAGTGATATTGAGGCAAAATTCTGATTAGAGAATAAAATTCATTAAAAACAGTACATAGGGAACTGTCAAGATAGCTCAGTTTGTAAAGTAGCTGTCGTACAAGCATGGTAATCTGAGTTCAAATCCCCAGCACCCACTTAAAAATCCAAGTGCAGTGGCATGCATCTGCAAGTCTGGTGCTGGGGTCACTTGGAAATAAAATAACGTGTGTGACTGAGGAAGGTACGTGATATGGACTTCTGTACACACACACACACACACACACACACACACACAAACATAAACCAGATATATATGTGCATACCCCAATACAAACATAAACCACATATGCATAAATATACACATACAAATATAGATGGATTCTTCTATAATCCATAGTTTTTAACAAACCACGATTTAATCATGGTGTCTGATTGAACTGTTACATTTGTATTTATATGGGATTCTGAAAACAAAGACTCCATGTATAATGAAATCACAGTTTTCTATGCCAAGTCGTAAGTATGTTATTTGGATAGATCTTTGAAGACTATCTCTCTTAATAATCCAAATTTACAGAAGTGATCATTTAGTAACCAGTGACAGATTTGCCACAGTACTGAATCTTAATCTTAATCACAGTTTCATAAGAAACCATTTTAATATTTTATAACTGGATTTGACTTCTACTTGAAACCCTCACATGTAAGATAAGGTCAGCTATTGAGGTCATTGTCTATAATCCCTGCTTCAAATACCTGTGTGGGGTTTTTATGATGGCAAGGACTTATGTTTAGGGTTCTCTTGACCTTCTCTAACGTGGCATCCACCAATGCATGTTTACATGACTGGTTTAGGCCTCTGGAACAAGGCCAACCATATTTAGAATTTGCCCTTTCTGAGTTACAGAACCTCTTGTATTCATCTTTCTTTCTTGGTTGTTTTACCTCTTGGATGCACAGGACATTAAAAGTTTACAGCTGATCCATGACTTGAAGGTCCATGGGGTCTTTGAGTTTGTGTCATGCCTATCTGAGTGAACACCTCAGTTAACCTTCACTTCCTCCACCCACATTATCTAAACCCTGTGAGAAGGTGGCTTTCGTATTATGCATCTTTCTCACTCACTATTTTAAATGTGAGCAGAGAGCAACAATTCCCAAAGCCCACTTATGTTAGTTTCTCTGAATGAGTTACCCACTCTCAGATAATCTGTTACAACAGAATAAAATGAAGACATAGACGCAGGTGTTTGTTTTCATTATTTAATTCTACTCCTTTAAAAGTTATATTCTTAAAAGAAGACTGAGAGAAAACACTAATTGGCAAATTTGGTATTTAGTGACATTCCATAGAGAAAAACAAACTATCTTCACAGAAAACTCAAAATGAACATTACTATTCATTCAGGCTAGACTTACACAGAGACCTGAGTGGGTGGAAAAGTATAATGTTCCCTAAATGGAGAGATGGCTTAGTGGCTAAGAGCACTGACTGTTCTTCCAGATGACCCAGGTTTCATTTCCAGCACCCACTGGTAGCTAACAACAGTCTAAATCTCCAGTTCCAGGGGATATGATGGTCTCTTCTGACATCTGCAAGTACTGTGTGACATGGGTGCACCTATCTACAAGCTGACAATATACTCATACACATAAAATAAAAATCATAAATGACATTTTTAAAATGGAAATGTCTCCCTTCAACATCAATATGATGTGTTTTATTATCAGATTATTAAATTGTATGCACAATTTAATCAATTCCATTTCAATAATTGGAATAACCAGACAATTTGCAATATGTGGAGGAGACCAAGTAGGCAAAGTTCTCCTGTGGTGTGCCGATAGCTATTTACAGTATTTACAGTTTGGTAAGGTGGTAATAAAAGCTATTCTTGGTTATACATATTGATGTCTATAAACAATTTCTTCCTGGAGAACGTGGGTTATTTCTAAGGACTCATCACTATCAACAATATAAAAATGGTAGAGAAATGAAATATGAATATCGGTCAAGTAATTCACAAAACCAGCCATAATCAGTTTTGTATAAAATTATGTGACTAGATAGAGGATGCTATGTAATTAATAAGAAGGAATGAGGCAACAAAAATGAAAAAATATTAAGGTGCAGATGCGACTGCTATCAAAGGTAAATTTTGTTACACATTATTGCTGTTCACGTCTACAAAGTAGATAGTAACTTTGACCAACTACTGAAGATGAAAATAAGTGTTTGAACTGAACTCCTATAGTTTCGTTGGTGTATGAACCAACAGAATGTTATTGGAAACAGCAGAAGAATATTTATGGATTACTGACTGTATCAATGAAAATACAAGGACTGATAAACTCTTTTCTTTGCTTATGTGGTTAAAATACAGTTCTATTAAAACATATAAATTACATAGCAGTACATACACAAAGCAAAAATAAATAGCCTTTCTGCAATATAAATAGCAAATTCTTCATTCTATGGAAATAAGACTATTCTGTATAATATTTGAATATTGTATCTAGTGATGTTACATCACAACATCTTTGTGAAATTAGCAAAGTAGGTAATACTTTAAAATTAAACTTTTTGGAGAAAATTTTTAAACAATTTAATTTTAAAAAATTATAGTTGCAATATAAGACCACTAGTCAATTTTTAGAAATAGAATAATACTTAACACTCCATTTTGCCTTGCCCCACTCTTGCCCTTGTAATCTTGTTATCTGCTATGATCAAACAGTGTGCCCAAGGCTATTGCTTCTCTGAGATGGTATTTCAGGGAATGACCTTCTAATGCTATCAGACATATTATCGCTGCCAACTCTTGGTAATAGTGCATAGAGAGACTAGGACTTTATTATGAAGTCTGGGCAAGACTATTGAAAAAAATTTATAGAAGCCCTAGAAGTTTAATTCTTCTATACTTTAGATGCATGTATACACACATACATTCACACACACACACACACACACTTAACAGCATAAGTATGTCCAAGAAAATAAAATTTTCATAGGCCACATATTATGTGTATACCAATATAAGTTACTAAATAATTCCATGTAAAATATCTTATACATATTTTGTGTACATAGGTGCACACAAAACACTACGGAATTTCTAAGAAATTAGCACCAATGGCAATTTACCAATCTTGTCATGGAATATTCTAATTTTTCTCATGTGACCGGTTTGTGCTGGCTCTGCAAGTTGTTCTGAATCACCCTCCTCCCCCCATCTCTTTGCCCCCACTTTGTTTCCTTCTTTCCTTTCTTCCTTATTTCATTCTTTATTTCTTTCTTTTTCATGCTTTCTCTCTCTCTTTCTTTCATTCTTAAGGTTCATGAACAAAATGAATGATTAGGTAACATCTTTAAACAAATGAGTCAGGAACTAGAGAATTGGGTCAGGGAGTAAAAACACTGACTACTCTTGCAGAGGAACTGGGTTCAATTGCCAGCACTCATAAGATGACTAACAACCGTTCCTTAATTCCAGTTCCAGGGGATCCAACGCCCTCTTTTGGCTTTTGCAGGCATTGCGTGACATAGATGCACTTATCCACATGCAGGAAATACATTCTTATACATAAAATAAAAATGATAAATAAAATATTACAAAATTAAATTTTGAATCAACTAAAAAGAATATGATGAAGTATTTTTCTATAATCAGCCTTGACTCACACATTTTCAAAAGTAGCAGAGAAATTGGTTGTTCAAGTATTCCTTCAGATTGTAATTCACTAGACAGAGTACCCATGTCATCTACTGGGTTAAGAAAGAAATCATGATTAATTTAGACGGTAAGAAAAATGAGCTAAAACAAATTCTTAAGTCTAAATTGAGTAATTGCCCACTTCCTTCTTGGAATCAGACTGTAAATTATTTTCTGGCAAAAGTTTTGTCTTTTCAAATAGTTATGATTCCAACATTTGGGATACCATACACATTCAATTAATTTAGCTCAATTGATAATGAATGAATGAACAAATGAATGATAGCTTTAAAAATTCAATTGGAATACTTCTTTAAGCTCATTATCAAATTTATAACTACTTTAATTCTTTATCTAAGCAAAGTATATTCTACTATAGAGTAAAATGTGGGTATGAGATAGATTATAGTACCTACCACTCATTTAACATTTGCATATGGTACTTATTCAAAAAACCTTTCCTTTGGAGATAATCTGAATTAAATTGTTTTTCTCATTTCACAATGTTATTATGGGTACACTGACCACCATTGCTCTCATTTGTTAACTGGGTACTTTTATTTTTGTCTGAAGCATTATTAAAAATTTATGTTAGAATAAAAGATAGTATATTTTTACTCAAATAAAACTTTAAGTCAATGGAAAACAATTGTGTGGGTTTTCTAGTGAAAGAAAATGAAGAGAATGTAGTGTTTAAACATTTACTTTGTAATATATTAAATAGACATGAAATAATGCTGTGCCTACAAAGAATAATGAAAATAAAACCCTTGATTGCAACTTACTGATTATGTGCTTTTAAGTTTTATAGGATAACACCTTGAAAATTTAATTTCTTGTACTAATTATGGAAAATATTCATGTCTTGGCATTGAAGAATAGATGGCATATCTATGAGTGGTGGCACAAAAAATTGTTACCATCTATGGCTCATTTTATTCAATGTAAGAGTTTTCTGAAAACAGAAGAAAGAAATTTAGAAATGGCTACATTCAGTATATGAAGATCTGGAAGCTTTCTGATGAATGATCATTGGATCATTTCCTCTTCTAAGAAGGATTGTAGTTTATGCCTTTAATCCTTGGTGATGGTAAAAAGACAGAAAGACAACAGTCAAACATGCCTGTTTACATGCCTCTTCATAATAAATTCTAAATGCTTTAAGTAGCTATGAATTTAGACTCATTGTTTTACAACTATTATTTGAGAAATTGTACCTATTATTTTCCTATCTGGCACAAAACAGGTTTAACAGAATTAGAGTCTTAAAGAAAATGTCTTCCACACTTTCTGAACTAGCCACTGAAGGAGCTGAAAATTCAGGGTAAATGCTTTAACATTTATAACAGAATTCATGAAATCCTGTGAGCAGGCTATGCAAGGGTGCAGATACAGGGGATGCTCTAAAAATGTTTAAGATGTATTTTATGAAATGCACAAAAATTCAATGTATTGAGAAAAAAAAAAGAAAGAGACCTCAAATCCGGGAAAAATGATTTTAAAAAGACCAGTGAGATGGCTCATTGGGTGAAGGCACTTGCTGCGCAAACCTTGGAACTCAGATAAAGCTGGACAGAGAGAACGGACTCCACGAATTTGACCTTTGGCCTCCACATGTATGCCATAGCCTGTGTTCACATGCACACACATTATGAGCACACAGTTTAACGATAATAATAATAATAATAAATAAAACTTTTCAAAATGTTTTAAAGGGTTTTGGAATTTCCAGGAAAGACTTATGGCATGGTGTGTATGGAATACATTCCATGTGCTTATGGAATCATTTACAAAACACAACGTTTATTATCACTACTGTCACTTGGAGGATATGATTCTAATGGAGACAGTTGTTGCGTTCAAGGTACAGATTGAATGGCATTAGCTTTTTAAACGAAACACTTGCATACTTGCCATTGTTTCTACCTTTCTAATAGTTCTCATTGAACTGTTTTAAGGAAGCACTTGAGAATACTAATAACAGCTTATGAAAATATACTGGTGTATTTTAAATCTACTAACCACAATCATAAAAATTATCTCTCAATTCTGTAACCTGCTTAAACTTAAAATAAATCTGTAATAGTTATCCCTGTTTATCAATTTTTTTGATGGATTATGTTGGAAAATTTTGAAATAATTTTTTTTCAAAATATTTGTTTTATCACTTTCAATATATTAAGGAAAATCCCATTACTCTGTGAAATTCAAGATGGAGGTCATTTTTCAAGGATTATGTTTAATTCATTTGAAATTTAGAAATGGAGGTAAAACTTACAGTACACATTACAGTACCTAAAACTCAGAAGTGAATTCCTGACTGAGCATATTTTAAAGCTGGGAAAATCATAAGTTTTTAAGAATTTTAGTAACCATCAAACTAAGACTAGAGCATGAATCGATACCATTTCTAATTACTGTATTGCCTTTTAAAGGCATATTCCAAAAACTAACAATAAAAGATTGTTGAATCAGAATGTTAATTTATTGGAACACATAAAGATTTTTGGAGTGTAAGCTATAACTAACCACATACATTATGCCATAATGACTGAACAAAATTTTTAGAAGGAAAATGTAGATAAAAATTAACTCATGTAGAACAATTTTGTTTAGTATGTGGTTGATTGCATTGGGAACTCAATATTTTATCATTGTAGACTACTTTAAGCAATTAAAAGCAGTATAAAACAGGCACAATAAAGTTTTCAACTTAACATCTTATGTTATTTCCTTCCACTATGATTTCTATACAAAAAATTCACTCCTACAAGCTAGAAGTGTGTGAACAAGGAGAAAACCAAGAACAAAAGACTCATACTGTCAACTGTTGTTGCTTCATACAATACAGTCTGTATACATGCCCTGCCTCCTGCTATTATGGGCCCTTGACATAATTTTATCTAGAGCATTCACCAATACCTAAAATGCTGCTTATATATTTGTCATCTGTATCTTTCCAATTAATTGAATGCCTTATGAGAACACATAATTCACCTTTTCTTTTTAATTTTCAAATCATCAAAATGTAGTAAGTAGCAGATTTTAGATGAAGACTGAGGAATGAAGCAATTGAAATAGAAATCCATGTAGACATACCTATGAAACATACATTCCATCCTAAGAATAGAAACAAAAACAAATCATTACTCTTAGTGTTTCTTAGTATGTTCTCTGGTTTAGACTTATTCAAATATATATATATATATATATATATATATATATATGTATATATATGTATAATTTTATAGAATGTTTACAAAGCAAACTGTTTTTATTCAAGTGAAACACAACACTAAAATTTTAAGTAACTAATTGAAAATTATCTTAGGGGATAGAAAAAGAAGACCCCACATCAACAAACAGTTGTTAATTTTTTTTCATTAGGATTTTGGTTGGGAAATGATGGAGCACCCACTTCTCTAGGTTTTGAGATTTCTATCTGTGGTGCTTCTGTATAGGGCAGAAGGATAACTTTACTTTCAAAATATATCCAAGAATTTCATTAAGCCTCGACATTACAAGAGATCAAAAATACTTGCATTTGAAAAGGAAAAGAAAAGCATTCAAGAAGATAGGAGTTATTTGGGCCCTCAGAAGTAAAACTTTACTTTGCCTTTTACACCTGCGATGCACAAGAGAATGATTTCATAATTTTACTAAATAAGGTATATCATTAATAGTTAACAGTTTTTGATAAACAACTGAAGACCACATAGTAATAAATATTTTTTCAATAGTAATCTGTACATTTTTTGTTGTCCTCATGTATTCTGTTTATAGATACATATAGCAGCATTGACTTTGGTATATATACGTTTTCCATTTCTTAAAACTGTGTTCCAGTCAAATATCTTTGAAACTATAACATGTTGGCATTTGCCTAAAACATAAAGTTTTACTGTTTTATTAATGCTCTATGAGAGAAGGCATCAAACTTTTTGCTCAATTTATCTTTTATTTATTGTAACTGCCTAGATAGTCTGATGGCATGAAGATATAGTTATTCTAAATCAACCATTTTTATGATGAAGCAAAGTACAAGAAAAATTGAAATGGTAGGTATTAGATCTTTACCTCAGTTATATGAACATCTAAGCTAAAATTGATATGCTTCTTTATTTTAACACATCACACTTCATTATTTCATTTTGAACATAGTTCTTATGCAAACAAATGTGCAAAGCTTTCTGCGGTCACACTTTCGCCATAATATACCCCTATAACTTTATAGATATGCCATTTTAGCACATACATCACCATGACACATACACTTACTGTAGGATTTTTGAATTTCATATCCTGATCACACAAACTAGACTTTATTTTCTTGTATTATTTAAGTGAAATTAAAGCCCAAGCCATTGTCGATCGGATTTAACTACTCATCTCTTTTGTTTATGCACACATTTGACTTAAGACAGCTGTCTGATTTAAATAAGTCACTGACCATTGCTAGCATTATGTTTTGTTTTGATACTATTTCTACCAAGTTTCCAAATTCGCATTCTGTATATAAATATTTTGGCATCAATTGCAACCTTCAGAAGGCTTAGAAACACATAGATCACTGAAATCATGAGCATAAAGAGATGAGAGTATTATAAGCTGATTTTCAGTATCTCACACACGTTTCCTGATGTATATTTGATTTTAAAAAATTAAAAAAAGAGAAACGAGAGTAGAAAGCTATTCACCAGGTGGCAAGTGAAGACTACCGGCATCAGCTAATGACTTGTTCTTAGATTAGACTGGACCTAGGTCACAAAGGTAAGCATCTCGCTATTATACGGCCAACTTTGTGTCATTCAAGTCAAACTTGAAAAAAGCATGTTTCAGATGTTGACTTTTGCTTCCCCCAGATGCATGTGATCTTTGGAGGAGAAAAGGACAGCATTAGGCCCTTGGTGCTGGTATTTTCATGTCTTTCTCAACACTGTAACCATGCTGTGTCCTTTGGAGATGTTCTTTTACCCGACTGTCCCCCAATGAAACTGGGTCTTGAAGTGTCAATGGTATCAAGAGAGATCATAAGATACCCCTCTAAATCTGCCTCTGGTTGATGTTAGTCCTGCTGGCCCTGTGGATTCTGGTCATAGCTGCCAACTTTCTCTTTGAAACTTCTTCCTTTTCATTATGTTTGGGTGCCTCTCAAGTCGCCGAGCTTTGGTCCAGACTCAAAATCAAATTTCTTTCTTCTTGTCTCTCCCTGACTGATCTCAGAGATATTACAAAGTGCATTAAATCTCCAAAGAGAGACAGGACTTGAAAGTGCCACTTTACTTTTGTGTTAACTCACAAAAGTCAGTATCTCCGACTGATCACATATGAAAGAACCCTTAAAAAGAACAGTATCACATTAAAAATTAAAGCATTTAAAGTGCTCTTCTGGGTCTACCTTCTTTTAGACTCTTCACCCTGATGTAACGGTGGGGGTAGGTGGGTGGAAGCTTGGTCTTAAAATTAATGACTAGCAAATTCATGAAATTCTTTAAGTTTGACTGCATATTTTTTGGCTTTGTCAGTGATACTAGTGACATGTGCATTTGGTGTCTTATTTGACCAGTTCTCTTTACTTGAGAAGAATGTTTGATTTTGGAAAATGCATCTCTCTTTTCTGACATGGATGAAGTAATTCATGCTGATAATACTAGAGGTAGACACAGAATTAAGTTAATTTTTAAACATAAAATTAGAGAACATTCCATCAGAGAAGGTTGATTCCCTCTTTAAAATGACTAAGAAAAGTAAACCTTAAACTTTGATGAAAGGTTATTAAACAGAGGGAAATCAGCAAGTTGGCTAATTCTCAGAAACGGTATCAGAGCCATGGCTATGACCTCTAATGCTCAGGAAAGAAGATTGTAACTTTCACATTTTAACCAAGGTGCATGAACTTCCTGCCAACTAGATAGAATGAAGTTCATGGAAAGTAAGCTACTTCAAATTTACCAACAGTTGATTGCAATAATTACATTGTAGAAACTGAATCCAGACATCTTCAACTCACTCTTATTTCATAATGAGTAATTGTAAAAACATATCTGATTAAAAACTTTTTAATATCTCAAGGGAAAAGTGAGTAACCCTCAGCCTTAAGTACTATTAAGAACTACCAGTGTCTAGAAAGTCTTGATAACATTCATTTTCACTAAGTATCCCCAAACTAGGTTTCAGAACATAAGGAATATCTTATTTGATTTTAATGTCTGAATGTGTTATTATTTTCATGTATATCTCCTGTTATGGTGAATGTTCTAGGAAAAGGAACCATAGACAACAAACTTTGGAATATCTAATACAGTCAGAGTCAGTGTCTGATATATTTAATGTGAAAAAATGAAATGACTTTGTGTCTCTCAACTAAGCTTTTCTAAGCTTTTTTTTTCTTTTTTTCTTTCTTTCTTTTTTTTTGGGGGGGGTGCATAGGGTACCTTGTAGTCCCGGCTGACTTGGACTTCACTATGTTGACCACACTACAACAATCTCACAGAGATCTATTTGCATCTGTCTCCTGATTTTCTGGGATTAAAGGTGTGTATCACCACATCTGGTATCAACTATGCTGTTACTAAGAATCATTTTCCACATAGGAAAGACGAACTATGGCTACAAAATTTTCCTTCTTCAAGAGGTTTTATGATTGATGTAAAACTGATATTTCTATTTTCCTCTTGGGTGTTGAACAACTGTTAGAATCCTTTACATTTAAACCTTGAGGCAAGACGTCTATGAATGTTTCTAGCCCACAGAGTAGCTTAAGCATTTTGTACTACTGACGAAAACTGATACTACATGTGAACTGAAGAACACTCCTGAGTTCTGTAGAGATTGTTTACCAGTTAAGAGCACTGACTACTCTTGCTGAATACCTCAGTTCAATGCCCAACACCCACATGGTGGCTAACACCCTTCTGTAACTCCAGTTCTAGGGAAGCCGATGCCTTCTTCTTACCTCTGCGTGGGTGTACTTACACACATTCAAGCAATACATTCATACACATAAAATAAAAATAACAAACTTTTAAAAATTTAAAAAGAATACTCCTGAAACTCACTGAGGTCTTAGACGTGTACACAGTGCAGTATCTAGTTTATAACTCACTGTGTTCCAGTCATGGCAGCTAACTCTTAAAACTACTTTCTAGTTTTTTCATTTGTATTGATTTTTTTTCAGATAAACAAGAGTATACCTCATTGGGTGTCACTACAGATTATTTGATAAGATAAATTCAAGAGCAAACTCAAAAAATATTTTATGTCCCTCATAAATATATTTTCCAGAGACCATAATAAAGTTCTAATGCTAGTATATCATGCATAGCTCAATGTATAAATCAATTATATCACCAGTACCCACTAAGTAAATAGTTAATATCAATGAACAAATTAGTTCATTGGTTTTGTCCATCTAGTTTGCTAATTAAATTATGAATATCATCTATTCTTTGGCCATAGGGGCAGAAAAAGAAAAAAAAATAGCTCTAAACAAAGTCTTCACTTGAACTAGATACTTCTTTTTGATAAATTAAATTAATGTGAGATCTGTTTCTAGTAAAATTTTCTCTCACCAAAATGAGTAATTAATAGCTTGTGTTTGGTGGAAAGCCAGTCTATGGTGGATATTGATGATTCATTGATCAATGTTCACTTGTCTCATACTCAGAAGAGGTGTCAGTAGTAGAGACAATTTGATATCATTGTCAAGATGAGGAGACTTGGGGATAGAGTTTTTTTTTTTTAATCCAGTATTTCATACCTCAGTTTTGCTGTTCTCAAAGGCAGTCCTTTAGCCAGTGATCTGTATTTGCTAAAGAAATGTGTAGTTATTTCTCTTCTCTCTCTTGAACATCCATTTCTTCCCCCTATGTTTGCATATTCAGACTGGAACTACTGAGATGAAAGTGACAACTATGGTTTACATTGTAGGGTGTCTGCTAATTTTCCTGAGCAAGATATAGGCAAATGACAAGCTAACTTCATAATGTACTTTTTTTTTTTGCATGGAAGGTTTCAATAAGAATTTTCATCCTAAGCTGACATAACTTAACCTGAATGTGGTAAAGAATACTCAGGAAAACCTTGATTATATCAACTTCATGACTATGAATTTGTTCTCTAGACAGTTGGCTTTTTAAAAAAAACTTTAAAATATCCTTTAAGATATATTAGAAGGTTTTTTCATTGGGAAATATGTGTAACTATGTGAAATATTGGGTGATCAACTTAAACTGTTACTTACAGTCTCAATATTTATTGTCACATAGGCACAATCCAATACACCATATAAGTTAGAGAAAAAGAAGAAAAAATTCTCATTTTATCTTGTTGGTTTAAAAATCTTGCAAGGAGGAAGTTAAACCTGAATAGAACTAATGGTGAACATCAGATTCAGAGAGAAAAATACTGAAATCAACTAAAGTTTTTTGTTGTTGTTGTTGTTGAATCAGGTAGTATATTAAGTTTTATGAAATAAACTAATTAACTTAAAAAAAAGCAATTTACACAGATGCCCCATCAAATGCTATCTAGGGAGCACAGATGGGGTACTATCAAGTAGCATAATGCTCTAGTACTCATTTATAAAAATCTGCATAATTCTTCCAAACATCTGAAGCCCTGTAAAGAAACACATGCTAAATTTAAAAAAATATATATTGCTCTAAATTCACACTCTCTCTTACATACTGTAGAATATTTGAGTGGGTGAAAAGCTATTTGTGGCTAGTATTTTCCTAGAAACACTAGAAGTGGAAACGAATGTACACATAGAGGGAATTCCCTTGAATAAACAAAATGTCTGTCCAATATTGCATGTGTACTATATTTATGATCTTTTGTTTTTTCTAGCTGGAGCCTCATAGGTTATCTTGCGTAGCTGAACCATTCACTTGTTAAAAATGTATAAAATTCAGGAAATTCTGCCTGCACTATCTTAAAGATTTATTATCTTCTTTTAAGATATCTTTTTCTTTCAAAGTTCAGGAGCTCAATTGATTCAATTCACACTAATACTAACTGTGCTGGAATAATTTTTTAGCCAATGATTGCAATGGAAGTACCTAAATTTAATAATCATTGCACTCAGGCATTTTCCTCTAATGATATTAGGAAGACATTTATATTGTTTAGCTTTATGCTTATCTTTAAAAGATGTATTTTTTTTTTGAAAATGACTCCATTGCTCTGAGCAGTGTACAGAGCAGAGATTAACTAAATCCCTAATTCTTTCTCAGACTTATGCCTTATCATCTTTTCTGCCAAGATTCTTGATGCTTCTTTCCCATTTTATTATTCTATTCTTTTTGTTTTCTTAACGCTATAAACCAGCATGTATCCGCCCCCCCTCGACCCTACACATGCAGGTATGCATGCACATATACACAGAAATGTAAGAACTGAAGTTGGGAAAGACAGTTGAGGTGGAATGTGAAACAGCACCCTGAGTGTTGCATTATTTTACTGTCAATCTTTTCAACTACCTCTGTGTAAAGCATACAATATGCAATCTCATCGCCTTTGACTTTATTGGTTTCGCTTTCAAATGAGCACTAAGAATTAAAACACAGCCACTGAGTGGCACAAATATGTTCTCTGTTGAATTGTGGAACATGTTAAATAATTTAAAATGCACAGAAGATTCTCTAATACTTATGGGGGAGGTAACACCATGCCCACTTGGAAGGGGAATAGGGTGGGGGCGTTCTTTGCTTTTTTGTTTCTATTGAATGCATTTGGGCTGTACAGCTGGAAAGGGCATTCCTATAGGACTTTAAAGGCAAAGTAAAAAATGACATAAAAGCCTTGCTTGGATTTGATTGATGCACTCTCATATTTGAAGTTCACTCAGAGCTTTGTGCTTTAAGGCCTGGGTCACTCTATCCAGCCCTCTAATGAGACTGTGTGTGAACACTTCCAGCTTTGTAGGCCTTGCTTTAATCAGAGATTGGAAAACACTCCTGACTGATAGGCTCCAGAATCAGATCTAAACAGAAAATAACATGCTCGATTTGGCCTCTGAAGGTGGGTTGAGCAAATCTTTGTGATGTATTGGAGCATTTGCTGAGTGCAAGTGCACGTGGGGTGGTTCCTATTTCTGTCGGCAAATACAAATTTTTCACTCAGCAGGCGTAATCAGAGCTAACTGGAGAGGAGAAATAACAAAAACTCAACAGCCCTTAGCAACTCAGCATGGCATAGAGGGATTTAAGACTTTAGCATTTTATCTCCATCAGTATGAAAATGTATGAGGAAATCTTAACTTTGAAAGTGCAAACAAACACGTTTAACACATTTCAAGCCAATGATTCTACCAGGTCTTTCGCTGAGAACATTCATTTCTTTCCTGACCAATTTCACTTATGATTTTCAAAGTTCAAAAACTTGTTTCCTTATTTGCACTTTTTAACCAAGCAAGCCAGTTTGGATGAGCATAATGGACCAAGCTTTATGCTCAACAGCTTACCCACACAGTCATTTTTTTTTAATGTTCAAAAATTTGTGAATGGCAAAAATAAGCATTCTGGTGGACAAACATTATTCTTTTATTAAACTATCTTTTAGATGTAGAATACATCTTTCATTACAGGATTTATCAGCTCAAAGGTAACAGTTTAGAACAGTGTAGGACTTTTTTTGTCTTGGGATCTGGGAACTCTTCAGTCTGTGTGTAAGTGGCCAATAGGAGAGGTTCATGATTCACTGGAGCAAGCAAGAAGAAAAGATAAATAAATAAACAAAGCCATGAACCCTAAACATTTGATGAGAGCATGATGTTGCTGCTAAGTTAAGAGATGAAAAGTCAATGTAATTCTTATTTTTTATCATATACTTTTATTGAACTTTGGGCAATTCATACAATAGATCCTAATCAAATTTAGACCCCCTACTCCCATCCGTAATCCCATAGCTCCCACAGTGTGTTTCATGCATTCTGTCATATATGTTAAAGCCTCATCTACAGGAAATTGGTGTGTGTGTGTGGGTGTGCACACATGCACATATATGTTCCAGCATGTGAAATCCAGAAGCTGATGTCAAGGATATTCCTTGCTTACTTTCTAATTTATTTTAATTAATTCATTCATTAGTTTTTTTGAGACAGGGTCTCCCTATTACCACAGCTGACCTGCTACTTGCTATGTACACCAGGCTGGCCTGGATCTCATAGAGACCCACCTGCCGCTGCCTCCCAAGTTTGGAATTAAAGGCATGAGTCAAGTTGCCCAGGTTCTAACGTTTTTTTGAGACAAGGTCTCTCACTTACCCTGGAGATTGCCAGTTCACCTAGATTGGTTGGCAGCAAGCCCCAAGACTACCCGCTACCCAGTCTCTACTTCAACATTGGGACTATCAGTGTGCTGGGACTGTAAGAACACCAGACTTTTTATGTGCTTGTGGGGAATCCAAATTCTGATCCACATACTAGCATGGAAAGAACTTTATTGACTGAGCCATTTGCCTACTCTCAGACTTTGAGTTTTGTTCTCCGCATACATAAAACTTGCAAGTCATATAAAAGTTTCTTCAGTGATTATTGAAAGGCTTATTCTCCATCAAGATGAGTTTCATTTAACCTATATTTTATGCTAGCTGATAGTCTCCAATTGTTTCTTTCTCTTAGCACTATAAATATTTTCTTTCTATGATTTATCAATTTCTTTAAAATATCTTATTTATTATTTTTATTTTATATGGATGAGTGTATTGCTTGCCTATGTACAAGTGCCCCGATGCCATGCAATGTCCACGGAGGTTAGAAGAGGTCGTTGGATCCCTGGAAACCTGAGTAACGGATGGTTGTTAGCTCCATGTTGGGTACACACGGTCCTCTTCAAGAGAAACCAGTGCTCTTAACCACTGAGCCATCTCTCTAGTCCTATTTATCTATTTCTTACCAATTAAATTTTAGATGTAATCATGTTTGAAATTTCAGCAAATGTTAATAAATAAGTGTATGAAATACTTTTTCCTCTGTAACATTCCCCTTGGAAGAGTTACAGTGACAGAGGAGCTTCAAAGGATACTGTTTACTATAACTCCAGGACACTGGAAGTGTTTTCTTAACCAGAAAAATGCTAGACATCAAAATCAAGAGGAGGAAATGAAGAGAATTTCACACTTCTTCCTCTTCTTTGTGCTCTTACATGACCTCACCGGAAGTTTCCCTTAAACCACTGGGAATAATTGTCATGAAATGAAAGAAAGTGCTATATCAGATTTCCTTCCCATTCTTAAGGCATCAAGAGTATACTGCTGATGAAACTAAATTCTAGGATCAAGTACTTTAGGCAAATCTTTACCTTGACCATTGCCTGAGTAAGTTGCCCAGAATTCAGATAAATTTTTTAGTGCAAACTAAATTGTTCACTATTCTCTCTCTCTTTTTTTCTTCTTTCTCAATTTGTTTTCTTCTAGAATAATTTTTAAAAATAATAAATCTAAAATGAAAGAATCTCATAAAACAAGTAATCCCCCAGACTTTTGAAAATTTTTGTAATGCAAATTGCATAAACTTGTGTCTATTCCATAGACTGGGAGCTTATTGAATGAGTCAATAAGTTAATGAGATGCATATATTAATGTGTACATAATAGAATTATGAATTCAGCAAATTAATTTCTAAATATCTAATGTTTACCTGTAAAATGATTTTGGCTCAACACTAGTTATTTTAAAATTGAAAAGAGAATGTTATTATTTCTTTGGAATTTATGAACTGATAAATGATTATAAGCAAATATTTATTTCTTTTCTTGTTCTAAGACACTATTGATTTATGTAATTTTAGTCCAATATAATATTTTCTCCAAATTGAGAAAATACTAGGAAAAAGTAAAATGTTAAGGAATCATACACTCAGTAAAATGAGAAAAAAATGATTTCATGATGCCAAAATATCATATTGCTGGGTCTGAGGATCTGTTTCAGTAGTAGAGGATTTATCTAGCACACAGAAAGTTATGTGATCAATACTCAGTACGCCAAATAACACATACCGACACATGAATGAAAGAAGAAAAGAATGAGAGAGGAAAGGAAGGAAGAAGGAAGAACAGAGGAAAAGGGACAGAAAGAAATAGCAATGGTGTTTAAGACTACAGACAGTAGCTATAGTGGATATATAGGTGGATAAAACTGTCTCTGGCATATCTTTTCTTGGGATTTCACTCCCCTGTGTTGTTTGTGTTCATGGAGAATGGGCACCCATAACTAGATTAATTGTAGTATAGAATGTGGGATGATTGACTTATTGCTTATATCTTTAATCTTTCATTTGCCCTTTAAAATCATTTGATAGCTCTGTCCTATCCCTGAATGAGTTTGGCTAACAAGCTTTGAATGGAACTCCCTTACAATCCACTGCTTTCATTTAATTCCTTTTTCCTTGTCCATTGTATCCTTGGATTCATTTGTCTTGAACTTTCTTTCCAGCCCTTCCTCTTCCTTATACATTAGGTTAATTTTTTAAACCATTCAGGTCTGTTTTACCATTTCTCCTCAACATCTTCCAAGATAAAGGCTAGGAAAGCAGTACTTCCTATATGAAATAATAACTTGCCATTTTTTTTGTAATGCTTGTCCATTTACCTAACCAAACCTTCCTTAAATATTTTAAGTATTATATGATTTTAAAAAATCTTTCTGGCCTTGTTTACAATAATAATCCAAACCTAGATATAGTGCATTGGAACACAGTTCAAAGTTATTTATTTAATAAATCACTCACTCAAGATTCAATTTGTGTGAAGTTGGAGTCAGTGGCAGAGCGTCTCTGACAAGCCCGAGACTACGACGTAAATCCCTAACATTGAAAAAAGAAAAAAAAAAATTGACACCTGGTACAAAACTTTAATGTGAGAAAATATACATATTTCCATTTGTCAACTGTGTTTTCTCACAGAATTCTAACAAACTCTTCAATTCAGTGAGGTACCTTAAAAATAAATTCATCATTTGATTTCAAATAGTTAGTAATCTATTTTTGTTATTTTTCACCTTTTAAAGGTGTTTTCTTTCTCTCTATCATTCTAGCTATATTTCAAAGTAAACTTTATCATCAGCGGGAAAATGACCGCAATCCATTTTCATGAACTGTTGGAAATGTGATACTCCAAGAAAGCTGGAAGGGAAAAAGCAAACAAGGATCCTTTCTGTGCTGGGTTGTCATTAGAAGAGCCGTTTACCTTCAGACATTCTTCTAAACATACAAACAAAAATAACCTTTCTAAAAGTTTAGCAAGTGAATCTAATACTCAGAATTTTTCTATTGTTATTTCTAACATTATGCATCTTACTTTACCTTCACATTCACATTCACAGGGTCAAAACTTATTTTTTCACGTCTAAATTGATGTTTAGACATTTAACTAATGATTAGGCTGAATATTTTTATCTCTGAAATTTTTACACAATAAAGTTTATTTGATGAAAATATTAATATAATAAATGAGATTTATAAAGCAAATATGAATCTGAATATCTATTCTATTATTTTCATCTTTCTCAAAGATAAGGGGAATGGAAGGTCATTTGAATAAGCCTAATTATCTTAGAGGCTTAAATTTAGAAGTAAAGCTAATTCAAAAAGTAAATTTTAAAAATTAAAAGAAAAAACAATGAAAATACTTTTAAAAGAAATGTCATGTAAAAATATAGATGAAGAAAATATTAGAAATTGTCTGAAAGATTTATATACTAAATATGTTAAAAGAAAAATACTCAAGACAAATCTGAATTATAGATAATTTCCAGTTACATAATGTTTACTCACAGGAACAATCCCTTTTCTCTTTGCTGGCACCTTTTTGACCTAACTTGAGGAATTAATTGAAATATTCCCTTAAAGCATACTTTCAGTAGTCACAAAAACATTCTCTTCTACATGTATACATATATAATACTTTTTATCATGGGAAGCCAACTAATTAATCAGGAGAGAAAATGGCTATAGTACTGATAGTAGAGGTCAACATTATATTCAATAGGTCAACCCATAAACAGTTCCAACATCCGTTCTGTTGCCTCTGAACCCAAATCATCTTGTTTTCCTCACTCACATAAGGTGCAGTGGAATCTGCTAGCAGAGAGTAAGAGAAACAACATAGTAGGTATACCAGCAACCTCAATATCAATTTTCCTGGGGCCAGAATAATGGCTCAGGGCTTAAGAGCACTGACTGCTCTTATAGAGGACAGACATAGTTTCAGGTCCCAGCAACTACGATAGCTAACAACCATCATAATTCTAGTTCCAGGGGATCCAACACCCACTTCTGATGAACACGGGCATTGCACAACACAGTTACACCTGCATACGTGCTGGCAATGCACTCATACACAAAAATAAAAATAATATCTAAAAAATCAATTTTACAAAGCAGGCATATAATTGGCTTCCATAATTGTGAGCTTTCTACAATCTTGAGTTAATATAGAATTCCTTCACTCTCTTACTTAGTCACATAACCAGGAATACTTAAAGTAAGTTACTAGTCAGTGAGCGATGGCCTTCACCAGAACTCTGCAGAAAACACTACAAACCTCAGAAAAGAAACTTAGAAGTTTATTCACCATGTGCAAGGAAATCCCCTGGAAAGCAAATACAAACCCATGATTTTATTACTAGAGTTAGGAGGAACCATAACCTGGCTTCTTCTTTTTACATAAAGTAAGTTTAAGATAAGTCAGAATTGATTACTGCCATATAATCAATCTAGAATTTACTTACTGAAACCAAGCACCTAGTTTTCACTTTGCTTTCACTTCCCAGTCTAAGGAATCAAATCCATCTACAGTTTTCTTAGTCTTTTCTTTCTTCCTCCTCTTCCTTCTATGTCTTCTTTCCATAGAAATTCAGTTTCTTAGCTAGTGTTAAAAGAAGGATAATAGAAAATTCAATATGTTTTAAACCTTGGACTCATCATGCTTGAGTATCTTTCAGAAAGCTCTTCATTAAACAATCTGTACATCCTAGTAACAGTAGCTGATGTTGGTTAATGAGAGTTTATTGTAAAAGGAATTTTATATTCAGTTGATAAAGAGTTAGGGGACAGTAGCATCAGAGATAAGCAGTTTTGTTTCTGGTAGTATTTCTTAACTTTTTCTTGCCTTTCTTTTTTTCTTCATTGTAAAATATTTTGTTCTTTTATTTTAGTGTATTATGCCTCTTTTCTTATAAGATGTGACAGACAGAGCAAACAGACATAATGAGTGACGTATCAGCTTACATTTTTCCTACTAACATTGTACTACATATTGCTGCTTAAATACCCTATTGGCTTTAAAGGAATATTTCAGCTTTGCTCATTTTTTAACAAATTACGGAATATAAAT
The DNA here is from genome assembly GCA_035773235.1 of Eospalax fontanierii. Classification (NCBI taxonomy): domain Eukaryota; kingdom Metazoa; phylum Chordata; class Mammalia; order Rodentia; family Spalacidae; genus Eospalax; species Eospalax fontanierii. The sequence continues at coordinate 45,536,401 of CM069527.1, forward strand.
AGATTATTATATATTGGTGGAAAATTTAAAATAACTAAAAACAGTGTTCAAAATCTTTAAACTTCGGAGGAGAGCAAAATGAAACGTAATTTCCTTTCTAAAGGAAAGGATTCCAAGGTTTTTAAATCAAGGGGAAAAAAAATCCAAGGTCTAGCTGCCATGTAAACTCATTTTAAATGTCATGTCTTATTAGACCTTAATAATCAGGATGCCTATTTCTCTCTTTACATGAGCCATCAAATTTGTCAGAATTTGATGATAATTCATTCCATAATTCCTTCGATATTTGAATGACAGTCAGTCTTAGAAAATGAATAAGGGAAAAGAAATGGAAGAGGACAAAAAAGCCCTCTGCAATCTTATTCCTCATGATAGAACTGGCTCAAAGAGGATTTAAGGATATTCCATATCATGGCATGATTAGTAAGTAAACGTCTCAGCTCCACTGTGACTGCTTGTTTCTTTTTAGAAAAGGACAACAAATTAACTGCCTCCAGTTCTTGACCTTTTGCCTTTCAAACACTGGCTGACCAAATCTTACCTTGCCTGGCTTCTGTAGTCCTCTAGTCTCACTCTGATCCTCTCTCACAGAGGGTGTGAAGCTATGCCTCTCTGGAACGGATAAGCTCCCCCTCTAGTGTTCACTGCTTACCAAGATATTCTTCCAACAAATAAGATAGCAGGCCTGGTTGTCTGTTAGCTTCCTATCGAAGGACAAAGCTTAGAGCAACATTTATAGGTATTTAATAGCACAAAGAAGGAAACTAAGTGTAAATTCTGTATTTTAAAATTCGATCTCCTTGAAAGCATCTCAGCTGCTTATAAACGGCAGAATACTCTGAGATGACAGGACGAACTTGGGGGACAGGTGGCACAGACCAAGACAAAGGAGTGCTTTTGGTTTTCTACATATCAATAAATGGTTATTCACTGGAAGTTGATACCTAGAAGATTTAGGTCCGTACACTGCCTACCAGTAGAGGAACAGAAAAAAAAGGAGGAGGCATCAGCTAGTTCCAATGTTTAGTTTTTCGTCCACATTTTGTAAAAGATTTGTGAAAGGATTTTGTCCCATCCATTTGCTGTTACAGGAGCCTGGGTCTTCATTATATCTGACAGAGAACTAGCCCCTCTAGAAATGCAATAGTTATTTTTATAGTTTTGAAGTGTGTTGGCCAAAGGTTAAAAGTTCAAGAGCTTTCTTGAATCTAATGTTGAAACTTTTGTGGGAATTAATCCAGAATGTATTATGCAATGGAAAATAAGAGAAAGGAAAAACAAAGAGGAAGTAATAGGATAAAGATTAAACAAAACCCAGAAATAGTTCTGATATTAACTTCACAGTTGGTTACCAAAATGAAATATAAAAGCTGGATTTGTTTGTTTGTGTTCATTATATACATGATTGTGAATTTTAAATAGAAAAGAAAATATGCAGTAAATTCTTCAGAGAAGGAAGTAATCTCACTATCTTAGTCATTGTTTCAAAAGGATTTTATATATCCTGAAAGGTCCACATGATTTATTTTAAATTTAAACTGGAATTAGGATGCCCACATTACATTAGCACTGGCCATAGCAATTTAATTTTGGAAAATAAAACTAGCTACGAAGCAATACTTTCCTTAATATTAGTGATCCTGAAATCCCAGGTGACTAATTTTATTCTACCATTCTAAGTTCACATATGATTTTATGATGATATAGATATTCTATAAATGTGAAAAATAGAGGTTACCACCTAAAAGAAAGAAGAATGTACTTTTAAAGTGGAGAGTTTTCATATTTGTTGAGAGCTAGACTTATAAGTAGGCATATATCAAGTGCCTAAAAATTATATAAACCTATGTCTTGTGCGAATCCTACTTACATTTTTGTTAGGGGTTTGAAACAGAATTATTTTGATTCAATCTAATAAAGAACTCTACTTTCTAAAATAAAACAAATCCTTCTTGGAAAATGTCATCCGTTTGCCATTGTAACTTTCCTCTTCGTCATTTAAAACTAGATGCTCAAAGCAGTAGAGAAAGAATAATGCCTTCAAGCCTAACAAGATTAAAATACTCGAAACTTTTCTGTTTCAAATTTTTTTGGTTCTGTATCTTATTAAATTTCAGTTTAGTGATCTCTTTTAATGTTCATTAAGGGTACTTTAAAAATGAACATTCATGAACTTAGAGGACTAGGTGACTAGGATCTATCTTCTGAAGGTTTAACGAAGGTAATCTGTGGTCCATTTAGGTTTGAATTTCTTAGATGACACTGAAGATACATTGATGACCATTTTCACTGGGTCCAAGGTGTTTCTACAGTAAGGACTCTTTTTTGTCCTGGTCTGAGAAAACATGCACTTCACTCTGAACAGTTGTTAGCAGGCACAACTTTCAAAGACATGAAACATGTTAGGATGCACTTTGAGACAAGGTGTGAACTGGAGGATGCCAACATTATGTATACCAACTTGTTTTGCTTTGTACTTTTCAATGATGCCCCAAACAACTGGCTCAGACAAAGTTAAAGATGTTAGCCAAATTACAAAACAAGTTGAATCCCATTTATAATGGAAAAATTGAATTTTTAAAAAATTCCATAGCTCAAGTTTCTAGTTGCAAAATTTCAACTGAAGTTGAGCAAAGTGGCTGATGTTAGTAATCTTAACACATGGGAAGCTGACACAAGAGAGCTGTCACGAATCGAGACCAGCCTTGTCTATACACTGAGACTCTGTTTCAAAACACCAAATATAACAATATTTTAGCTCAAATTTCTATTATGATGAAAATTATGAGTTATATTAGCGTGAATAAGTAAAATTGTGAATGACCATATTCCATTGCAAAGGAAAGATGAACAGATTCCTGTCAATCATAACAGTTAGAGACAGAGAACTAAACACTACTAAAATAAAAGCTAAGATAAACTTAATTCTACAGAAGCTTTTAGACCATTGTAATTTGGAGTAATATATAATAGGATTATAAAATCTAAGAACCATAAGTGACCTAGAAGATGATCTCATCTTCTTAAATCAGTTGACAAGTCTCTGGCATAGGAGAACTTGGAATAATGAATTATTTGCTTAACATCCTCTGGCTGTAATAGATTAGGGATCATGGCATTGGAGGTGGTCTTTCGATTTCTGTTGCAATGCTGTTACACCAACTGAGATTTAGTTATGCTCTTCCTGCTCTGAAGGTAACTTGGGCTGTTTCTGTAGAGACAGAAATAAACAAACATACTGGGATAGTTTAGAGTAAGTATGAGTTCTCTGAGAAGGTAGCAGAGCACTGGTTGTAACTGTACACTGTCACATCTCTAGCCCCTGGGCTGAAGCAGGACACAAGGGAGTTTTAGGACAACCTGGGCTATATAGAGAATTTCAGACTACAACAATGTCTCAGAACATAAAAACAAACAAACAGAAGAACAAATAAATAAGACAAAGTAAAGCAAGCAAACAAATAACAAAAAGGACCTAGAAAGAACATCAAGAGGTTATCTAAGTGTCAGATGAGAGACAGAAACTATACTTATTCCTTCTTAAAGCTTCTACCTTTACTAAACTAATAATAATAAGACAATTTTTTTTGAGACTGGAAACAAAAAATCAAAATGACAGTTGGATACAGGAGATATAATTCTTAGGGAAAAGAATATCAAGCTGAATTCTCACTAGGTAGAGATTATAAAAAAAAATTCTTAAAGAAAGAACTTATGATTCATGATAAAATCTTGCTGAGTAGGGTATTTTTGTTTTTTCTATTTTTGTGGTGTGGGGACTGAACTCAAGGCTTCATACATGCTAAGGAAACACTCTACCAGTGTACAATATTCCATACATACCTGCTTGTTTTCAAATACATCTATACATTCATTGATTTGATTAATTAATTAATAGAAGGTAAGAATAAACTGATTAACAGACTCTATAATGAAAAGGTTTAAAAAAATAAAGACCAAGAAACACCACTGTTTTCTCTGATAATGCTAATATCCTACGTGCACAGAATGAGTAAGTCCATACTACACCTTTGTTAAAAGAGTGTTTATGACCCCCAACATGCATACGTTGATATCAAATCTATGATGTGATATATTGTATTTGTAGTTGAAGCCCTTGGGGATACAACTGGGCCATAAGATTGAAATCTTCCTGAATGGGTTAATGTCCTTAAAAGAAGATAAAGAATCCAGGCACCTACTCAAAGGGTTGGTTTTCTGCAACGGAAAAGATTGATTCAGGAGAACCATATTCTGCTGACCCAGAGCTCACACTTCCAGCCTCTCAAATATCAGGACTAACTTCTCTTTAAGCCAATCATTTCATGGTGATTTACAGGTTGAACCTAGATAATCTTCCTAATGTAAGAAATATTAAACATCAGTCTTTTCTGTCAAACATTGAAAACCCTTAGTTAAAGACAAGGAATTCAAATCTCCCTCCTCTACCCAGTAAAACTTTTGTTTATGTAAAAGTCCTGTCACATTCCCCAATGTGATGACCTGGGGTAGCTGAGCCCTTTGACTTTAGTTTAACACCTTTCTGCCTTCTTCATTTCTTTTATTCCAATTCATTTTGAACTAACCAGACTTAAAAGACTGTGAGGTTGGACACCAGCCAATGGGGAAAAGACACAGTGCTCCTGTGTTAGGGCTAAAAATTTATTGAACTTTCAGGCTGGGTGTGCTTGCTCAATCTGAGCTATGCAATGTGTTCTTTTGCAAAAATAAACGATGCTTCACAGAGGTACTTTTACTTTGTCTCATGTGCATTGTGCCCTATCAGTGGGGCCCTTGGATTTCAGATTTTATTCTAACACTAAAACAGCTTCTCAAATATATTTTAAAATACAGAAATGATTAATATGTTGTACTTCCGACCAGTAAAATTAGATAAAATAGCAAATTTTAATATTCTTAAAAATATAAACCAAGGATTGATTTCCTTTTCTCTCACACTTTTCTATTTTCACCAAATATGTTCTAGGATGTTCTCAGGTATATATTTATACTTTAATTAACATTAATATCAGATAGATGCATATAAAAAGTGTATAGATATATATGTGTGTGTGATAACTACATCTTTGTAAGATTATGTTTATTTTAATCTATGCTTTTAAGAAAATGTATTCCTATCCAAATTCTAAGTCAGCACCCTCTCTAATGTTATTGAGAAAGGAACTGGCAAAGAACAATATGAAGAAAGGAGAGAAACAGTAACTACTAATCAGGGATCTTTTTTGTTACCAGTGTTTTGAGTGCCCTTACGATGTGTTTGACACTATTCACAGAATTTGTCATGCATCAGTATAAAACACCAGAACTCCTATTTTTATAGAGCTTAAATACTAGTGGGCATTAATTGGAAAGCATTACAAAAGCAAGAGAGCTTATAAAGATCAGAGTAAAATAAAAAAAAATATCTTTGAGGAGATATTGAGTCTGTGACACAAGTAGAAAAAGAAAGACTAAAAGTAGAAAAAAAGTGAAGGAAGAATATTGAATTTCTTTTGACAGGGATTCTGGTGTTGATGTTTAGAGCCGTTTTAAAAGGAAATTCTAAATTTAGTCAAAATAAAATGATCATAAGGTATATGGTGACAGTATTAAGGCAGGAAGGAAATAGAGGAATGGCCGCCTCTAGAGGAGAGAGGAGAGAGTGGATTAACAACGCAGTTCATTATCCCCATTTTTCTCCTGAAATAAAAGAACTAAATAAGCAACAAATGTATTATTTGCATCTGCATTTGAAACAATGATCTTAATAGGTTGTTCTTTAAGAACAAAGAACACAGACATTAAAAATGACTCAAATAATTTTCAATAAACTTTGCCTTGTTGAATCTCCTGTTGTACCTGTGGAGTTATTGTGTGCATACTAGAATACTAGAACGTGATCATTTTGAACATCCTCTATGAATTTTATTTGTTTTGTAAGAATTTGGGACTGGAGAGATGTCTCAACACTGGCTGCTCTTTCAGAGGACCTGGGTTCAACTCCCAGCAACTAACAACCATCTGTAACTCCAATTCCAGGGAATTCGATGCCCTCTTCTGACCTCTGTGGACATTGTACAACATGGGTGCACTTACATCCACGCAGGCAATATATTCATATGCATAAAAGAAAAAGTATTTAGGTTGTTGTTGTTATTATTATTATTATTATTATCTCAATTCTTTAACAATCATTTATGGGAGACCTGCTTAGATTCCTTTGTTCTCCCTTGGTTCAATCTGTTTTTGAGTCTAATGCTATGCTATATTTGGATATTAGTCTTTCCCATATTTTCTTCAGCTACACATTTGTTTATCCCATTTGTCCAGAAAACATTCAAAATAGGATGATGATGCGGGGTGTGATAGAGCATGCCTTTAATCCCAGCACTTGGAAGGCAGAGACAGGAGGATCTGTGAGATTGAGACCAGCACAGTCTACATAGTGAATTCCAGGAGAGTTGGGGCTACAGGGAGACTCTGTCCCTGCAAAACAAAAAATCCAACCAAACAAACAACCAAAGAACAATGATGTTGCCGTTCTCTTTTCTGAACCAGAATTTCTGCTTTCAGTGTGTGGTACATTTAAAACACCCAACCAAAAATTATTTCATTAATGAAATATTTCATAAACATTATAATGAAAGAAAATATGGTTTTCTAATTTTCCTTGAGAAGTTTTCCCACTATTGTACAGTGATAATGTTATAGAGAGGTAAAATGACACATTCTAAGTTAGAGTCATAAATGAGAATTAGACATTATGATTCCAATTCAAGTCATACAATTGCAAAACAGCTGTGCTCTAGAAATTCAAAAACCATCTTTTTACAAAGCTTCTCTACATGAACTTTATGACAGTAACTCAGGCATTTCACCATTAGATTTTCAGTATTACATTTTCAGTTCATGTCATTTTTTTCAGCATTTGAGAAGTGCTTTGATAGCACATTACTAATCCATCTTTCTACTCTTTGGGAAGTTTACATCATAGTCTAAGATGATAAACAAATGAGTACATATATCACAAAAGTAATGGACAAAGAGTATGATGATATGGAAGGTAAAGAAAATTAGAAAATATCAGTATTTGGAGCCTAGTTTGTACCATGGTGGCCCTGCCTTTGCTCATGTAGCATCATTCAGTACAGACAAGGGCATGTCTAACTAACTCCTTCTATAACTTCAATCTAAAGTTATTGTGTTTGAAGTTCAAATACTTCTTTAACATTACACTGATGTTCCCTATGCTTTAGCTGTTTGTGTGTTGTGCTGTATCTATTTATCTAGCATGATGTGTGGCAAATATTATTGATTTAATAAAATTTGAGAGATGGAGTATATGACTAAGATGATTCTATTATGTAAGATACTTTGAGGATAAACAGCAATAATGAGGAAATTAGAAAAGTGGGAAAAGAGCTCTACAAAAATCATTAAGGAAAATAAAACAAAGATACATTTATAAAACATATGACCAGCTTGGTGTCAAATAAATGGAATAGTACTTAAAATATCACAGTAAGTATTAGTCTGATCTAGAAGAAAATGAGAAGAATTACTTGTAAATTATTCATTCTATTTCTAGTAAATTGTACAGCCATAGAATGGAAATCTGGTCAGTGGGTATTAAGAATAAAAAGAAAGATAATAGAGACACAGTAGTCTGATGGACTACATCTTAGAAGAACATTTAGATAAACTTCTTAACTTTACACATAAAACCTGATGGCGGGAACTACAGAGGACAGGAAGTCTTGCCAGAGAAACAATGCGCACAGTGTTCCCACAATATCTGTCTAACATAGGTTCAGCTTTCCACTGCCAATCCTCATTACTCCCAGTATTAACCTCTAGGTTCAGAACAAGATAAAAAATGTATTTTAGGAACATGGATTTTAATAACTTTCTCACCAATAAAGAATATCCTTCCTATGGTCAGTCTGTCAATTCAGCTTCTATCGAATGTTCCTACTTGCTTCTGCAAGTATTCAGTCATATGAATGTGAATATCATGACTATGGATGTCATCTCTCACAGAACTCTGGATTTCTTTGTCAGAGAGCCCCATATAATAAATCTATTATAAATTCTGGATGGGTGCTTTTCAGGTTAAATAACTGAATTAGTGACTGAGTGATAATGACTATATGGAAGAATTTGCATGCCATGTGCAAAGCATGAAACTAAAACAGCAAGGCAGAATATCAGATCAAATTTGACTCCAGTTTTGGAAAATTGATCTCTCTAACTTTGGAGGACTGAAAAGAATTGCCAACTCAATCTTAATTCCACATAAAGTCCAAATTATTGTGTGAAAGGCATGTGCCAAGCAATTTTATTTTATTAAGTTGATTTCCCACAGCAATCCCCCAAGACAGATATTATCCACGATGAGAAAAAAAAGTAACTGAGCCTAAGGGAAATTAAATAAATTGCATAAAGTGACACAGCATATAAACAGAGGAGCAAGGCTGGAATGCAACTTGGTTGAATGCATAACCATTGCCCTTTGTATTCCATAATTCTCTTTTCTATTGAAAAAAATGGAGAAGTATTGTTTGGGAACCTGGGAAGAGGTGATTTCACATAGAATTTTTTACAACCATGAAAGGACCACGGAATGGAATTTAACTTGCATTCTAGACTTTAGGGAAATGTTTTTAAAATGCTGAGGGGATATGAGTCTTGATTCCATGGCACTCGTTTTAATATAGCTATATGTCAGAAAAGAAAGACTCACAAACATGAAATTAGTAAGACTAACTTCCTTTTTATAAAGATAATGCTTTGTCACTTATCAGGTAATAGTGTGATCTTGGGCCCATGACTTCTGTGCACCTCCATTTCCTAATTTGCATAGCAATGATCATGGTGATATTTTTCTCCTATGTCAACTGAAGGATTGCATGCAATGTACTTATAAAGAATATATTTAGTAGTTGGTTCACAGTATGCGTTCAGTCAATGAAAGCTATTATAAAGACAAAGAATTAAAATACAAGCAACCAAATGAGTCCATCAGAAAAGATACTGGTTCTAACAAGTAGCAGCAGAGAAAAAGAAGTAAATCAATGAAGACTGGGACCAAGACCAATAGACTGGCCTAGACCCAGATCTCTGCTCTCTCTGGGAAGGGGATGGAGCAATACTTTCAAAAATTTCTGAGGATACAGGCCTACAAAAGTACAATTTGGCTTGATCTGAACACCTAGTATGTTATGACTATAGAGCCGTAGGCTTAGAGAGAATCAAACTATCAAAATGAAAGTGAGCTTAAAGTCTGAGGAAAGCAGGCAAAAACTAATGGAATTAAGAATAATAGAAAGAAGCCAGGCCTGGTAGGGCAGACCTTCAATCTCAGTTCCCTGGGATTGTATGTTTAAGATCTGCTTGGTCTACTGAATGAGCTCAAAGCCAGCTTGAACAACTTATTGAAATCCTATCTCAAAATAAAGCAATAATAATAATAATAATAATAATAATAATAAAGAATAGAGCTATAGTTCAGTGGTAGAGTGGTTGTCAGCATGAATATAGCTCTAGATTCAACCTCCAGTACTGAAATCAATAAGCAATCAAAATAAACAATTGTGCTTTACATTAAAAAAACTAACAAAATATGGGGATCATTCAGCATTGTAAAAATCTATTAAGTTTTTATCTTTAACATTTTTACTTTGTATTTATTTACCTAAATACAAGAGCTTCTCATCCTTACTAGAATGTTTGTTTGCAGACAGTAGCTAGCCCATGGGTCTTGTCCCATATGCAATGTCCATAGTACATTTAGAACAGTGACAGGAATAATCCAAGAACTCCATAGATATTTCTCGACAAATCTCCATCTTATTGTGGGGCATAATACTTTAATCTACTGAGGGTATTGAATCGTCATTTCCCAAACTATGATCACCGATGAAATGTTTGACCTGCATGCTGGCATACTGCAGCTTTTCATAAATGCTAATTTTACTCTCTTGACCAATACTGTTACATAGGGAATAAATCTGACACATTGTGCAGGTGTTTTGGTATGGCATGACACAAGGCTGGTCTTCTAATATGCATACCTCAATAAATTCTCTAATCATTTATATACTTACTGTTTATGGAAACTTCTGAATGACTGCCACACTAAAAGCTTGTTATTCACTATTACATATTTAATAAAAAAATTAATAAAATTTCAAATAAATGTAATTCCTTTAGGTTCAATAAGCATTAATGCTTTATATTATATAAAAATCATATACCTTTCTCAAATATTATATGGCCTAGCCTAGCTGAGTGGATTTATATTAACTTTCAGTATTACAAGAAATGTTAATATATCTATAACTATATCTATATCTATATCTATATTATATAAAGAAGAATGGTAACTGAGAGTCACTGGAACTTTTCATGTAAATTTTTAGAGCAAATCTTACATTGAAGTATTGAAGATATCAATTTTAATACCAATAATTGTGTGGTTACTGCAGAGCAGCAGAACAAATCATAAAGTTATTTTGCTGCATTTTTTTCAACTTCAAGTCCAAATGAAAACAATTTTATTTGAAACATGCATTTAAGAAATGGCAGAATCATAAGGTCAAATTATCTTTAAAATAGAATTAAATGACAATTGAAGTCTCTTCTGAAAGACATTTGGCTCAGGAAAATTGTTTTCTCTTACTTGAGACTCAGCATTTATACATTTGCTGTTTTAAAATTACTTTTAAAGATTATCTGGGTATTATAATGGAATTGTTGTGCAAATATGGCTTAATACATAAAATGAGAGCTATTATAGTGTCCTTTGTGGTTCCATCAGGATACATAAAGACTTCATAGCCTCCTCAGAGGTCTCTGCAGTCTGCCCTCTGGTGCCCTAGGTCCGTGCTGCCACAGTCATATTCCCTAGCACATCAGCCTGAAATAAAAAGCAAATCTGACCTCAAAAGGAGACAATAGATGCGGTCCAAATTCAATTTCAAAGAATTAAATACTACCGAAGACTGATTTTGAAAGGTTTTCCTACCATTAAACAAATACTACAAACTACCTTTAAAATGTCAGTTGTGCGTAGTTCTAATTATGAGAAGTCATGATATGCGGGAAACATGTTTAATTTACTGTAGTTGGCTTTTACAGGGACTATAAATTGATGTTAGAGTTTCTTGAAGATAAGAACTTCTGGAAAATGATCTAACAAAAGTATACTTAATCATGAAAGCAATCTTTATTATTTCGCATTTTTCTGCTTAGGAAAAAAAAACAAAATGTTACCAAATGTTCTATTTTTTTTCTTCTTTTATTTATTTTTATAACTTTGGCTGAAATTCAAATAAAGTATATTTACTGACCTTATGCTTCATGGAAATTTTCTTCTTTTAAGCTTGGTTTCCCAAATTCTTAGTCTTAAAAAAAAAAAAAGAAAGAAAGAAAAACAAATCCAATTTAGAGGAAAGCACATCTTGCAACCCGAAGTTATGAGTTAGGGTTTTCAAGTTACACAATGAGAATTTATTTCATTAATTTAAAAAAATGATCATGCTTTTCAAGGACATCTTGTTATTCCAAATTGAACAAGTCTTAGTTAGAACTGAAATGAAATTAATCAGAATACCCAACTTAATTAATTGTAACCTATTAAAAAAGATTACTAAATTCAGTACAAGGTGAATATGAAAACAGCTAATGTTTTAGTAATATTAACCATTTATAATAAATGCCCTTGTCTACATGCAGTATTATTTGTATGAATGACATTTTACAAATGTAATTTTTTTTATTTGTTTTTGTCACAGGATAGCAGTCATTTAAAAAAAAGAAAACTAGAATTGGTGAACTCTCAAACATTTTTCATTGGAGTATTATGAATTCATTTGTTCAAGAGAAACTAGAGCTATAGCTGATTTAATGATGAATTATACTAAATTGCTTACACAATAACACATGTCTTTTATGATATCAGCCTCAAAACTAAATCCTTCTACACAGAACTAAATCCTTCTACACAGAAAAGGCAGTATTTATAGAAGTGTGTCAGGTTACAAATACTATGCAGTTAAGACAAGAATTTACCAGGGCATGAACTGAGAGCACATATAGTTCTAATATTAATTTCTGGTATATATTTATAACAAAACATTTTAATTTCTGTTTAAATCTATTTTGTTTCACTTAGTTCTCCCATCAGATATGCAAAATAAAGCTATGCTAGTCATTCTGGAATTGTGAAGAAGAGGTAATAGGAAGTAATAAAGTGTTCTGTTCAACTCTACTGCTCCAATTCATTTCAATGAGAATCAGTCAATAAAAAGTCCCCCGTTCAGCAAAGGCGGAAGAAGAAACAAAAGGACTTAATGAAATGATCTGTTTACAAAATGCTAAGTGAGGGTTCCATGAGAAAACAGATTAAATCCAATTTTGGTATCCTAATGTAATTTAGGAAGTCTCACATGCTTCAAGCTCCCAGTATTTGCTTTTTTTTTTTTCTTCCCTGTAAATGGACTTTTGTTTCTCTTTTCCTTTTCCAACGTTAATTTTTTTAATGCTATTTAACTTTCTCTTTTCAACTTTGCTACAGTATTTCAAACTAGCCCAGAAGAGATAAATCAACGCCTGAACTGTAACCTTACACTTATATACTTGTTAAATGACTTTTTTACAGTCTGTTATTGCTAGAAATTGGATTGCTTTTAAACTAATGCTGTCTGGCAGGCAAAAGTGAGTGGAACCGCAAAGCCTGGAGGAACACTAATTACTTGTTTTAATTAGCACCAACTTTCACTAGAGTATAATCTCCCTACAGGCCACTTTTCGGTAGGTGTGGAAAAAAAATCATGTAGGAGCAAACTGATAATCTCTTACTTGCCCCTAAAATGAGAACAGAACTCTGTTTCTAGTGTAGACCCAGCATTGGGAACAAGCCTCTAAACCCTCAGGGAACAGGGCCTACTAGGCTTGGCTACCACATTCAAAGATCTCTAGCAATCAGTTGCACAATAGAGCCCCTTATTTTATGCTGCTACATCATAAAAGTGGCCCTTTTGTTACATTTCCATCCTTAAAGGGGTCTTAATCCCTTTCTTTTCAGTCAGTCTATGGCAAATTCCACCGGGACATCCCATTCGCCACAAGGGCTGAAATGACCCACTCGGAAAGCAGCACGCTAAGCTTTGAGCCTTTTTTCCCCTGCCACTCTCCAGAGAACTTTAAACCGCACTTTTCATTCCCTTCACCATAGGGGGAACCCCCTTAATGATGACAGAGAAAGAAAAATTCCATCACACTGTCCTATGATACCATTTGGCTGTCAGGCAGGCGTTTCCCTGGTCAGAAAATCAAACATGGCTTCCAGCAGGTGGATGTTGCTGAAGGTCACAGGCAGCAAAATGTGGAGGTTACACACGCAGGAAGCTCCCGTTCCCACAGCAAATTAAGTCATCTGTGAAGCCTTCTCATTTCCCAGCGATTAAATTTATGGCTGCTTTGAAGGAGCATCACTACCTCCATTATCTGCTCTTTATTGAAAGTATTTGAAATTTTGGAAGACAAAGGTTGTCCCAATTAAAAGCAGGTACAGGAAAAAGCACATGTTTAATGGAAATGGGAGAATTTTACAAATGTGTCCAAAGAATTCTTTTACTGATTAAGGACATAAAATCTCGGCTAATTAAATACTTACAAAAGACACAAGCTTAAACATCGTATCGTACGGACACGAGCACACTTTCAAAGTACACGTGGAGAACTGAGAAATAATATTGTTTTCTCTAATGGAACAAACATTTTAAATTTTACATTAAAAAATACTGAAGAAAATATTCGTGACACTAGAGTAAGGTGATGCTATCATAAATCGATTATTTGACTGTTATGATATCTGTAGAGCTGGAGCTGAAATTTTCATTAAAATTTGAAACCCCCAAAATATTCTGTAAAAGAAAAATATATGTGAAATTAAATAATGACGATTTTCACAAGATTCAATGCTCTGTAATAGAAGCCAAACTAAAGGAAAATCATTTTCTCAAAGATTAGGGTAATATTTAAATTACTTTAAAATTTGAATATTTAAAAATTATGTCATAGTTTCTGTCCAAATGGTGTGAGTGAATAAAATCTATTTTGTTTACACAAATGACTAAGAAAAGTCTGTGTAAATCTTCATAAATCTTGACACTCTGAGGTATAAATGATATCACTGTAAGTATTTACTTGATAAAATTCTTTAAAAATTATAAATACATTTGATGTTTGGTATTTTCTTATGAATTTTAAAGCCCCATCCCTTTCTTGGAAAATTACCATATTATAGGAAAATAATATATATAAATAATTTGCAACTTATTATTTATATACATGTTGAGTCACATTGATTTAACTCATATTAAGGAATTGAAAGTTTTCTGATTTAAAATAACCTAAAAATTAAAACCAAATTAAAAACTAAACTCACAAACTTGATAACAAAACAGATACTGATTCTGCCCGTTTTGAATTACTCAGGTAGTGATTTTTGGCTTATTATTCAGAATATCAATGGGGAAAAAATCAAAACAACCTCTGAAATGCTTAGAACACACTTTTTTTATTATTATTATTCCAATGATGCTTCTCTTCAAGAACTTTATCTGAGCTTGCAACAGGGCTCCTTTACTATTATGTAAAAAGTGAAAACTTACAAAGTATTTATACAAAATTCTTGAATCCTTGGCTTCAGATTTGTATTCTTCAGTGGCAGATTCTGTTTGGGTCCTGATTGAGGTCCAACTTGCTGGAGAGTTGGAAATGTAATGCATGAGGTTGCAAGAAGAGATCTGAAGCAGAAAAAGTAAATATGTAGAATAAAGGAACAGTTGAAAGGGGCTTTGTGAACAAGGGTAGTGCCACAGAGTAGAATGGTGAGGGTGGGGCTGCCCAGAGTCTTTGTTTCCCTTCACAGCTTGCCTCAGAAGGACTTGCATTATCCCATGAATGGACTGACCATCTCTCCAGCAGGCTAATAGCCACCCCTGCAAGCACATTTAAACTATCAAGCCTAAATATTTAGAGTTATTTAGGGCTCATTTTTAATTAATTAGTGGTTACCTGCTACCTTCTTTCATTTTTTTTTTTCCTTGTAAATTCTCTCTCCTTAGTATTCTCTGCAAGTCTTTGTGTCAGTGGTTGGGCCTTTATGTTGCTTATTTGTTAGAAGAAAGAAGTTTTATTTTCTAAATCACGTGATCAGTATAACATCTATTTCCAATGAGATGTAAGTTGAAGCACAAAATACCCTTCAGATTTTAGTTTTGCTAGGATATCTTGTTGACTCTCACTTTATTTTCCTTCCTGCTTTGGAGGAAAAGGACTCTTAAGTTTCAAGAGTATCATTTAGAATTTGCACCACAAAACAAAGGAGTTGACCAAGTTCAGGTGAAGAGAGAATAAGCAGAGAACCAGCCTTGGTCTTTCTCTGACTAATTATTGAAGCATCAGTTTTATATAGTTTTGAAGATTCTCAATGTAGCTGTCTTGATGGGAAATAAATTTGCACAGTTATGAGGGATTCAACTACAATTTTTAAGTATCATTTAAGTCCTGTTGTTCACTTGTCAGTATTGTGACTGGTGATTAACCTTTTAGGGAAATACTATTCGTGGTGGTTTAAATGAGAATGTCTCCTATGGGCTCCAAGTATTTGAACACATGGTCACCAGTTCATGGTGCTCTTTGAGAGAGGGTTATGGAACCTTTAGGGAAGTGTGGTCATGCTGGAGGAAGCATGTAATCGGGCCAGCTTTGAGAGTTCAAAACCACATTCCACTTTCAATTTCTTTCTCTGCCTCCTGTACCTGCTTGAAGATGTGATTGGCAAGGTCAACTTTGTGCTCTCTCTTCCTCCTGCCTTCATGTCACAGACCACACCCTACCCCATCCTCATGATGGACTCTTATCCCTCTGGAATCATCAGCCTAATAACTTTTTCTTCTATAAGTTGTCTTGGTCATGGTGTTTTATCACACAACAGAAAACTAATGCACTATTGATAAAATTTTATTATCTAGGGGTCTTGAAACCAGTTCATTTTCTCCATGTTTTAAAGAATTAAAAGACAGGAAAATTGCTGTTACAACATTCATCAAAGGTTTATTGAAAGTGAAAGTGAAAATAGAGCACACAAAAGAACAACTCCTCCAAGGAGGGGTCTTGATCCAATGTCCATGTTACCCCTGGAGGGTCTGGGTTTTTAGATGGTTTGGATTACCCTGGGGGATCAGGAAAACTGATTCTTTCCTGCATAAAGAACCCATTGGTGGGAAGTTTAAAAAAATTCCAGGAATAGATCTTAACTATTCTTTGTCTTGAGGAAGAAGACTTGGAAGTCTACCATTTTATTATGGTTCAAATGAAAGTACCTTTATCTACCAAGGGCTAAGGGTTTCTTTTTCTATCTATCTGCCTAATAAGGAGCTATTGGACTCCCATGGTCTCTCAAAATGATTGCATTTAATTACCAAAAATCAAAGTATAGAAGATCCGCATATCTCATCATTAGTTATATGTTCATCTATGTGTCACACAGCTGATAGTTTCTTTGATGAAAATATATAGGAAGAATAGATTTTGTTTGGAGGCAGAAATGATAATATTATAAAATTTTTCAATGACTCGTCTGTCACAGAACTTATTCCTGACACAGTATTTACCTAGATATGAATCAGGCATGATGTGGAGTTGCAGGTACATTTGTCATTTCAATAATTTAATTTCACTTTTCCTGGAGGAACTTCTGTCTTTGACTTTAAACCATACATAGTAAAACAAGGGCATTTTTGCTTTTAAGAGGATGTGGCAATAAAGTAAATATTTTAGTTACAAATAGTAATTTTGTCATTTTAATATGGGTTTTGATTATACAGTTGTGTACATGTAATAGAAATTAATCAACCCCTCTCATCCCAGATACACTTCCACCTCTTCCAATTTGTCTTGCCCAAATACCCTTGGGTATGGAAACTTCCCTGGAGCATGCTGGACATACCAGTGATCAAACTCATAAAGAAAACTGACTTCTCTCTGGGCAGTTATCAAATGCCAGTAAATCCTTAGCTAGAGGTGGAAATTCAATAGGTTATTTTTTTCCTTTAATGGTCAATTTATGCTCACATCTAGTGTTGACACCCTAACTCTTTGAATGTGCCTTTAGGTATCTTAAAAATTATATAAATGATAAAAATGTAAAATTGCATAAACTACTATAAATCAAAGTATAAATATAGTTATCAAGCATTTTTAAAATGTTCTAAAGGATAGTGGATTACACATGAAAAATGTTCTTACCTCACACATCTAAAAACATAGAATTAAGTTACATATATCCCACAGTAGGTCTGATATCATAAGAACAGTTTTCCACTGCTTGTGTATACTTTTAGAACATTGTTATTGGTTCTGAATTTCCTTTATTAAGCATTCAATTAGTATTTGAGAATGTGACTATTAGTGGAAGTTTTAATGTGTGATTACAAATTCTCTAACACTTCTACTTAGAAAGGCTGGTAAATTTCCTCTCCTTTTTAATCTCTATAGGATTCAAACTACATTGAACAGTGCACCATGCACCACTCAGGAAGTGGCATAATTGTACTTCCAAGGCCAATGTGTTTCTTTCTTTGAGGGAATATCTGCAGCTTTGAGTCTCACGCAAAAAGTCTGACTAATCAGTGGAGATTCTCATCCAAGTACTGCCTTCCACTCATCTATCCTATCCTCCCTGCTAAATTGAGTCATTTTAGATTTTATAGCAATAACAGTCCAATCCCAGGGATGGGCTCCCTCTTTGGAGGTTTTGACCAGGGAGGTCCCATAGAGTCTCAAATAATCCTGGGTACAGCCATTGCAATTGGTTACCCTCCAGAAATTGACAGTAGACATTGTTGTTAAACAGACTACATTAAGTGAGTTATAGAACAATCAAGAAGAAATCAAGCTGGTACAGATCTCAAAGATTTATCTTCACGGACTAGCTTACATAGTATAAGAAGGTGCTATGCATGTTACTGCCAGAAAAATATAATCATCAACGTTAAGCAACTGTAAACACCAAGAGCTACAAAAATGACTGGCTTAGCAAGATATGCCCACTGGTATAATAATGGCAAGAATGCTGTGGGAATAATCAAGCACATTCTGATTGGATTTAAGACCTACTTAATAAGATGGGGCTCATACCTGAAACTGTTATCAAGGTCAACAGTCTGTGGCTAGACAGGTCACAGGGTGTAGAAGAGAACCTACTACTATTATTTTATTAATTTATTAAGCTGACTCCTAATGACTTATTGTTATACACTAGTGCATTTCTCAACTCTCACCAGAGAAGTTTCTCCTACCAGATGGCAGTTAACACAGAGATCCACAAATGGTCAACCTGCAAAGAATAGAAGGTTGCAGAGTGCTCAGTCTTAAATGGGATACCTAAAGCACATTCCCTTCTCGTATGACTCAGAGATCATTGTGGAAAAGGGTGCAGAAAAATGTGAAAAGCCAGAATAGTTGAATATAACCAAACTGTGTTATCTCAACACCACAGGGAAGTTGCGTATATGAACCCAAGTACTCGTGGCAGCATTCACAAGACCAGTATAAGCCCAATCCAGACAGAACCCCAGTGTAGATGGGGATGGAGGGAAAGAAGCCCATGCCTAGCTGAGGATCTGTTGGCAATGGAGAACTTTTGGAAGCAGGAGTGTCAATTTTCTTTATTTATATGATGCTTGGTCAGTTGATCAACCTCCAAAAAGAGTCAAACCCAAAGCATTTGGGTAATAAGATATTAGACTCCATAGGCCTCTAAAAATTAATAAAGCACATGAAGTTTGGGGGGGGCAAGTAATGTGGGAGTGAAGATGAGGACATGCATATGAATGTGATCAAAATGAACTGTATGAAATTCTTGAAGAATCAATAAAAATAGTTTTTAAAAATTAAAAATATTTTCCCCAAATCATGACATATAATGTATTGTATTAGGTAACCAAACTGTGAAATGTTTAACCATATAGTGTTTTGTACTTGGGATAATTTGAAGCCACCATGTCCAAAATGCTCTTCTGTATGTTGAAGCACTCTCGTTTATAGTATTATTGTTCTATTTCTTTGCTATATTAATTGAGTGAATGTACGTAATGATTAGACAGAAATTTACAGTTAAAACGAGGTATCACAATATACTTATAATAAATTTTGATAATCTCTATGAAATAATAAAATGTTGTAAAAAGCAAGTATTAAAATTTATTTGAGATTAGAAGATTGGGGTGATCTTTCACTTCAGATATGAAATCAGGACTAAGTGAGCAGAAAGAGCAGGCAAGGAAACATTCAAAAGAAAACTTTCTAGAAATGAAAAGTAGCTATGTTCTAAGTATCTAAAGTAGGAATCAGCCTTGGATCTTCTGTAATTGGAAAGGAGAAAAAGAAAAGCCCAGACTACCAGCATGTCTGAAGTATAAATGCATGGAAGGATAAAATATTAATTTGGAGATGTGCATATTAGACAGGAAAATACCTATTAGAGCATTTGGATTTCCTTCTTAATCCATAGGACTGGAGAGATGGCTCTTGGTTAAGAGCACTGGGTACTCTTACAGAGGACCCACGTTTGGTTTCCAGCATCCATTTCAAGTCCTGACGTCCTCTTCTGGAATCCATGCCTTCTTGCACCCAAGCAGAATACTCATACACATAAAAAATTAAAATAAGTAAAAAGTATAAAAATAAATGAAAATAGAAATTGTCTTTAGTCTAAATCCAACAAGAAAATATGTAATTATTCTCTAGTCATTGCTTATTATTTCTATTTCCATGTAAATTACACAACAGAGACATCTTTCTACTAAAACATTATATTTATGTAGTAAACAGCATATATTAATATTTTTCTTTGCAGAAATTAATTTTTGAATTATTACTGAAAACCGAAAAGCTTGTACTCATCAGAAAAAAGAAAATAGTGACTTTTTTTTCTACAGTTTGTTCTAAAATATTAATACTCCCAACAGTCTTTACAAACTATCGTGAAACTAACAGTTATTTAGAAAAAAGAAAAAAATGTTCACACGGAATATAGAGCTGAAGTTCCACGTGTTCCAGCCACGGAACAAAATGCATGTCCAGTTACAATGAGAAATAAACCGCTGCTTCTTACAACAGTTGTAAACCTTAAACAAAATAGTCCATGCACTGCCCTTATGACATGGGGTAAAGTTTCAGTAAGTGTTGCTATTATTATATCTGAACTGCAAGTTTTTGATTCCAGAAATGACATAAAAGATGTTTGTCATGTGGACATTCTTACAAGTAGAACCTATTTAAAAAGAAAATAGCTCTTCTAAGCTATATACAAATTATTTGACTGTTTTATACTACTATTATTTTGAAGGAAATCTTATTCACAAATATTGGAAATTGGCCCAAATGATAAACCAGAACAAAAACAATGCTATTGTTTTCAGAAAGAAATAGTAAGTTTGTGCTTCTGTCATTATCTAATAGCATAATGTTATCATTTAGAGCCTTCCCCACAAACACAGACACTTAAAAGATGTTGAAAACATCAAGGAAAAACAGGCTCCCCTTCCGTTCCTTTCCCACTTGAACATGCACAAGTATTCAAATTGGACAAATTTCTTGTTCTTCCTTGTATCCTCGATCTCTGATCAGATGCAGAAGTCCCAGAAAATGATGCGGAAAGCAAGGTCAGGGGTTGTAGTGAGGGAGCGATAACACGTTGTAGATGACAGAATTAGGATTTTGAGTGAAACTGACAGGTAGAAATGATAAGTTATAAGTAAATGGATGAATTTGAACAGGAAGAATTCTGAAGGATGCATTATTATGGGGGAGGTAAGAAAAAGGTGAAGGAGCAGGTAGGATAGTTTAAAATAGTCGGGGAGAAAAGCAATAAGGACTTGAACTCCGTTAATGGGAATGGATATGAGTGGCATGGAGCACTTAGAATCTACATACCTTGCCAATCCAATGGATGCAAGGACGGGGTGAAAGAACCAAACAGAAGTTTGAATACTTGAGCCCACATAACCAAGAAGGGTGAAGACATTGACAGAGACAGAGGTCAGCAGGAAGACCTGGGTTGGGAGCCTGGGGAAAAGAAGTAGTTATTTCTGATTTGGATATGCATGTTATTCAGGCAGAGATAAAGCCATTTCCATTTGGAACATTGAGCCACTCTTGGATTTTCCAACTCTACCTTAGGCTGGACACATGATTTTTAAAGCTACTGTGTGCCAACTCCAAAGCTGGGTGTTTTATATCCGTAACCATACTTGTCCTAACTTGCCCAGAAAAGCATTTAAAGCAGAAGGCATGGAAGTTGACTAACTGAGGCAATTTAAGATATCCAGATATATTGACAGACACACATTGAAATCAGGAAATTATTATATTTGCTGCCAAATAAGCTCTTGTAATATTTCTACCGAATATGAAGACTTCCTTTCTCTATTTTCAGCTTGTTGGACTTAATATGTGACTTAATGTGTTTCCCAGTTTTTCCCATTTTGGAATTTTCTCATGTGCTGCCCTCCCTGATTGAGGAGCTGTGGTGTTTGGAAGTAACCTTTGCTTCCTCTCAGCTGACTACCTTAGTTTATCTTACCTGGTGGCTGTGAAAATTTTAATTTTATCTGGCAGTGAGCTTTCACTCTTGTACCATCTCTACAATTTCTATAATTGTTGAACAATTTCTTGGAGGAGATGCAAGTTTCCTGGATCAAGCAGGCAGGAACTGTCTTTGAGACAAAGAGTACAAAGAGCCAGTGTGAAGGCTGTGTGGAGAGAGCAGCCAGGAGGGTTAACTGTCTTTTTTTAAAAATATATTTTTTTATTTATTATTTTTATTTTATGTTTATGAGTGTATTGCCTGCATGCTCATAAATGCACCTGTGTCAGGCAAAGCCTGTGAGGGCTAGAAGAGGGCATTAGATCACCTGGAAGTGGAGTTACAAACAGTTGTTACCTGCCATGTGAGTTCTGGGAACCAAACCTGGGTCCTCTAGAAGAAAAGCAAGTGTCCTTAACTGCTGAGCCATCTCTCTAGTCTTGAGGGTTAACTGTCTTAAGGGTGTCTGATTGTCTAGCTTGATTAAAGTATCTCAGACTGGAGAGATGGCTCAGAGGTTAACAGTGCTTCTAGCTCTCTCAGAGGACTGGAGTTTGATTATCAGCACTCACATCTGGAGGGTTCAACTGCCTGTAACTCCAGTTCCAGGAAATCCAAAGCCCTCTGCAGGCCACTGCTGGCACCTGCAGCACACACACACACACACACACACACACACACACACACATACACCATGTACACACACATGCACACAGACACAAAATCTGAAATCTAAAAAGTTATATTTTTAATAAAATGATCTTTGTTTGGAGGTTGAAAATAAAGAATAAAAATGATGACTGTTATTTGACCTTCACCTCAAACTTCTTGCTGCTATTCAAAGAAGTCTAAATTCTTTTATCTTCAAATCTGAACTCATTAAAATACTCCTTGAAGATATCTTTTCTGTATTTATTTCTAACTTTATTTTATTTAACTATTCTGTCCTAAAAATATTATCTGGAGTGAGAGAAGGCAGAAGAAAGGAACTCTGAACATCAGGCTATGCCTACAATTTTGCTTGGTTTTGAATAAACATTTTCTAAAACTTTAACGTAACTGAGAATCTCTGCTTGATCACATTTTACTTTTATAAACTCTCAGAAGAATAAGGCAGAAACAGAGTCTCCTGAATTAGTCTCTTTTTTTTAAATTTCCTGAGTGATAAACTCCATTGTTTTTACCAGAACACAGAATAAAGACCACATTTTTCAGAATATTGTAACAAAGGATGTCTGTGTGCCTAGGCAACATAAATCTCCTTCAGCGAGGCTGCATAATTTGAGCAAGGACTAGGCAGCAGAGGGCACTATCAGAAATGTAGCAGCAATAAAAGAAATGGTAAGCATGAGTAGCTGGGAGTAAATGTCACATTTCTGTTTATCAAGACTTATTCTTCACACCTTGTGTGCATTTATTTGCACTTGTGTCATGGAAATCCTATAAGATAATAATCTGCATCTCTATGTAAGGATCCAGTAGCTGTATTATCTGGACCAATGTTGTGATGCTGAATTTTTATAATCTGTACCTTATTTAGCAAGTAATGAGTCTTAAGCATAGTGCCTGAACATGAGGCATGCTCATTAAATGCTAGCTACTATTACTTTTGGGTAGTTATTACAAATTACTGTCCAGGCTTCCAATTAAGAATTTCCATTAAGGTAATTTATAGTTAGTGATTATAAATCTATATACTGATATATAGAAATAGAGACAAGGAGAGATGAAGTGATGTGCCAAAGATTAAACAATTAGGAATTGAAGCCGAACTCTCAATTCAAGTTCTTAACCTGTTCTTTTCCATTCTGCTTTGAGTGAAAGATTGAATGGAGTTTAGGACCAGTGCTTATTTCTGATATTGCTACACTAACTCTCCAGTGTTGACCTATGAACTCTTTCTGCAAAGAATCAAATCTTATGCACCAAGCCAGATAATTTGGGTTTTCTGTTGCATGCAGCTAAACTTAATTCTAACTATATGTCTCAGTTTCTGCCAAGGTTGCTGCTACTTCTAGATCATTAAACAAGTCTTTCTTAGAGATCAAAGTGAAGTTCAAAGTAGCAGTTCTCCTTGCCCTTTCTATTTTCTGTGAGGTAAACTCATTAGCAATATCAGTGGAGTAGCTCACAGAATGTTCAAGTCTTGACAGAGTTGCTGCTCCCATAAGTTTACCACTAGATGAAAGCCCTAAACTGCAACCAGCATCTTTCCCTGAACCCAGTGTGTCATGTCTATCAGGAAATTGTCACCCACATTCTGCCTGTGTTCAAATGCTACATTTCTAACAGGTCAGCACCAGAGTTTTTCTTGCTTTCTGTTTGCACAAAGTTTTTGTCTTCCTTATAATGCATTCTAATGTATCACATAGCAGCCTCGTTTATTTCCAAAGCATCTTGTTTCTGAGTGTATTTTGTTAAGTTCTATTCTGAAAAATCATTGACCTAATTTTTTTTCTTTTTAGTATCAACTTTATTTCTTCAATTTTGTTCAGATTATATGATGAAAATATGATTGGATTTGAGGGTTTTTTTTAATACTAGGTTGTTAGAAGTTGTTCAGTAGACAAATCATAAGTAAAAATTGTGTAATGAATAAAGTTAAGAGTGAAAAACATATTTGGAAATATAGTAGACTATAATATATTACTTCATATTTGCTCTGTTGAAAAAATGTACTTAGTTAATAATATATAGCTATAAGTTAAAATTCACATATATTTCTTATAATTTTATGGAATTTCAATGGTTTGGCTATGTATAATAAAATTTTATACTTGTGCATTTTGATGTTTTTAAACTAATTTTTAATTTTTTTCACACATATATGAAACTAGGAACGTCATAGTATTCAGCATGACAGAAATAAAAAAGTTTTGTGGTATACATTTTAAATGAGAATAACCAAATAAAATTTTGATTTAAGTGAAAACCTTCTCAGATACATACTGAGATAAAACACTGCCACACTAAATAAATATCACAAACATCTTTTGCCTTTAAAACATGACTGCTGTCATAATGGCCATCACTGGCTGTAGGTTTCAAGCATTTAGTGACCTCTGACATTTATGATGAGTTATGTACCAAGGTTCTCGAGATGCTTTGTTAAAATAAAGCAGGAGGCCCACATGTTCTCAACTCCTTTTGTCTTTAAGTGTATAGGTTAAATGGCAGCAAGAGTAAGCTTAGAGAAAAAACAGACATAGAAATAGCTAAAAGGAAAAACAGCTGTAATCTTCTATGCTTTGACTTTTGCAGCTAGATGCATTGCATGGCACTTTCAACCATTAAACTGTTTCAGTTTTCAGAAGAAACAGGCCACTTAAAATTATAAAGTTGCACATTACCATTCAAAATCTGATTCTTATTTGAAAATTTTGTAGAGGATAGTATTGGAACACAGTAGTTTCAACCAATAAAATGTTTCTCTTAGTTCCCTCAGGTGCACAGTAAAGCTAATGTAACATAAAAGCAATGTGAACAACATTTTTCAAAGTTAAAAAGTGGATCTGCTGCAAAATCCAGTAGTAGCAGGTCAGTTTTGCACAGAAAACTACTAATGATTAAGTTTTGGAGTACGGTTTCAAAGATATATACCAATTTTATACATATGAGATGATAAAATTTCTTATAAATAATTTGTATTTTGTCAGCAATAACTTTTTCATTGCTACTTTTCAAGAAAAACGAGAAAAGAATGTACAGAAAATATAATACAAATTCTTCCTAACTAAAACAATGCAAATATTAAACCCATGTTTGATATTCTTTAAATTAAGTAGTTTATTTTTGTACATGAGTGTTTAGCCATCATAAATTAAGTGTACCCATATATGCAATGCCCATGGAGGCCAGAAGAGAGCACCAGATCCTCTGGAACTGGAAGTTAGGGACAGTTACTTGCCACCATGTGGATGTTGGGACCCAAACCCAGATCTTCTGCAAGAGCAGTCAGTGCTCTTAACTCCTGAGCCATCTCTCCAGTCCCTATGATTAATCTTCTGACACCAGAATGATCTCGAGTTAATTTAGTAATTGAAACCCTTAAGTGATGAACTGTTTTATAAAAGAAATTCCTATAACCACATATTATGGGAAAGCAAAGGCAGCTGACATGCTGTGAAATTTGAAGACATTTCTTAACTAAACCTACTTACTTTGGCTGTGCCATTTTTAAATCAACATTAGATTACTATATTTTTAAAACAATGACTTAATTTTGTAAGGTCATATGTGTCTGGTTATTTGTATAGTTACTTTACACACTGCTGTGAAAATACACCTGGATCAAATCAACTTAAGGGAGAAAGAATTTATTCTGGTTTATGCTTCAAAGGGGCTATAGACCATAATGGCAGGGAAGGCAAGAGGCAGGAACAGATGGGCCAGTGCTCACATTGTATCAGCAGTCAGGAAGCAGAGAGAAGAACAGGAGCTGTGACCAAGGTATAGAACCTCAAACGTTTCTTTAACGAAATACTTCATCCAGCAAGGTTCTACATCCTAAATATTTCACAATCTCAAATTGTGCCACTAGTTGGAGACCAAGTGTTTAAACACATGAGCCTATTGGGGACATTACATATTCAAACCACAACAGTGTTTCACTTTATAAATTATATTTTATGATATATATTTATAAATTATATTTAGTGTAAAATTTTTTCTAGATTTTTCCAGTTTTTAAAAGTATTCCCAGGTGATCCTCTGGATGTCATTGGAATCTGGAGGTAGAATACAGTTGTAGATTTTTTTTCTCATATCTTGTTAATTAGATTAATTTCTCTTCCCTTTAATTAGCTTGGCTAAGTTGTTGTCAATTGTGTTTATTTTTCCAGAGAACCAACTTTTTGTTCTGTTTATTTTTCTATCAGTTTCTGTTTTGTTATTTCCTTTTTACTATTTTCTTTTTTAATATTTTATTTAGCATTTTTATTCTATGTGTATGAGTGTATTGTCTGCATGGAAGTAGGTGCACCAGTGTTGTGTAAGTCAGAAGATGGAGTCAGATTCCCCTGGAACTAGAGCTATAGATGGTTGTTTGCCACCATATGAGTGCTGGGAATTCGACTTGGATCCTCTGCAAGAACAGACAGAACACTTAACTGCTGAATCATCTCTCCAGCCCCAATTTTATTATTTTCTGCCCTGGGCTTTATTATATCTTGATACCTACAGATTTCAGATTAGCTTGTTCTTGTTTTTCTAAGTTCCTCAATTGCACCAGTAGGCTTTTTACTACGTATCTCTCTGATATTTTTTGTGTGTCTAAACATTTTTGCCTACATGTTTGTGTGTATACCAAATGTAAAGTTTGGAGCGATTGTGGTTAAGATCACTGGCTGCTTATATAGAGAACCCAGGTTTTGTTCCCAGCACCCACTTGGTGGCTAACAACCATCTGTAACTCTTGTTCTGTGGGATACAATGATCTCTTCTGTTGTCCATGTGCATTGCATACACATGATGTACATAGATAATGCAAAAAATTTTAAATATATATAAAATAAACAAATTTAAAATGTCATAATACAATCAATGCTTTGTATAGTAACAATTTTTTTAAAAAAGGAAATATTTCCACCATATAATTTTATCTTTATATAACATTTAGCTTATTATATAGGGGATGGCTAATCATTACCTCCTTAAAACACTGTGATATCTTTAATGTCTATTAACTAGAAATTGTTTCTAAGAGTACTGCAAGTGTAAAACATGGAATTTCTTCCCTATTTCTTTTAATGAATCAGTAAAGTAAAGAAAATCATGAGATCATGGGCATCAGAAAATAAAATATGAACAAGAAAATTACAAAACCTTAACACATTTATCTATGAAATGCAAAAACCTTCACTGACCCTCCAAGTTTTTATGAAAAATTACTTATATTTTTAATAATTTATGCATATAAGTGTATTTCCTGCAAGTATGTAGGTGCACCTATATCTTGCAATGCCTGCAGAGACCAGAAGGCATCAAATTTCCCTGGAACTGGAGATTAGGACGGTTATTAGCCACCATGTGGGTGCTGGGAATCAAACTTGAGTGCTCTGCAAAAGCAGCCAATGCTCTTAACCAATGAGCCATTTCTCCAACCTGGTTTATGTGTTTTGCATTTTAAAGACATGATTAAAGCTTATACTATTTCACTTTGTTTGAGCTATTATTTTAAAGATTTAGAAGAAGTTGACTTCAAATAGAAATGAATTCATGACTATAAAAATCCAGTCATAATCAATTCAATACTGTCATATTAGAATATAAGGTATTCATCTGGAAGTCATGACTTTTAAAGTTGACATAAATCTTAAATTAATAGAATATTAGAAAAATGTCCTTGTGCTATAGTTTCAAGTATTTTTTATAACATTTTGTTTGGAT
Source organism: Eospalax fontanierii (assembly GCA_035773235.1). Taxonomy (NCBI): domain Eukaryota; kingdom Metazoa; phylum Chordata; class Mammalia; order Rodentia; family Spalacidae; genus Eospalax; species Eospalax fontanierii. Next base: position 45,564,449 of record CM069527.1, read on the forward strand.
TATACACTTAAAATGTTTCATTGTCAGGAATGGTGGTGAACATGTCAATCCCAGCATTCAGGAAGCAGTGGCACGAGAAATAAAAAAAAGTTGGAGGTCAGCCTGCTCTGCATAGCAAGTTTCAGTCCAGTGACCAGGGCTATAAAAGGGACCCTCTTCATCAGACAGAACAGAATAGAATAAACAAACAAAAATGTCTGCAATAAATTTCAAAATATTTTGGAACTTTATAAATCATGAACACCTTCAGAACAGCTCATCAATGTAAAATCATGTTTCAATTCATGTTCTCATAATTTGAACCCCAGAGTCTATTGTACAGCTCTTCTAAGAAAGTTTTCAGAAACAAAATGAAAGCTAGCAGGGTTTTTTTGCAGTATAGTTTTCCTTCCATTCTACAAATCTACTCTTATCCAATGTCTTTGTCTGTTTCAAAGACATTTTTTTTCTTATGGGAATTCACAAAACAATAGGAAAAGAAATATTCATAAATTTTCCCTGAATTATTGGTTGAGGAAGTTTAGAAATCACATATCCCAGTGATTTTTTTTAACTATGTAGTTTTTATTTCTTTCCTTCCAAACTAATGACATCCTTTTTTGCCTTTTAGAAGATATCTTGGATTGATTTTAGGAGTAATCAACAGCTACCTAATTTAACTTTAAGCCCACTCGATGGTAGAAAACTCGTGTGAGGTACTGTAATAATAATCACATACACATGTTGAAGAGGTCATAGATCTTAGAGAAATCCCCAAGACTGTCACATTCCTAGATTAATGTAACTTCTTACTAAGTGAAAAATATGTACCTTTATATTTACAGTAAGTATCCCAGTCACCACTCACCAGAAAAGAGTTTTTGCACCAGACACTACTACAGAGTACCAAAACTGGTCATACACAGACATTGTTTGTAAATTGCTGAAGCCTAAAAGGCCATCTATAATCCCGCCACTACACCTAAGCCTCACACAACAGAATAAGGGATAAAGAGGACATTAATGAATCTCTCAACTCTCATTAATGTAGGTCCTTCATGCAACAGAGGGCCAGGAACACAAAAGTTCACAAATGACTAAAGCATGGAGATGAGGAGTCTGCAGGGTATTGGTCCCTGGACAGGACTCTTCTACTAAGCTTCACTCATCCAAGGTTCAGGGACCATTGCATAAGAGTAGGTAGAAAGATTGTGAGTGCCAAGGAGGACGTGAGTGACCATATGGAAATAGAATCCTACAAGCTCCAAGAACCTTGTTCATATGAACCTACAGCAATGGTGTTGGCATGCTCAAGACCCATGCAAACTCAAACAGACAAAATCCCAGCATGGAACTGGGGAAATGGGAAGCAGACTTTGCTGAAAAAAAGATGGCCAACTGATCACTGTTAGGTGAAGAGGAAATACTCTTCTTAAAGTGAGGCACTTTGGATAGGCTGACTAGACCACAGTGGATGAACTTGCCCTGAGAACATTGGGGGACCCTAACAACACAATAAGCCTACAATAGACCTTTACACAGATGACAGAATGTATAGATTCCAGGTAGGGGACTACTCAGGGAGGACTACCAACCAATGGGCAAGGGAGTATACAGATGATTAAGATGATTGAAATGTTCTGTATGAAATACACAAAGATTCAATAAAAATTTTAAAAAGATATCTTAGACTAAAATAGGTATAGAAGATCAAAAACATAAATAATTTATCCGATATCTCCTTTCCTGATGTCTGTTTCAGCTACCATGACTTACAATGGCCTGCATGAATAGAGTTTGAAGAGCCTTGATGGAGCCCATCAACCCCTGCCCCCAAAGTCACAAAAGTAATTCCGGATGGACTGAAGTAATTTTGCCTTCTTTTCTCAAATGTTTCCTTGGTTAGCTTCTTCATGTATTGGAAGAATGCTTAATGGGAATATGGTAATTCTATTCCACCAACTTATTAACTCCTTTTGGATATCACCATTTACCATTCAATTGTGGTATACTCTTCTTGGAGTTAAAAAAAAATAGGGTCTGGAGAGGTGGCTCAGCAGTTAAGAGTACTTTTTCTTGCAGAAGACCTGAGTTCAAATATGGTGGCTAATAACCACCCATAGCTCCAGTTCCAGGGGATCTAATACTATATAACACAAGTGCACTTACACACATGCAGGCATGACACTCATGCACACAGAATAAAAATAAATAAAAGTAAAAAAAATACTCTGTTGAAATTGTTTGACCCATAGGGAGAGTAACTGTATGTTGCATTTTTATTTCCAGCACCCAGCAGGGTTTAACTGTGTAAGGCTTTATCTTTATTTGATTTCTCTTAAGACGCTTTTCTATTATGTGTGTGTCAAGAGCTTGATCTTATTACTGAACTCAAAAAGAATTCATCTACTCCAGTTACTTTTCTAGAGCAATGTAATGTCTTAATATATTCTAAATATGTATCCTTTTATTTATAGACAAGTGTACCTCTCACCACTCATCAAAGAAACTTTTATTTTGGAATAGATGGAGACTATTAAGAAGTTCCACAACTGAACAAAATACAGAGAATAAGAGTTTGTGAGGAGCTAGCCTTATGTGATACATCTATATTGCAATCTCTACACCTAAGGCTCAGGAAACGCCATCACAGAGGGAACTCCTCTCCTTCCCACATTATCATCATGGTAGAGAAGTTATACTAACTAAATCACTACTGTAAGGGAGTCTAACAAGATCTGCATAATAACAAACCCAGTTGACCTGACAAGGTGAATGGGGGAATTTCACAGGATCCCAACTCTAGATCAAGAGTGATAGACAATCAATGGTTGGAGAGAGAGAGAGAGAGAGAGAGAGAGAGAATTCGTTTTCTCCAGGGAGCAGCTCCCTGAGATGTTATCTAATCTCAAATGGGCAGCCCTAAACACAAGTATACATGAACACCACTAAAGGGACTCAGTGCATTATACATATATTTTTTATATATATTTATATTTGAATGTGTATATGCAACAATAATAATCAAAGAAGAGAACAAGAAATTGAGTAGAAGTGGGAGAGACATAGGAGGAGTTTGGGGGGGATTGGAAGGGATGGAAATAATGTAAATACAATACTCATGTATGACATTCTCAAAAAATAAAATGAAATATAAAAATAATTAGTAATATAAAAGTTTAAGATGCATAATAAAGTTTAAAAACACACATGATGAAATTACATCATATATCAAGTTACAGCTAAATGTATGTAATAACATTTAAAAATGTCAAAATTGACCTTTCTCCGGGTCTTGCTTTTCGTATGTACTTAACTTCCTGATCTTTGTCCTGGACACTGGATAAAGATATTTGCCATATTTTCTGTAACTGATGCCACTCGTTTTGCATCAAAATGACTCTTCCATACTTACCTAAGTATTCATGGGCCCATTCTGTACCTGCTGGATCAGTATCATGGAACAACAACAAAAAAAGTGGTACTCTTCCTTTAGTCTCTCTACTCAGGAGACAGAAGAAGACAGGTTTATGTGAGTTTGAGGTCAGCCTGACCTGTCTAGAGAATTCAAGGCCAGTCAGGGGTACACAGTGAGACCTTGTTTCAAACAAAATCAGAATTCAGAGTGGATGTGATCAATCAGAAGGTAGAAAATCTATTATTCAGGACTCACCAGGAAATTTATTGTTTATGTTACAGTTCAAGCATATTTGTACTATCAAAAAACCCCAATATATTCACTGTCAGTATAATAGATTTGTCTATATCTAAGAATGTGTATTCTTATGTTAAAAGTGGTCATAAGGAAAATCTTGTATTTTGGCCACAGTCACAAAACAACTCTTTATCTATTCAGTTATGACTCCAGCATTCCTCCATCTGCCCTCTGTTCCTTCAGTGTTCCTCCACATTACATATACATGGTGTAGCATCCTCCTCCATCTTTAAAACAAATCTCTCCATTGAGCTGTCTTCACTCCTGTCTCTATTATGCATCAAATTTCTATGCTCAGGCTTGAAGACAGACTCCCAAAAAAGGATCACAAACAATCTCACTTCCTCCTTTTCTCATTTTTCTTTTACTTAGTATTTTATTATTCCAAAAATTACTTTTAGCTAAATGACCAATCACATTTACATGTCAAGTCAATATCACAATGATCTTGATAAAGGGCATTTATAATCCTGAGTCCCATCTTCTTATTACAGATGATTGCCTGTGGGGCCAGTGGCTCTCTATGCCACCACAAGGAATGAGTAGGGTTTTCTACTTTGGAGAAAACTCCTCATCAGTGAAACAAAAGAACACAGGAGGTTGTTAACATGTTGCCAGTGTTCCTACCTGAGCCTAGGGACTGGTAAGGGGGATATAATACACAGGATAAAGTGTCTGCTTTGCCTTTTCCTGTATTTCTCTATTTTCTTTAGTCTTTAAGTTGTTTTATTCAACATATTGTTCCCTAGACTGCCTCCTTTTTAAGTGCATTAAATAATTGGACCTAATCTAGTTCAATGCTTAAAAAAATTATGCCTTTGATGTTAAATTTTAATTTTATATTAACTATTTCTCAATTCTACACCTATATTATCATCTGTACTTGACTATTAATTTAACATCAAAATCTTGACATAAATTGGCCACACAACAGACTTTTTCCACCAAAATTTTCCCACCAAATATGAGTGCTCCGTTTTAAGTGAATTAGCTCCAAACTAAAAGCATTTTTACCAGTTATATATCCAAATAGATATTTCTATTGCACAGTAAGTGAAGGAAACAGTGAGACATACTATTCAAAAGAAGGAATCTCAAACATGATAGTGAGTGAAAGATGACAGGTGAAAACAACTCCATGAAATATTATTTAATTTGTATGAAGTATCCTGAAAAGGGAAATCTATAGCCAGGAAGTAGCTTGGTGGCTTCCAAGGACATGACGTGGAAGTAAGGAGATACTAAAAATGGGCAAAGACAATTTGGGAGTAGAGTAATGACCACACTAAAAAGTTAGACTAACTGATGACTACATATCTCTAACTTTACTAAAAATATTTAAGCACTAAATATTAATATTAATATTTTTTACTAAAAATATTTAAACAAAGGTGAAATTTATGGTATGGAAATTGTACTTCAATAAAGTTATACAAAGAATCACTCCTTCTATTAGTGACAGTTCTCTAGGGAAACAGAACTGATAGAATGACTACACATTAATGGGGAATTCATTAGGTTGGCTTACAGGATATGGTCTGGGTAGTCCAACAATGACCATCCTACACTTGAGAGGCTGAGAACCCGGTAGTTACTCAGTCTTCAAGGCTGGGATCCTCAGAAGTTCTAAGTTGGTGCTGAAGGCTTGGGGAATACCTAGAGAACCAAGTTCACAGGACCTGGGTTCTGAAATCAGACAAGCGCTGAAGCAGTAGCAGCAGCAGCAGCAGGGTAGATGAAATTGCCACAAAGACAAAGACAAACAGTTAAAAGCGAATCTTCTTTCTTGCATCTACTCTTTTCTGGGCTGCTACTGGAAGGAGTTATCCGTATTGACAGTAGATCTTCCTATGCCAAATAATCTGCTGAGGAAAGTGCTTAACAGGTATGCTCAGGTATGCTCTGCATTTTACTTGAGTCCAGGTGTCGTCAAGTTGACAACCAAGACTAATCACCACACTTCCAATATTACATCTCAATATTTCCTTCCTAGCTTTTCCTTTTCAAGAATTAGAAGCTCTGAGCTTTAGATCTTAGTCAAGACATCTTGGAATCAGCTTTGACTACTTAGTCATTTTAATCACAAATATAATAAGCCAAGTCTCCTAGTAGTAACCTGCTTCCCTATACTTTCTAGTGTTTATTCCCCCTTACCGTTCTGGCAACTCAACAGTGTCTGTTGCATTTATGGTAACCATCACTCTCTAACTAGATTCAATGCAATTAAACTTACTAGTCTATGATTTATTTTCATATTACAAATTATCATACTTCTCTATTCAAAACACTCTAGGACATTTCTTTCTGACTTAAAAGCTAAATGGCAGAGTTTCTAGATATAAACAGGAAACGAAGTTGCTGCAAATTTCAAGTGCACAACAAATACCTCAAATATACATGTCCAGGATAGTATATGGGATTTTCATGTACTGGAAAGCTTTAATTACCACTCACATTTTAAATTTAATTAAGTAGTATCTATATTTATTTGTTTCATATAGTACCCTGTGTCATGGTCAAATGGGTGGTCCATGATCTTGGATCTCACTGTCTCACTTGTCCTGTTTTCTTACTCATATTTTCATCTGTCTTTCAAGCAGGCTAAGTCTATATTTTATATAAGAACTTTGAAGTTGTTCTTCCTTCTGTCTGGGGAAATTTTTCTCCCAAATCTTATTTTTAATCAAATGTCTAATAATTATGGGGAAATTTTCTGATCAACCATTCTAAAAAACTTCAAGGGTTCATTCTCTGTTCATCTCTTCATGTTTTGCTTATCTTTTTACCTACCACAAGTGAGCATTGATGGACTTTGTTTTATCTATATCTGATAGGAAAGCAAAGGCAGGAAAGTTGCCTTTTGGGGTCTTCTAGATGGGGAGGGACTAAAATAGTACTCTGTAGATTGTAAGTGATCAATAATTTTAGTCATCTCTCCATTCATCCATCCACCCATTCACCAATCCATCTATTTACTTGTTCATTCATCCATTCGACAGATTTTCTCCTCTTGTAGGTTCTGGGCCTCAAATCACATGCAATGGAACTGTCAATCTATTAAGTAGTGTATTTTGGGAAGGGAAGTGGAAAAAGAAAAGTGGGGGTATCATGAAGCTAACAAAGACAAATTGTCAGACAAAAATAGATGTGTACCCATAGACTAATAATAGGACAGTGAGTTGAATGGTATCATGGTTGCTACATTTGTGATGTTTGCCTGAGTGACAAGCCCACCCACCAAACCAGAGTTCAGAGGAGAGGTCAAGTCAAGAGACAGTATTTGGGAGTCATCTGCCTAGGAGTGATAGTTAAAATTGACACATCCTGAATTCCTGTCAGCAGCTGTTCCTACACAAACAGGAACTCTCCATTAACATTTAAACTGTCTGTCAAGTCCATAATTTTGTCCTCTTTCCTCCATCAATTACTCTCTCCCAATGAGTGTTGAAGTCTTCCTTGTCCACTTCTCATTTGCCAAGATCTATGTAGTTCCCTTTCATTTTCCGTCATTTTCATGATTTTGGTTTACTGTTCTGACTTTTTTCCACATTTCTCCTTTACTTTAATCCATTACTTCCTAAACACATCATATCACCTCAGCCACTGCAATGAAGTTAAATTCTTTAGGATGTTCAATGAAAAATCCCTTTATATTTTGAACATTCTTTATTCTCTTGGAATTCTCAGTCAAAATCTGCGGCCATTAACCAGCACCCTTTATTCATATTCTTCTTGTGGGATATCTTTTAGCTTTGAAAGAAACTAATAATTTGTACTATACTTTTGTATCCTTGGTTGAAGACCAGATAGTCAGAGGCTTTTCTCCAAGATTTTGCCATGAGATATGTGAATGTTTCTCTAAATTCCTTTGTCATTTGTTTTGATCAGTGTCTCTTAGCTTTGGAAGCTTCACAGAACCCTGTAACTTCAACACCTCATAGTTTTAATTTCTTGACCTAAATAATCTACCTTATTTTCTTATACTTACAGTTCTTTCAACATCACTATTTCCCTGTTGTGTGTATTCACTGAATATACTGAAAGTATGCAAATTTTAACCTGTTTAAACTGTAAGGTTCACTTGTCTTCCCAAATAGATTTTCTGTATTCTGTGTGTTTGTGTGTACAGCATACACTTGTATGGAGAACAGAGGACGGCTTTCAGGAACAGGTTCTCGCTACCAATGGGTCCTGGGATTGAATATAATCTTCAGATCTGGCACCCAGCGCTTTTACCTACCGAGCCACCTTGTTAACCCAAGTTGATATTTATCTTAGCCTTTCCTTCTAAAATATGCCTTAAATATTTTGTAATGAAACAAATATTATTTTAGATATAAAGGAAATGAAAGCTAATTATTTATGTAAGCAGTGTACCTAAAATATTCTCAGCTAATATTCCTATTTATTGATCAGTTTCTTCCTATCTGTTTGTAGCTTGCAATTTCAGTGCCACTTTAAGAAAGCAGGATGGTAAAATCAGTAGACTTACACACATCCTCGGTCGCCCTTATATATTTCTTTTGCTGGATGCTAGAAAGACTGTCAAGTTGTATTCCAATTCTCTGTCCTCTGCTTTCATCTTATTCTGTCTAAATGCATAGATAGTGATTGAGCATGCAACTCTGCTGGGAGAACTGTGATTGTGATTTCTAGTCAAAACCAAGCTTGCTCATTTCTGGTGATCCCCCCGAGTCTGAGTCTAATATCCTGCTCAGTGGGTAGCAAGATTTCCATGCAACAGAATTTTGCTAGAGTTGACCTTCTGCCTTTTAAAGAAAACATTCAGAGTTTGTACTTGCTTGACAAATTTTGGATTTGACAGAATTTAAGCATGCTAGAAGAATTTATTTACACAACCTTATAACGGATCAATAAAGATACTGGTAAGCATAAAGGTAGGCACAAAATAATGATTTAATCAATATGTTTTTTCATCTTTATTTGAGAAAGGGAAAGTCAGATACAAATATATGGTTTGGATCCAAAAATCTTGGGAATTTGAAGAGGGATGATGAAAGCATAATAAGGAGGTTTCCATTTAAAAAGAAAGACAAACTTAAACAAAGGTGACGAACTGGGGGAAGGAAATGGCAATTCGGGAAAAATAATAAACAAGGAAATTTATGAATCAACTGATAGAATATGTCTCCTCACTTCAGGTCTTTGATGGTATGAAAGCAACATATTTTCATTGTAATGAAAAAAAAACAGCATAGAAAGGAAAGCATCATGACCAATTATTTTTTTAAAATATGCTGGTGGTACAGAACATTGATTTGATTAATGTGATATAGAGCAATAATTTCATTCATGTGAGAACTACTAAAAAGATTTCAAATGATTAGCCTAATATGAAATGGTTCTTTAACCATCTGATTCCTTAAGACAAGATTTTAATATTTACACAGTATCTGAATGCTACATGCAATGTTAGAAGGAAAAATAAATCAAGAATGATATAGCTAGTGTTTTATGGCAGTAAATGGAGCTTGATTGTCCAGTGTCTAATGTAACCATTTGACTCAAGTTTCAAAAATCTATGTGTTAAAAGTATGTACATATGTTTTTATGATAAATGGAATTATGTTACTAACATTTCAAATTGTTGGAGCATGGTTATAAACTAGAAATTGTACAAAAGTTAATATGTTCTTAAAGCTTACGAAATTAAAAATACATATCTATTGGTTTTTCTTTATCAATAAGTAAATTGGATTAAGAAATATTACATAACCTCCAAGTCACATAGTAGGTATAGAAACAAGGCCTTAATGAGTCTCAAAGATAATCTTTCTAACACAATAAATATGACAGAAATGATGAATCTGTACATGAATAAAAACATGGTTATTTTCAAAGATTATTTGCCTTTAAATTTCAAGGTTATGATTGTATCTCAAAATCCACTATAATAAATAAAATAAACTGATTTATTTGGACTGAAATTAGTGAATCTAGGAATCCATAATTAAGTGCAAATATTTCATATCTTTTCACATATAATGATTTTAAAAATAGTTTTGCTGAGTTTTTGTGCATTTCATACAATAAATCTTAATCAAATTTAGAGCCCGTCCCACACCTGCACCACCATAATCCCCTACCCCACCAGATTTCACGCATTCTGTCACATCTGTTAAGTCCTATCTGATTAAGCATTTTTGAATATCAAAATTTTCCAACCAATTTTGAACAATGGCAGTGAAAACAGAAAAGTTACATGGGAAAATAATGAGTGTTGGTCCTTCTTTGAATTTGAAGCTCAGACAGACATCCCTGCAGGGAGGGATGTGTGTGTTTGTGTGTGTGTGTGTGTGTGTGTGTGTGTGTGTGTGTGTTGGATTTAGAGAATATAGCAGTTGCCTGAAGTAATGAGCCCCAATAAGATGAAAGTGTGAATCCACCTCAAAAAGCAAATTTCTTGAATTTGTAAAGTGCTTTGAATTTGATACTTTATATTAGTAGCACTAAGCTAAATTCCAAACTTGTAGAACTACTGTACTTTATTGATTTGAACATGCATAAGTGAATAAAATTTAAATACTTGCAATCTAGATATACATTTTAGCGTTAATTCAAAGTTAAGTCTATAAATCTTTATTTCTTGCGATACTGTGTCTCATAACTGATGACATGTGGTATTTGATGAAGGGTAGGTAATAAGTGAGGCGCATCTGAAAATCAGAAGGAAATGTTTGGGATTGAAGGTCTTTCAACGACACTCAGCCTCACGTCTGCTACAAATCATATTCTGATCTGACTTTCTTAGCTTCTAACTGTAAGACTCTTATCTCACATGTGCATTATTTCAATTCCTTGTCTGCTCTATTCCCCAATAAAGATGATGTGATAGAGGAAAAGAGTTAGATCAGTTCATTTATATAAACAGCACATACAAAATTCTGTGAAGTGCTTGTGATATTCAAAAATGGAATTTTTAAAATTACAAAGGATACAGGAAACTTTTCAATGATTTTTAAAACTTGCAAGATGCTTGATTTTGTAAGCCTTCTGTAGTCAAAAGGACAATTTTAGGTAAAAAGAACATCTGAGATGTAATGATTGTCTTCAAACTAAAAGAAAGTCTTCAGTCTAATAAACTGAATCCTGATAGCTCTTCAGTTTGGAAGCAAGAGCTCTGAATTTTGTGTTTCTAGCTGTATTCTCAGTTTTTGTTTTGTTTTTTAATAAGGCGTAGTTTCCCATGCAGTGACATATGGTTTCAATATTTGAGCATTCTCAGTCATTTTTCCCCATATGTTTGTTGTAATGAACTACCCACACATGGCCAAATCCTGCCCTTAGATGAGCATGGCGAGTGCTCACAGAGATTGAAGGAAGCAAGTAGCCTCTCCCAAAGTCAGGCCAAAGACTTGACTTTTTTTTGGCATAATAATGAATGGAACAAATGCACTGTTATTAAAATATTTTGGAAAGTTATGTAATTTCAGAGGCCTTTTTGCACTGAGAATGTTCAAGATTAATTGTTTGACAAAAGAGTTGTTGCGAAACCTGTGAAAAAGTTGTGTGTTAAGGTGTGCATGAGTGGTGTGGTAGGAAGAGCTTCAAATATCACTCTGTAATAAAAAGTCATTGAGAATCCATTTCATTCATTCCATGAGTTTATCACTCTTCTAGACACTCGGGATGTTCTTCTTCACATCCAGTTTCCACTCTAGACATAAAGCATTAACCATGGCCTGAATGGAAGTGATATAAAGACAATGAAACAGAAGAATGTATTTAAAGAGATATATTTTTGCTAATCTGAGAAGGGATTCCCTTTGAAGAGACATTGAACTAGAAACCATAAGATTTGGAGCATCTAGGCATGAGAAATTGAGGGTGAAAGAACTTATGAGATCAGGTATGGCTCTAAAGCTTGAACACACAACATTGCAGAAGTAGTTGAGATGAAGTTTTGTAGATGCAGTCTGAGCACACGGGATTGTTTTAAACTAATGCATAATAAAAGTTGATTTATTTGCCCCTTAATGTGTAAATACCTCATTAGAGTTGCTAAACAAATAAATATTAAAAATAAAATCAAAGTTTGGGATATTAATATGGAATCTATAGATGATTGTAACACTGTCAGAGTAATTTTAAGGAGATATCAATGTGTAGAATGTAATTTTTGTCTTCTGTAAACATAACTGTCCATCTATAAACACACAATTCAAGAGAGAAATTTCCTGTGAATTGTAAAGAAAATATTAAGAAATAAAATTACCATCAGCACACATCTACCATGATTCTTAGGAAAAGTTTAACAAATAATATGGCTATAGCAATATTTTGACAGGCAAAGATTTTGGAAATAGAAACAAGAATAAATGACGTATATTGAAAACATAATGAGAGTCCCCCGAATTGAATTTTGGCAGGTGCAATTTCAATTTATCTGAATTCTTACTTTAAATGTGATTTTGTGGCTTTCACATATCAATGTTTGGAAGAGGCTTAATTTTCACAACAACAAAAGCAGGTTTTTTTAATGCATAGTGCATCACCTATCACATAATTGTCCTTTTGTTTGTGGTAATGATAAAAGTGAAACCGTACTTTGCTGTTGAGAGTTAAGAGATGCATTAGTGTTGTCTCTATCTCCTATTCTGCTATGTTCCATGAACCTTAAGTGTCAAGATTCCACTGCAGATGTGTCACTTAGGGGTGGGCATCTCTCAGACATATATTCTGTGTGTGACCAGTTGTGAAACTCTTAATAGTCTTCATCTGTTGCAAAAAGATGAATTCTTTGATGAATGGTGTCCAGTATAAGCATACTTGTTTGTAAATATAAGGATCCAAATCTGACAGAATGCATAAAATTTGACAAGAGTTATGGGACAATACAGAATGGGAAGGGGGTCTAAATTCGATTAAGATTTATTATATGAAATGCACCAATTTTTAAAAACAGATTGAATAAGCCACATGGAACTTTGCCACATCAATTTTTTCAAATTTATGTATCTCATAATGTTTATTAAAGTAAAATTCTCATGAGATTTCTGAGATATTATATCAAGTTTTGTATATATATATATATATATTTATATATAGTTATTGTTCTGTGCCCATTGAGGATGTATCATTAGTATATGTAAATTAAAAATAAAAAGATACAAAAAAAGTAAAACCATAGCAGGATTTGGAAATGTTAACAAATATTTCTTTGGGGATTTCTTTTTCAAATATTTGTTGTACGAATTTAGCCCCAAGTTCCCTGGCATTTTAAAAACAACCATATACCCACATTGATGGACACCAAAATTCTGTACTCTCTCATCTGTGAGATGTTTGAATTTAGTCTGTAGATTGAAAGAGGACATAGATTTTCTAAAGTAATTTGTTGGCAAATATTGACATGTTTCTACTCATTGATTATAACAGTAAAATAGATGCCTTTATGCTGTGGAATGTAGCTCCACCCTTCATTGGCTCAAGTAAAGTTCATTCCTCACAAATTTTCAGGTGGTTTGCAGGAAGATTCATCTTTTCTTAATCACTTGGGAATGCAGGTTCATTGAGGTTTTGTTTAAAAGAACGTTTGTACTAGAATTCATTTAACAAAGAATCATCATTTTAAAGTCTATAATTATGTAGACTTTATTGTATTTGTGATGTTTTATAGATATCACTTCTATGTTCCCAGAACATTTCTATCACTCCTAAAGTTATATTACATATATTCAATAGGGATCTTTTATATTTATTAATTTTCTATTTTTTGGTGACCTTAGTGGCTAGGATTGCTTACAGAATCATGGTATGGGGTTATTAACAGGAACAAGGAAAATTTCCCAAGGGCAATTTGACTTAAGAAAATCAGACTTAATTTTATTATTGAAAAGTTCATACCATCCTAGTTCTGATTCTTTATTGATTTCTTTTCTCTTTTCTATAGCATCACAGTGTGTGTTTTTTTCTCATTCTCCATCTGCTATGATTTATTTCTTTTTTCTTTTTTTGTTGAATTTTTCAAATTTCATATAATTTGATCATATTTCAACACTCTCCCCTATTTGCACTGCACTCTTAATAGCCTCCGCCCAAATTCATGCACTCTATTATATATTGATTAAGACCTATAGAGTCAAATTAATGTTTTATGGAACTTTGAACAGAGTACCTGCTTGATTTGTGTGGTGTTTCATGCCTTTAATCCAAACTGTCAGGGATCAGAGGCAGGTGGATCTCTATTAGTTCAAGGTCAACCTGATCTTCAGACAATTCCAATCTGGCTTCAGATCTCAAAACAAACAAAGGAAACAATCAATTGGTGCTCTTAATTCCTATTTTTATTACCCAATGTGAAACATACTCTACTTTATGTCTGTACAGATTTGCCTATTATAGATAGTTCCTATTCTAGACATTGTCCTAGACAAATGAAATCTTAAAGTAGATTATATTTTAACTAACTTGTCACTTAATGTGGCATTTTGAAGATTCTTCCATAGTCTAGCATATCTTTTGGCCAAGTAATAGTCCACAGTATTAATTTTAATACATTTTACCCCTTCATTTAATAGCTGATGGACATTTACATTATTTTCGACTTTATGCATATTATAAGTAACTATAAACACTGATGGAAATATTTTTGGCATGAATATGCATTTTCAACTCTTAGACAAATGCCTAGAGTTGAATAACTATGACATGCATAGCTCTATATTGAATTTTTTAAGGCATTGCCAACTGCTTCTACCACATGCAGTTAGTTTACCTTCTCACTGGATCTGTGTGTGGTTCCAGAGTCTCAACCTCCTGACTAATATTTCTAACTTTTTTTTCTCCTATTTCTCCTTTTCTATTTTCTCTCCCCCCCATTCCTTCATGCATACTGGGGGTTTAATTCAGAGCCTTATGAATTCTAGACAAGGGCTCTAACACTGAACCGTACCTTTATCACAGGTTTAAATTTTTTCCTTTGAGACATGGTCTCACAAATATGCTCTGGCTGGCTTTACCTCACCATGTAGTGAAGGCTGGTCTTGAACTTGAGATGATCTTTCCTCAGATTCTGAAATAACTGGGATTGCAATCATGTTCCATCATGTCTTTTCTTTCTGATGACCATCCCTTTTATATACCTTCCTATTTCATAGTGGTTTTGATTTGTACTCTAATAATGACTAATGACAGCAAATACCTTCTCATATATTTGTTGGTCATTTTGAATCTTTTTGATTCAGGCTTTTTCCAAGTTTTTTGTTTAAATTTTTGTTGTAAAGTTATTTTTACATTTTGGATACCAGATCTTTATCAAATAAATTATTTATAAATACCATTATCTGTTTTTCACTTCATTTACAAGAAGTGCAGAATTTTTATACTTAAAATTCAATTAATCTATTTTTCCTTTTGTTGCATGTGTTCTTGTTGTCATATCTGAGAAACTTTCATCGTATACAGCAGAAACATACCTATTTCTTCTAAAGTTTTATAGCATTTCCTTTTTTAAAAAAGACATCGTTTTTTGGTTTTTGTTTTTTTGGCTTTTTTGAGACTGTGTCTCCCTCTAGACTGCTAGACTGAACTGCCCTGGAACAGACTGGCCTCAGTCTTACAGTTAACCCCCTACCTGTGCCTCTCAATTATTGGAACTAAGGCCATGTGCCTAGTTTCATTTTTAAAAATGTTAAGTGAAGTAACACAAATTCAGAAAAGCAAGCAAGGTATGTTCTTCCTCATTTGGGATCAGAGCACTAATCCCTTAAATGTGAGTTTATATTATGTTGTAACAGTAGGAACCAAGAAAATGGAGAGGAAAGATGGAGGTAAAAAATAAAGAAGGATCCCACAAAACGGGACAGTAGGGAACAGTTGCTATCGGGGGTGGTTGGGAAAGTGGCATACACGGCTGGGAGGGGAGGAGGGAGGAACTAGCAGGTGCCATGGTAGTGAAGGAGGAAGGCACTCTGGAGAGGGCACATGATGGGAAGCAGGCTTTACTGGGGGAAGGGTGGAGGTGATGGGGTGCATGGAATGGGGTTGGAGGAGGGAGGTTGGATGGTGGGAGTGAGCAGTGAGATGAATGGAACTTGGGAGGCTAGGGAAATCACAGGGAAATGTGTTGGCTAGAGAACCCCTTGAGAACTGCACATAGAGTGTCTGAACATTAGTGGTCGTGTATACCCAGAGGATGAGGCGAGGAGCACAGTGTCAGACAGGAGACAACTCCCTTCAACTGGTTGGTCAGAGTCAGAGAGAGTCCCAAAATGGCCTAAGTTATTGCCTGAGCTTTCTCATTATCTCCCAGAACTCAAAGGTAAGACCCTACTGCTGAAGACAGGACGTATTTCCAGCGCAGGATTTTCAGTGATGAGCAGAAACTGACCTGGAAGCCTTCTACCTGAAATTTAGCTCTCATAATTCTAGAGGATACTATGCAAGCTGCCAAGGGAGAAAATCAATGAATGGTCCAACCCAGCCCTAAAGCCTAATAACCATTACAATTGGCACAGAAAACAACCCCTATTGGTACAGTAGTGAGACTGTTAACTGGGAGACAATATACCATACACCACACATCAAAGAAGCCTCTTTTTTTGTAACAGATGGAGGCTACTTCACAGTTCCACAACTGGTCGCACATAGAGAATATGTATCTGAGAGATGCCCAGCCCTAAGTAACACATCTACAGTGGAACTTCTACACCTAAGCCTCGTGGAACACAGAGAAACAGGGGTGGAGAGAATACTAGTACATACCTCCACTCTCACCAGGGAAGCTTCCTCATACGACAGAGTGTGATGCACACAGAAAGCCACAACTGGCCAAGTTTTAGAGACTAAATGACTATAGCGTGTGTGTGTCCCTGGATAAGCTTCCTATATTATACTTCCCCAACCCAAGGTTCAGGGACCATTGAATTGAATTGAATATTTGTAAAATTCAATTGAATTTTTGTGAATTTCATATGATATATATTGTTCATATTTAGATCCCCTCCCATATCTGCACCCTCTTATTGAACACCCCATTAAGTTTTCTTTGTGAACACACACAGAGACACAGGCACGCATACACACACACACACACACACACACACATATATATATACATATATATATATATGCGTATAATGTAATTGTAATATCATTTTTCTCCCTAAATGTGGTACAGATGTCACATGTTTTTTTTTTCTGATAGCTGGACATTATCTTTGAAATCCTAGATACACATGTTTCAATTTGAAAATAAAAGATGACAAGAAGCCAATAACTATCCATAGGCTGGTGGAGGCTTCCTAGGAGATAATGCAGAAGGCAGTGATATAAAGGGGTAAAGGGGATAATACGGTAGGAAGGGTTACATGGTTTGGAAAATGGGAGGGCACCCCATAACCCTCAGACAGTACCTGCCATTTCCCTGCTCTTGGTTGCCCATCAGAACTTCAGGGTAAGGCTCTATTGTGGAAGATACTACATACATGAATTTTAGAACAAACAAAAGTTATCAGCCTGGTGCTGACTTCAAAGCTTCATCTCTACTGGCAAGTTTTCACAGTGTTGGAATGTGCTACTATTCAAGCTATCATAAGTGAAAATTGATTATCAACCTTGCCCAGCTGTGAAATCTACGACCTACAATCTCAACTTGCTTGGCAAGATATGTCCACTTGTGCAATAATGGCATAAATATTATAGGAATAATCACTACTTTCTAATTGTATTTAAGATCTGCTTCCTAGGATGGGGTGCAGATCTAACATTTATGTCAGGCCTAGGAACGCGAGGCTAGACAGTCTACAGGCCATTTGCAAAAATCTAGGATAACTATTCTTCTGAACAGATATAGTATTAAGCTGATTTCTAATGACTAGTTGCCATACCCAAAAATTAATGCATTGCTCAACTCTCAACAGAGAAACACCCTTAAACAAGAGATGGCAATTAACACAGAAAAGCACAGCTGGCCAAAGTTCAGAAAATCAGAGGCTTCCCTGAATAGAGGCTTCTACTGCCCAAAGATTAGAAATCATTGCAAAACAGAGGGCAGAAGGATTGTATGAACTGGGGGAGGTGAATGACAATAAGGAAGCAAAGTTATTCACGTGTCTGGTCATTTACTCACATGAACTCACAACAATGGTAACAGCTTTCACAAGTCTTATAAACTCAGACCAAATCCCAGCATACATGTGAGGAAGTGGGAAAGAGTCCCAACCCTACCTGAGGAACTACTGGAAACTTATGGCTGTTGGGAAGGTAAGACTCAGTAGGCTGACCAGGCTCCAGGGGATGAACCCGCACCAAAAGGACACTTGGTGATAAAAAGTTTTACCATGAGGCATGGTGGTGCATGCCTTTAATCCCAGCGCGTGGGGGGCAGTGACAGGTGGATCTCTATGAGATCGAGGCCAACCTGGTCTACATTACTGAGTTCCAGTTAAGTTGGTGCTCCAGAAAGTCTCTGATGTCTAAAAAAGAAAGACTCACTTTTATTTATGTGTATGTGCGTGTGCAAACATGTATGTATGTGCATGTTCATGCGGGTGCCCATGATGGAGAAGAGAGAGCATCTGATTCCCTGGAGATGGGTAAATCTCCAATTTCTAAAGAATTTTAAAGATTAAAGTCTAATTTTGTTTTCAATTTAATTTTATTGCTGTCATCCATTAATCTTGTTTTTTTTTTCCTTAAGCAAACCAATTCATAAGAACATCAGTTCTGCTGAGGAAGTAGTCATCACTTCCATGATGGTATCAATATCTGTTCTTCCCACTAACACTGAGAGTTCAATATTTTGCTGTCATAAAGCAGTATAAATAATCCTTGTGGTGAATCTATTGCAAAGTCCCCAGAGTACAAGAGTAAAACCTATTCGACTTAGCAAACCTTCATGGGTACCACACATGCCCTTAGCATAGAGTTAGTAAGTAACTCAAAGATTTTACTTCCATGTCTTGACGCTGAATGAATAAGATCTTTATTTTTAATTTTTTAATTTAGGAAACTTCTCTCTTTACAATTCAAAGTAAAACCAGTGGTGACTTAATATACTTCACATTCCATTATGCAAACATTCTTCTTGAAGTTTTTATATAATTTCTCAGCTGTGGGATTAAATAACCAGCTCTAGCTGCCTCTGCAGTGTGCCTTCCACATGACTCACTGAAAGATCATCTCTAGTGTTCTACTGAAAGAAAAAGGCCAACTATAATAAAGCATGACCGCTCAATATATACTAAGCATATGCTTTTTAAAGGTGTGCTTATTTGTTGGTTAAATAAAGTTATAATGCTATGTTATTGTGATAGTTACTGTTGTCAGCCTGGCAGAGTCTAGATTCTCAGGGAGACAGACCTGTGGGTACATCTGTGGAGGATTACTCTGATTGTATTAATTGAGGTGTCTAAAGTGGGTGACACCATTCCCTGGCTTGGTTCCTTGATTACGTAAATGGAGAAAAGAGTTGAATAGGGCTCATCACTCTCTGCTTTTTGAATGTGGATGTTTGATGGGTAGCTTCAAACTCTTACTGCTTTTGATTTTCTACCATGATGGGCTATAACATGGAAGTGTGAGATGAAAAAAAATAACCTTTCTCTTTTTAGTTGAGTTTGTCAGTGTGTTTTATGACAACAACAAGAAAAAGAAACTAAGACATTTACCTTCCAAGTTTTGTAAACAAAAACATAGAAATTAATAGTTTCCAAAGTGTTCACAAAAATCATTAAAGTGTGAAGTTGTCATTGAATAGTGTAGATGTGTATATGCTACAAAACTTACAGGGTTTGTGAAATTTATAAGGAGAGCACAAACTATGATGCATAATTGCATTAGATCTACACACAACAGGTAATGTCTGTTACATGCTAGTGATGATTACAGAGGCTTAGTGTGGGCCTCATATAATCAGCCAACGAAAGTTAATCCTACAGACAGGGCTAAATGCCTATGTGGTTTTGTTTAAGGCATAATTTTGTACCTTATTTTGATGAACATTAGCTGAATTTTTGTCTGACTATAAAAGTTACTGAAATACATGTACAAATTTTGAAACTCAGTTTATTTATTTATATTTCTAACCACTAGCAACAATCTCAATCATTTCTGAAATGGTATGCAAAGTTTTACAATAATGCTTTCATGCATTTTAAAAATAAAAGTCCCTTAAAATCTGAATTTGAAAGTTACATAGAGGAAACTCTCTAGACAAAGTTACCAAAGAAGGGATGACCCAATCAATTTGAGAAAAGTGAATTATTCAGACAAGCTTGGGGATGGGATGAGAAACTTTTCAGTAACAGTGAAATCCTTGCTGATGTTAACTTATGCAGAATAAGAGAAAGACTAAAATTTATCTACGTATAGCACAAGCAGGAGCACAATTTCAGGGGCAGTGATAGGGAACAGTGTTGGAACAGGTATCTGCTGGATGTCATCAAATTGAAAGAGGTGACTGTTGTTGACGTTATTCCCTCCGCTGAATTGGAGGAAAGGTTGTTTCCTCAGAATGAGGAATGGAGGTTAGCATAAATGGTTCTGAGAAACTGGATTTAGTTTGAAACAGTTGCAGTGAAGAACAAGTAAGGAAGCTGACAAGAAAAATAAGATTTAATAGCTAGCATGGTGAGCAACATTACAGAAGTTCTTTAGTGGGGATTCAGAAACAGTTGTAACTTTTCCAGTTAAACTCTGAGTTTCTCTTGAACATAAAGTCCACATTTTAGCTCTTTAAATTTAACTAATAACATAATTCCTGAACTTTCATAACTTATCTATTTATGAAAAACATGATGATGGATGTCATAGGATCACAATGGATACAGAAATATTCATGGGCATCAACATACAACCAAGTTTCTTTGTTTTTGCCTGTTATATTTATATCCCCAAATTATTACACTGTAGTTCTCCTTTCTACTCTTTCTGATTTGTGGTTTAAATTTTATAAGTGTTTACAACCATGTAGCACTTATTATCTATAAATGTAACTATTTTAAAACTTTTCTGGTGGATATTTTGAGTATTAAGAGCAATCACAACAAACTAATCGAATTATTTTTATAATAAACCTGTTTCCTGACCCTTCTTTGCCAACTCTACTTCCATCACAGTAACTTAATGTGTCTAAATAGTAAACACTTAGAAAGTCATTTCCAAATTTCAAAATCGATATTTTTAGTACTAAATAAATATTAATTAGAACTCTACTAACTGTGGTAGCGAAATAGAAAAGAATTATAAGAACTAGAACTTTATACCATAAAAATTTGGACACAGTTCACAGTTGAAACTTGAACTTTCTAAATTGGTTCAGTGAATTTAAGCCAGTGGTTAAGAATATTATCTTTTAATATCTCTGTTGCCTTAAGTATTTGTCATGACTTTCTTTTTCATGCCTGTGGTTACAAGTAAGCAATGATGATTGCAAAGAAATATGTGACTTGTCATTCTGTGTAGACTAATACAAAGAAATCATCTGAATACATGATGGTAAATCTTAGCCATGTCATAGTGTGGCTGAAGTATGACTTATTTCAATCAATTCAGAATAATTTCTGTGATTTTCTCTTAGTTTTTAGCTCTACTAATGAATAACACAGGCTAGGCTTCAGACACATTGCTTGCTTTCAAAGGGGACTTCATGGAATTTATGAGTGTCAAGCAATCAGGCAAAATTGTGCAGACATTAGTTTTCACTTTAAAAGTATGCTAGAAAAGACTGCCTGATCACAGTCATGCTCTAAGATCTCTAATGCTTGTGTGTGATTAGAAATAAAATAGTTTTAAAACTTTTTTTTTCTTTTTTAAACTCGCTTCTGTGAAGATCAGCCTCTTCGTAAGCTGCACCAAACTTCAAATATTCTGCTGACAGTGTCTGCACAAGAGGTTGCTAGGCTTCAGTCTGCCACCAGCTCTGCATTCTACAGGGTATAGAATCCTATGGTGTATGTCTATTCATTTCAAATGGTTTCAAAAATAGAAAAAATGTTAGAGGATGAATGCTTAATATTAAATGAAAGGGCTCTTGTGCCACAAAGCACATATTCAGCCTAGGTTGTACAGAGTCATAATTCTGATGTTGAAATTCATATTCTTAATGTAATTTTAAAGTGGAACATAGATTTTAAAACAGTAAAACAATAAAGGTGGCCAAGCATAGCTTACAGATATTGCTATGCTGATGATGCCTGCGCCAAAGGTGTCAGAGTTCTCCATGCACAGGTTGCTTTAAAAACCAGTCAAGACATCGAGAAAGTATTAAATACTTGAACCGTATTCCAAGAAAATAAGGAGCAGCAGAGGGAACGAGACTTACCTGTGAGTTTTGCATCAACTCTCTTCTAATAATAAAGCTTAAATTCTAATTTTGTTTCTGCCTGAGTTCTCCAGGCACTCTATAATGTTAATTATATCTTACAACTCCAGGATATCATTACAAATATGTGAAATTCTCATTTCTATTATGAGTAATTTGCATTTGTTCTTAAATATCTTAAGGGCTTGAAGAATACTAACAGGTAAAAAAATCAAATTCAAAAATCTCATTAAGAATCACAATGATGAAAATGATCTAAATACTTGGTAGTAAATACCCTGTGCCCATTTCATAGAACCTGGCATTTACAGCAGTACTTGCAATGTCTTTTCTATTGTAACCATAGGAAGAAGCACATTAGTGTGTTTCTATTTTCAGAAAGGGTCTTTCTCCAAATAAAAGAAAAAGTGCAACTGAATGATTTTTGTAAATGGTCTCCCCAGTGAAGAAATGCTTGCTGTGCAGGCGAGGGACGGTTTTGGAAATCAGTAATATCAACTTTTGCCATTCCTTACCTGAGAGGTATTACATTTCTAAGAAGATTTGTTTCCTATTTTGTTTTTAAGTTCGTTATTAAATATGAACATCTATTTTACATTTTATGTATGTTAAAATTGTTATCTGGTTATACAGAGGCAAGTGAAGAATACCTTTATGTTAGGATCAATTGTAAAATATTTTTAAATGAAAACAGCATTGAACCTTAGTAATGAGAGTGTTTCCTCAATGTGACTGCTCTCTCATTGTTAAAATGTTTAAGGTCTTCATACTAATACATGTCATAACTTTCAAGAGGTAACTAAAAAAGACAAAAAATGCACTTTGCAACCTTGCAACTTTGACCTCTGTTGTATTTCTCACCTCTTCCTTGTGTGACAACACAATTTAAAAAAATAATTTTGCCAGGAAGAGTTTATTGTGATTCATTTCTTTTCTGGTATTTGTGTGTGTGTGTGTGTGTGTGTGTGTGTGTGTGTGTGTGTGATGAAGATTTCTAGCTCAAGAAATTGTCCAGAGAAGACACTATATCAAAGTTTAAATATTAGTTACAAAACAGTAACAAGAGGTATTCTGTGATTACTTAGCACTGAGAGCATTTTACTGAAAAAGGTTTGTTTTCTTTGGCAGCCTTCCATGGCCTCCTACTGTTGACTAAACTAGCAGCCTGTCCTGTTTGAAGTACAACTGCTTGGCGGAAGCCGCTGCTTCATGGCACTTTCAGGATTTATCTCTAAATTAATATTTTCATCGAACACACTCAACGATATACCTTACATAATCTGTAAATTATAGGAAAATGCTCGGAAGAGATTCTACAAGTCTGTGGCTGAAGTCATGCTTGAGATTTATGAATCTCTCAAGTCGACATTTGTGACTGACCTACAGCTCACCAGGGCTGGCTATTTCCTTTTCCTGATTCATGATAAGTGCAGCTGCTTCCAAACAAGCCTCCTGAGCCCATTAATACTCAGTCCATTCCCTTATGGTAAATATGCACATCTCTAGTCTCACTTTTAGTGTTCAGCTGTGATATAGTTAAATGGCAGCAAATCACGTTGTGTTTTCTTACTTGAAACCCTTGGCTAAGTGCCTTTTCACTACAGTGTGAATGCTCCAAAGTCCAACTCAACTCTGGTTATAATTAAGGGTGATTCTTTCCAGTACAGTATACAAACACACATACACTCTCACATACCCAGACACACAAACACACACACACACACACACCAGCAAAAAACCTGTTTTTTTCCTTGCACTTAGGTTTTAAGATCCTGGAGTATGGAGTCTTGTATTTTTCCCCTGCCAGCACCACAACTAATTAACAAAATTGCATAAAGACTGATATGAAGGTAAATATTAGAGGCACAAAGGGATGAGAAAGCAAATTATTTAAAATGTCAGAAAAGCCAAGACATTCATCTTCCCTGCTGCAATTTGTTTTTCATTAATAAAATATACATTGTTTTCTGCTTGGAAAAGTTATTAGTGGCAACACAGTGTGCATGGAGCTTTGTCTCTTCTGAAATGAAGTCTTTGTTTAGACATCAGTGATGGGGGTTTTGTGCCATTGTCTAATCTGTCAGATTAGATGAGCAAGTGTATTTAGGGGTGCAAAGATGTGCAGCCACACCTGCTGTGCAAAGCTGTGAATTCACAACTCTTCTGACTATTAAAATGTGTTATGCTGGGAGCTCTTTTGTTGCAGTGTAACTGTTGGTGGTTGTGTGTTTGAAGTGGTGCAAGTGTCAGGCCTTGTCACCATCATGATAATCACTCCAAAAATAACCTCATATTTTGACCATTTAATGATAATGTGCAGCAAATTGAAGGCTAAGCACCTAATATATTTAGGAACATTAAATTGAATTTACATTCAAAATTTTAAAACAAAATGAAAAGTCTGTACTGGAATAATAGTCCAGAAAACTATACGCATTTGAGAGAGATTTGAAATCATACATGCACAAGAAAATAGGCAGCTGATGTTCTAAACACAAAGGTGGGGAGTGATATTAAACATGTTCCATAGAGAAAACTAATTATTGTTTTATTATTTTGTGATATTTGTGCTTTTCATATGAGTGTGCCATGATGTCTTGTTTATGACACTGAATGCCGAATTACACCTACACAGAGATAATATGTTCTGTTCCTCCCTGATTACATAGACCAAATTTTTAATATTTTCTATTATTTTAGTTTGGAAAATTTAATTGCATTTAATAATCTTTGATTTGAAACAAAACAATGTAATATTAATTGGCTCATTTATAAAGTCACAATTCAGTTTCTTAGATAAAGTTATTTCTCTAAATTTGTATTTTCGATAATAATTTCTTTTTCTGGAATACTGGCGTTTTTATGAAGTTTTATTTTTGAGTGTCTAATACATCTACAGGAATTTCTTCAAAGGATGTTAACTGGATATTTGCTGAAGAATGTGGAAATAATATTTTCAGTATTCTAAAATCTAAAGAAAAAATGGAATAAAGAGGGGGTGAAACGTAAATTAATATAGCTTCTGCTGTCACTTTCTTAACACTGAGCAGCTTGTGGCAGGTTTAATAGACCCTAATCTAGAGAGGCCTTTTAAGGGACCTTAGACCTGCATGGCCTCATTAATTCAAGTGCTACGTGACAGTTCAGAGGTACCCTAAACCAGCCATTACCTGCATAAACAGCTTCAGATGCCAGTGTGGCACGTATTGTACTCAGATCAGAATTCCTCATACTTCATAGCTGTGATTAGAGATAACCTCTAAAACACAAGACTTTTTCCTGTGTAAGCACTAATGAAGCCTGATCAAAGGTTGGAGCTTATTCTTTTCCAAAATAGATTTTAAGAATTTTAATATTACTGTAGAAGAATATATTGCAAACCTACCAGAGGAAAGTCATAGGTTTGAAATATTGCAAGATATTGGCATCCTTCAACTCTCTGCGAATTGTCATTTCTCTACAACTCAGACACACAGCTAAGTGGCTCTCATTTGACAATCGTCACAATGCTGAGATCCAGATTTCATATTGGGTAACATCTGGATTGTCCTGCAGATACAGCAAGGTGACAGCTTCACACATCCCCTGAAAAGAGGCGTCCACACATTGACAGTTATTCATCATTCAGAAAAAGAAAAAAAAAATGAGAGAATGATTTTCTTTCTGACTCTTAATTTAGACTAATCTATGTAAAATACATTATCTAGTAGGACTCTTCATATGACCAGTTCCCTAGCACAATTGAAAATAAAAATTTATCTGAATTATTGCAAGAAGTAATTTAAGTTGTAATAAAAAAGGTGAAGATTTTGAACATGAGGCAAAGCTTCATATAGCAAAGGAAGCTAGAAATAAGTGAAGATTAGATTTAATTTAATTAAAGGTGATAAACTGCATTTGCTTTTTTCTTCTAATTGCAATACACAGTAAACATAATAAATATGAAATGCTGTAATATTTAAACCTAATTCTAGTTAAATCAATGTAAAACAATTTATAGTCATTATGTGGTGAAAAAAGTGTTAATAAAGGAACTGTTTATCTTAAAACTTTATATGAAAATAAATACATAAAAATTTGTGTATGTTTTTCTCTTTGAGATACTCTGATTTTTTTCAAAGCATTAAGATTTACCTTTGTGCAGAATATGTTTGGTAATATTGGTATTACAGTCTCTTACAGTTCCTCAGAACCCTGTGTCCTTGTTTTCAGACCAGATTTTCATGTGGAAAGCAAAATACTGAAGCTGGTTAAAACTTTCCTCCACTGATGGCATTTAAGGAAAGGAAGACATGCAAAGATTGGGTTTCATTTCCGGAAAATAATGAAAGTTACTCTATGGATAAGATCTTTAGAAAAGAAAATACATTACATTATTGAAGATACTTTCAAATATTACATCTACTTCTTTTGCACTGCAGTATATCCAGTCCAGCTAAAAAGATTCAATAGTCTGACTTACATTTTTACGTGCTGGATTAGTCTTTATATTTGTTTTGATAGAAAAGCAGGCAACAGCCTATTTCATGGACAATAAATTCAAGACAGTAATGATGAGATAGCATTGCCTCAGCTAAATGCACCCAGACTGCAGGGTCACATATTTGACCTCGATCTAGTATGGTCCTTAATGAATCTATATACTTGATTAGAGTTACTGTCTTTTTATGGCTCAGAATAGCTTTGCATGGAAAACTAGCTCATTTGCAATAGAGTTGGGACAATTGTTTTGCTTTCAACACAATCCTAAAACTTTCCTAAGATTTTTAAATACTTCCTTTAAAATTTTAACCTTCCAGCAAGCTATCCTTCTTCTTGCCAATTCTGTACAACTTCCACTGCATAAGCAAGAATTACCTGTCACCTTCTATTGGTATGAAAAGTTTGTATTTCTAAAATGATCAGCAGACTTAATGTGATGTTATATTAAAGCTGGTCGCCTACAGTACAGAATTTTTCAAATCTTACTGATCCCATTTCACAGAGCAGAATAGAAAAGATTAATGCTGACATCATAAGGATTTTTAAACACGGATATTAAAAAATATATCATCAGCAAGGATTAGAACTCAGAACCAGTATACATATACTTCTGTTTGTTTTGAGTCCTCGTTAATTTTTTTAACCCTTTTCCAGTATGAAAGCAGTTGGGATAGTTTTAGGATCTTGTCACAGAAATCACCTTGAATGCTCACTTGCCGTGCTGTGCACTTTCTTTATGATGCCAGGGTCTTTTACAGTCTCCCAGCTTCCGTGGTATAGCTCTCTCTTTATCTGTGCTGAAAACTCCATCTATCTGCCTCTCTGCTTCCCCAGCTGAATCGCTCACTCTTAATTCAAGGAAGTGATTTCTTACCTCTTGTCAGTCTTCCTCTTTCTACTACTCACTCTCAATCTATCAGGACCGTCTCGCGACTCCCTCCCTACTCTGGCCTCAGGTATCTCCCTCACTGCATTCCTCTGTGAGAAACATGATCTGAGATTTTCTATCCTCTTTTTCTCCCCCCGCCCTCCGGTTTTTAAAAATATATAAATTTAGCTTTCAGAAATTTTCTCTTTGCTTTACTCTCATTCGACTGTTCAGGAGCTGGAGAACAGAAGAAATTAGACAACAAAATACAAATTCCGCATCTCTCTATTCACCCCCAAAGAAATAAATATAATTTAAGTTTCCAAAAGTATGAGTATAAGGATTCCAGTCCTATTACGCTTAATAAACATGGTCAGGATGAAACAATTAGCACTCAGCTAGGCACACTTGTCTTTGACAGAAAACACGGCATATAAATATGGTGACTGCTTGTATTTTCAGTTGTGTGTATTTCTATATTTCAGATCTATGTGAAAAATTATAAAGACTTGAAGTCTTGAAACTTTTATGCTTTTAAGGACACCGCTTCATACACTCAGAATGTTTTCACATTTTAAAATGTGCTCTTTCAGTTTGTAGTATATGATTTTTAGTGCATGTATTTATTTTTAAAATAATTTCAGACGTTTTAAGTCATTCCGAAATCAGCAAGAATTTGCATGTGGAACTTAATAATTGAATGAAGATTTTTAAATTATATT
>CM069527.1:45597500-45737500 GCA_035773235.1 Eospalax fontanierii
GTACTTTCCCCTACAACTAAGTTTGTAAACATTGATAATATTCTAGCCATAAATCTGAATAAATTCAAAAGTATGTTCAAGCCACAATTTGTGTTTTCATATGCAGATCAACTAAATTTGAAAGTAATAACTAAGATTTGAAGAAAATCTACTATATGAAAATCATACACATCTATATTGAAGGTGGGTAAAAAGGAAATAAAGTGGTATTTTGACTATGTTTTAAATAGAATAAATGAAAACACACACACTGGAATTCTTAGGAGCAGCTAAAACAGTGAGTATAGGACTGTCCTAAACCACTGACCAAGCTACTCATGTTAGAAACTAGAAAGAAAAGACCCTTCTTTGATGGGTGGTGAGAGGTACTCTTGCCTGTAAATATAAGGATAATCATATAGCAAACAGTTGGAAGTTACTTTTGTCTAGGGATGTGACAGAAGTTGGATTTTCTCTAGAATATATGACCTCTCCAGTCATGCATGTTTGGCTATGTTTATGACACACACAAGTTTGGTCCCTTTGAGGGGACTTTACGTACAATTAGCTAGCTTTTCATTACCCCCAAGACGAAAGTGTCACTACTGCCCCAATGTAGTATTCTGTGTCGGTCATCGTTAAACCTTAAAGTTGGGGTTGGACCACCAATTGATGTTCTCCCTTAGCAACCTGCGTAGTATTCTCCAAAACTATGAGAGTAAGCCTTCAAGGAAGTGTCATCCAGGTCAGTTCCAGCTCCATCACTCTATGTCCTATCTTTGAAGTATGTCCTGTCTTCTGCAGAAGGGTCTTACTTGAAATTCAGGGAAGAAATCAAGGACTGTGGGAACTGTTTGTAATTTGGGGAGTCTCTTGGACTACCCTGACTAACAACTGAAGGGAAAGTTTCTCCTGCCTGGCACTGTGTTTCTTGTTAGATAGCCTTCAGCTGTACACACCCATTCATATACATGTATTGTATGTGTAATTTTCAGTATATATGAACTTACATATTTCCCTCTAGATTTTCATACCGCTTAAGCATTATTTGTCTTTACTCTCCCTCCCCAGTTAAAGTAGCCCTATTTTCCCAATTTCCCCATTGATAATATCTGCCTTCTCTTAGCCCCCTCTCTTGAGCTCCTTCCTAACCCTTTACCTCCATCATTCTTTGTATGGACCTCCCTCTTCCCTTCCCAGTTAAATACTCCCATTTTCCCCATTTCTACCTGTCTCTTTGTATCTCTCTCTCTCAGACTCCTTTCCCTTTACCTCCATAGTTTGTTTCCATTTTCCTGGCTCCTGTGGTTATCACACATATAGGTATTTGATGGTAAGAGCCATGGGTGAGAGAAAACGTACACTGCTTGTTTTTCTGAGTCTCTTGCTTCACTTTGTATAACGGTTTCCAGTTCCATTTATTTAACTGCAAATGTCATGATTTTGTTTTTCTCTACATCTGAATACAACTCCAGGGTGTAAATGTAACACATTTCCATTATCCATTTGTCAGCTGAGGGACATTTAGGTTGTTTTCATTCTCAGCAATTGTGAAAAGAGCAGCAAAAAAAACATGGCTGCACAAGTATCTCTGCAGTAGGATGAGTCCTTTGGGTGTATGCCTAGGAGCAGTATAGCCAGATCGTATGGTAGATATATTTTTAGTTTGTTCAAGACCTCTTCACACTGCTTTTCCCACGTTTGAACCAGTCTGCAATCGCACCAGCTGGACTGAGGGGTCCCCCCACATCCTTGCAAGCATTTGGTTTCTTTTTTTTTCTTCTTCATCTTAGCTATTCTGCCTGGGGTAAAATTAAATCATAAAGTGGTTTTGATTTGCATTTCCATAATTATTAATGATGTTGAACACTTTAAGGGGTAGACATTTCTATTTTTTCTTTAGAGCGTTCTTTGTTCAGATTCATAGCCCATTTCTATTTGGGTCATTTGTTTCCTTGATTCTTTGAATTTTGAGTTCTTTGTATATTCTAGATATTAATCCTCTGTCAGATGTTTTGCAACAGATGGAGACTATTCCAGAGCTCCACCACTGTTCAAATGCAGAGAATATGTGTCTGTGTGATGCTCATCCTAAAGTGACATGTCTACAATGTAACATTTATACTTGAGACTCAGGGAACATAGTGGAACAGGGGGCAGACAGAATATTAGTACGTCTCTTGACTCTCACTGGAAAAGCCTGCTCATGCAATGAATGGAAATTAACACAGAAAGTCACAGCTGTCCATAATTTAGAGAATAAGAGACTGCAAAGTGCCTGCACCTATAGTCGTGTCCATTACTATGGCGTCTCACCACTCAGGGCCAGCCCAAGCAGACTTTGGGGGGCCAGCCCAAGGGGTTGGGGGTGAGTAGACGCAGAGGCAAGCTGCAGACTCTGGGAGTTGAATGGGAAGCAGGCCAAGCGCGTGGCACTGCCAACTCTTTTATTGAATAGGTGCACAAGCTCTTATAGATCTGGATAGCCAATGACCTTATGGGGCGGGGTCCCAAATAGAGCCAATAGTAAATTTGTCCCCAGGTAGGCAGGTTCTTTCCAGATGCTGGACTCACAACTAACCAGAGCAGAATGCCACACCCACAAGAACCATTTCTCTATTCCTCCTAGCAGGTAGCCTGGCTAGGCCCACCTTGCATTATGCCCAACATGTCTCCGTATAGTATTCCTGTATTAAACGTCTGCCACACGAGGCTCAAAGAACATTGCATGACAGCCTGGAAATACTGTAAGAGCCAGGAGTGGTGCCACAAGGAAACAGAGTTTTCCAGGTGCCTGGAATGTTGTTCATATGAATTACAGCAATGGTGATAGCAACACACAAGATCCATGGAAACTCAAACCAGACAGAAATGCAGCATAGAATTGGGGAAATGGTTCAGCCCCAGCCTTAGTTGTGAAACTATTGACAACTGAGCACTGCTCCATGAGGGAGAACTAATCTTCGTTAAGGGAGCTATGGAGCTGACCAGGCTCCAGTGGATGAACTCCTACCAAAGGACATCTGGGCACACAAACTTGACTCA
Source organism: Eospalax fontanierii (assembly GCA_035773235.1). Lineage (NCBI taxonomy): Eukaryota > Metazoa > Chordata > Mammalia > Rodentia > Spalacidae > Eospalax > Eospalax fontanierii. Next base: position 45,600,525 of record CM069527.1, read on the forward strand.
AGAGGCCATAACATATGTGACAGAATGCATGAAATCTAGTGATGGGGAATTTGGGGGATGCAGAGATGGGTGGAGAGCTGAATATGATTAATATGTATTTAATGGAATGCACAAAAATAAATAAAACAGTACAAATACGTACGTGACCCAAAGGATAGGTAGTGATAGAGGACATGAAATCTGAGAGAAAGGTTAGTTAGGTGTATTTGGATAAAGGGGAGGGGTCTTAATGTGAACAAAGTACATTGCATGAAATTTTGGAATAAATTAAATTATACACTAGAAAGGGAAATAAAGCAAAAACAAGGTAAACAAGAAAATATATGTAATAAAAATAATGTGTGTGAGTGCGGGTGATCTTAACAGCAATAATAAAAATGCAAGATCTGATTCTTTGAGAAAAATTAAGAAAATGGCTAACTTCAAGTCCAGATTATTTATGAACAGGAAGAGAGAGACTATAAAAAAGTACAATAAGTGATAGTCATGGGCTCACGTGCACACACTTGAGAGAGAGAGAGAAAAAGAGAGAGAGACAGAGACAGAGACAGAGTGACAGAGAGAGAGAGAGACAGAGACAGAGAGACAGAGACAGAGAAACTACCACTGTCATGAATGGAAAAAGTGGTTTCAGCATAGACTTTAAAGACAATAAACAGAAGACAAATAATACAGCAAGCACATTTATTGCTATAACTTTGAAAACTTAGATGAAATAACTAATTTGAAAGTAAGATCAAACCTTAACTTGGAAAGAAATAGGTCAATTAACCAAAGTCCAAATGGCTTTACTGGCACATTCTATCATGAATTTAAGGAATGAAAATAACTAATTCTGAAAAAAACTAGAAAATGACAAATGAGAAAGAGTCCCCAAACCATCCACACACCAAAGGAAAGCTATTGCAAGAAAGAAAATCTTCTCACTAATGTTTCCTATGAGCAAGATGTAAATTTCAAACATGACTTTAACATGAGGCCAACAGAAATAATACATCATGATCAATTATCCTCAACCCAGCAATATGAAGGTGATTTGTCATTAAAAAATCAAACACCAGAATTAAATCTATTAATTAATGAGTATGAACATTTCAGCAGATAAAAAAAACACAAGAACAAATATCTATTTATTACAAACAGTGTAGCAAACTATTAACCAAAGCAACATTCTCCAACCAGATAATAACATCTAACTGAAATGCCAAGCATTGTCCTCTGAATAAGACATTTATATTCCTGCTCAGTGTATCTTTCTAGCCAACTTTGTACTACAGGTTGGAAACAGTGAAGTGAAGAAAAATAAATATAGGTCATCGATCCAATTTGGAAAAGTAAAAGCAAAATTACCTTTATAAATGAGAGGAGCATCAAAACAGAATATTCAATGAAACTAAAACTGCAACAATTGATAAATAAATCTGGAAGCGTTAAAGGAAAAGTACAAGTGTCACAAATTAGCTTTACTGTATTTCTGCATGCTGGAAATATAAAATCAAAATTTTGGGAACAAATCTGAGAAACAACTTGTAACCTGTACCCTAAAAAGTATTTTATAAACTATTATAAAATTATCTTAATAAATGGCAAAAAATGTTCATAGAGTACATTTCATTATATTAATATATCAATTATTTTCAAGTTATTCATAGGTTAATACAATCAAAAAATTAGCAGGACTTTTTTGGTATAATTAACGAGACTATTTTAAAATAAGAACAGGGAAAAACTTACAATTAATTAGTTACATAACTAACATCACCTGATTTAAGAAATTCTAATCTTGTTAGAATACTGGCTTTCAATATGAAAGCAAGTAATATCTATAAAGAATGTATTTATAGATAAGACTTTATCAAAATTTTAAAGCGCTACTTTTCAAAAACCTTGCATACCAATTATAACTTAGCAAAGCTATGGAAATGAAAGCAATTGTATGAAAAATAAGTTATCTTTTCTCCATAAAATAAGCATCTCTTTTTTACACAATCTGTTGTATCCTTACTATGGATGGATTGCTGTAACTAAGGTCATTGTCCCATTCTTACATTTGCCCCTTCATGTCTACTCTTAGTAATTAATCTTATCTTTTTAATGAATCTCAGGCTAGTGTGCTGAAGTTGGGTGTTTAATAGTCTATTCAATCTATCCTATCAAATTAGTCTTTCTTTTATGACTCCCTACTACAACATGTTTGCTTTCTTTCTCAATGATGGACCTGGCATCTAGTTGGTCTGAAAAAACCCTAAAAGTCATGCTTGATTCACTCATTTTACCAAATCTTATCCATCTTTAAATCATTTCCACAGTATCTTCCAAATATATGTCAAATCCAATACTTTTTCAAACAAGAACATCCCGTTGCCATGCCTTTATTATCTCTCTCTCCCTTTAACTATGATGGTCTCTTAAACTAGTCTTGTTTTCTCTTCTGTCCTAACATTGCATAACAGATCACTATTGAAGCATCTGACCTGTTTATCTATCATCTTAAAATAAAATTAAGGTTGCTCTTGATGGCTTCCATGATGCAGATAATACAGAGCTAAGTCTCATTTCCTGTCCTCATCTCTATCTCTGCTAGATTTCATCCCTTGTGCTCCAGTCATACTACCTTATTCTCTGCTTCCCAAACAACAAGTTTATTTGAGCCAGGCATGGTGGTATGCACTTGTAATCTGAGAAGCTGAGAGGTTAAGTCAAAATGATCAGGAGTTCCAGGTCATCCTTGGCTCCTTGGCTGCACAGTGAGTTTGAGGCCAGCCAGGGATACATGAGAATCATACAAAACCAAAAATATCTTTTGTATTTGCTTTTCTCTATCAGAAGTATTTTTATGCTAAATTTTCTTGGGGCCAACTATTGTACATTTTAGACATTAGTAAAATATTCTATACCATTATAAGTTATTCTGATCTCTCCTATCTAGAGTAGCCACCTCCACAATCATATTAAAGCACTGGAACTTCTATCTTGGCAGTTGTCTATCTATTTATTTATTCTTTGTCTTTTCCCACAAGATGGTAAGCTCAGTGAGGATAGAGATGTTACCTATCTTGCTCACTGCTTGCAACACAGCATCAAGAATTACATCTGAACATATATATATAATATATATATTTACATATATTATATATATGGAACAAATAACATATGTTATGGTTAGGTGAATGAATTAGCATCTATCACATATTATATGTAGCTGGTTTAATGTTAAGACATTCTATTCCAAAGTACTAGTCCATTTTCAGAGAATAATTTCACTTCCCTTCTGAAGACATTTCTGAATTTTTGAAAGTAACCAATTCTCCAAAATAGAAATAAGCATGAGATAATTTTATGGTACCCAGATATTCCCTAATGTTGCCTAATGTCATTAATCAGATAAGAATACTGGGGTCTATGAGCAAGATTTCCATTTACAGTGCATGTGATCTTGGATATGAGTATACATCAGTAGGGTGTTTTGTATATGCTATAATTTATTTAAAAACACAGCCATAAGCATTACCATTATGATGATTATTATTTTACAGATGGAGAAACTGAGTTTGTGAAGTTAAATAACCCCACATGATAATAGAGAATGTGTGTGACATACTTGGGCCAAGATTTACAGTACAGAAAGATCTAAATTTTACCCATTAAAGTTTTTCCTATTCCTAACAGATTTTGAGACATTAATAAAGTAAGAGTTGGATACTGCAGCTGAGGCTCAGAGATGCTATCTTAACTCTGTTTTTATCAATATTTTTATCGTTTTGCCATTTGTTATTCCTTTTATTAACCAATTATGCCCAAAATAAAAGTATGAGCAATGAAGACCAGCAAACATTTGTTAATGCATAACTTTACCAAAGTATTCATGGACTGGCAACTTTTTCCTTAGGTAGACCCAATGTAAAACGATAAAGATGATAACAACTATTTACGTTGAATAGAGTCACTGATAGCAAGAGAGCAAAAATTCAACTTATTAGTTCACATAAAACATGTCATCTATTTCACTGTGCCTACTGTATCATTCATCTATGCCACTGATTTATTCTACTCTCAAAAAACAAATCACATTCAGCAAAAAGAGATGATGACGGCTTCAAGCTACAAAGCTTAAGGGTGAAAATTATATGTAACTTCTGTTGTTAAACTACTGTTTAAAATTTAAGTGCTGAATATCACCTTGAAAACTAGGCATTTTCAGTATATATATATGTGGGTTTTTGATCTCTCTCTTTATATACATATACATGAAACACGTAGATAGATAGATAAATAGATAGATAGATAGATGATAGATAGATAGATAGATAGATAGATAGATAGATAGATAGACAGATAAATGATAATGGGTTTTTTGAGACAGGGTCTCCCAGCTGGCCTGGAACTCTCTATGTAAATCAGGCTGGCCTTGACCTCACAGAGAGCCACCTACCTCTGCTTCCTGAGTGCTGGTACTAAAGGCATACACCACCATGTCCTGATGGATTTGTATATTTTTAATTAAAAATGGATTAAGTTCCCTATTCCATTATTTCAACAAAAATGGCAATATTATTTATTATAAAATACAGGCTTAGCTTACATTTTCCCAAATGACATTACCTTCTTGCTTTAAAAATCAATTTGTGTGTGTTTGTTTATTCCCCTAAATGGAGGCATGTGTTAGGGAAGGACCAAAGGAAAGGATCAGGTGCATCTGCTTAAGCAAAAAACCTACGTCAGAAAGCATTTCATACTGATACAGGGTAATGGAGATGGGCAAGGGAAAGCCAAACACCACATGGAGACCATGTGCCCCTTCAAAGCATGATGCAGATTCAAAGTTTCAGATAAAAATGTACAAGCTGCCAACTTCAAAGAAGAAGAATTAAAAAATAAAAACCAACAATTTGAATTGTATCTTCCATACATAAACACTTAGTGCACATATGTGTGCTGATACCTTACATTTGTAGAGTATATATGATGTCAAAGTACATTATTGTAATAGCTAAGAAAGAAGATAACTGTTAGAAAATCTGAGTTCATCATGCTTTGTGTACATAGGAAAATTCCTAAGGTTCTAGAAAAATCCTGGCATAGACAACATTTGACATTATTTACATTTAATTAGGCAAAATCAAATCCTATGAAGTTCATTTGTTAAATGTCTCCAAGGCCAGTTGTTTATGTAAGTACTGAATCATTAATATTCGGCTTCTTCCATAATTATCTGACTGTCAGATAAGAAACCTGCTGCCTAGGACAGATAAAGACACTTGGAGATATTTCCAGATACATGCCCCAGTTCATAGTGCTGGAGCATTTGGAAAAGACATGCATAAAAATGAAATCAGTTTATAGAGGCAAATTGAAAGCACTCAATAAAAGCACTAATTAGAACCAAGCCAATGTTTATTTGATTATTTTTCCTTTTAAAATGGGAAAATATGTAGAGCTATGAATGCAGTTAGCATTTTTTGTGCACACATATGCATGATTTTGTGTATCTGGGGATTTTTTTACTGGTGTATATGTGCCGGGATCGCCAGCAGTTAGGGCAGTGGAGAAGCTGGTCCAGCCAGCCTCCTCCAGGGGCTGAGTGGGATGGTGAGTGTCGCTACCCGGACCCTCTCCACTCTGGAGAAAAATCCACACCGAGTTGGGAGTCTGTCCAAGCAGGATCTCGTTTATTGAAGGTTATGAAATAACTTATATAGGGTAGGGGCGGGGCTAAAAGGGAGTGAAGGACCAATCGATCTTTGTCCCTTAAACTGCAGCCAGGCAAAGTCCATTTTGATAGGCCGTCAGACTCGGGTGAGGCTCTGACAGCTGCATCCCAAACAGTTGGTGACAGTTGGTTGTGACTGTCTCGCATCGGCCTGCAGGTCCCGGTGGATCGTGTGAAGACACCCAGGCTGGCCTCGAACCCACAGATCCTCCTGCCTCTGCCTCCTTCAGTAAGTCCTACTGGTGTGTACCACCATCACTGGCCCCCAGCAGCCCGCGAGAGGCCTGGAGCGGGTCCGGTGGCGTCCTGCCCTTCCTGGAGCTGCCAAGCCATGCCGCGGCCTGTGTGCTGGACAGCGGCCACCATTTTTGCCTGGCGCCGCGCCACACCACAGACACAAGGCGCTGTCACCCGCGCCACCTGCAGCTGGAGCGCGGAGCTCGGGGCAGCCGGGGGCAGTGACTCATCGGCGGCGGCCCGGTAGGCGGCTATCGCCGGGGGCAGCGGCTCGGGAAGGGGCGTTGGCCAGGGCAGCCACCTGGGAGGAGGCGATCGTTGGCGGCCCCTGCCGTGCCGCCATCCCCCAAACTGTTGGCCGGATCCGGTGCAGTCGGTCCCACGGGGAACTGCAACCCCGCCCTGAAAGGGCAGGCCAGAGCTGCACTGGTGCTGGAGGCCCAACATATATGCATGTGTGTTTCCAGGTATTTCATGTAACTAAATATTATCTTTCAAAGTGTAGATCAAAGCAACAAAAAGAAAAATGTAAATGAAAAAGAAAGAAGCTTTATAGGCAGACTAGATGTATTTAATTTTCAATATTATTTATGGTAATTTATCGACAGGAACAAAGATAAATGTAGACTTCATAGTTTTAAGTGCAATACACAATGGTATTTTAAAGTTTTACTGGGTTTCATCTTGACATTTTCGTTTTGAAATTTATTTGTTTTTATTATTTTATGCATATAAGTGTGTGCCAGTGCACCTGTCTTGAGCAATGCCATTGGAAGTCAGAAAGGGCATTGGATTCCTTGGAACTGGATTTAAATGGACAGTTGTCAGCTGTCATGAGTGTGCTGGGATTCGAACCTAGGTCTTCTGCAAGAGCATTCAATGCTCCTGACTACTTCATATCTTTAGTTTCTTCTTACCCTCTTTTTACCTTTTCTTCCTTTCCAGTGATTCCCTCTCAATTGCTAAGTCTTAAAAAGTTGCCTAAGGCTAAATAAAAACACAATCAAATAATATCCTTGGTAGAGAAAATTTTAAGAGAGCGAACTTTGAGTCTGTGGCACAGTTATTACTGATTATTCTTATGCAACTCTACATTGAAAAAGAGAAAGGGGGACAAAAAGAAATGCAAAATATAGAGTTTGGAGTTAAAAAGTGCACTCTAAGAGGAAGTTTAATGTTGCCCTCAAGGCATGTGTTGGAAAAGAGACAGTTATAGTTAAAAAGATTAGTATCTTTAAGGAGAGGCCACTGCTCAGTACTGAAACAATGGAAAGGATACCTTCAGGGCAAGACACCACTGACTAAGCCTCCCTCTAGTGAAAGAGAACCTAAGGGTTTTTCTGCTTTTAGGAAGCAGCTTACAAAAAGCTGCTGCTACTGTGAATCAAGGTGTCAAGGTTCCGCCCCAAGCTGGTAACAGAATTTTGCAGTGTCATTGATATGGTATTGGCGTTGGAGGCAAGAATGATGTAAGAGTGATGGTGTTATGCTTTCTTTCTTCCCAGTTTTAAAGAAACCTGAGACCAGGGAGTGGGAGTTAGTGCTGGGGTCAAGGGAGTCTCTGAGAGGAGCCCCTGAGAAGAGTCCCTGAAAGGAGGCCCAAGAGGCTGTTGCATAAAGTTGTACATTTGAAACTTGGGTTGTATTGGAGACTCCAAGGTGATGGAAATGCCAAAGATATGCACATCTGTCAAGGTGAGAGTCATACAGGGAGGGGGACTAGCCCAAGAGAATATGTTCCTGGCTTCAAAGCTGGAGAGGAGGAACCATCTAAGCAACCTTAAAACTTTAAAACTCAAGTTCCAGACATCAAACATACAGCTACAGGACTTAGTATTTTCTTTGCTCGGTTTGGTTTTGGTCTTGCTTTGGTCCAGCATTTCCTCACTATACCTCCATTCTTCCCTTTGGCAATGGGAATGTGCATTCTGTTATTGTGTATTGGAAGGTTGACATTTGCAGGGTGTGGTAGTAAGACATTGCCTTGAGTCCCAGAAGTGGTTGTTTTGGACTTTGGTCTTTTGGATAATATTGAGACTGTTAATGACTATGGAGACTTCTAAAGTTAGATTACATTCAATTTGCATTATGATGTAGTCTTGAGCCTAGGGGGAGCAGTGAGTGGAAAGTGGTGATCTGAGTAAGAAATGTCCCTCATGGGCATAGGCATTTGAACACTTGGTCCTTAGTTTTCACTGTGTGGCCAGGTTGTGGAATCATTACATGGTGCAGCCTCCCTGGAGGAAGTCCATCACTGGGGACTAGCTCTGAGAGTTTGTAGCCTTGCTTCACTCCAAGTTCACTCTCAACTACTTATGGGTGTGGTTGAGATGTGATCTCTCAGCTGCCTGCTCCTACTGCCAAGTCTCTCCGTGACCAGGGACTCATTCTTCTGGACCTGCAAGTCAAAATAAATGCTTTCACCTATAGCTTTTGGTTATGGTATTTTATCACAGGGACAGAAAAATAACTAATGTAATTTTTTTTCTTTTTTCATCTAGATTGTACAAATGAGAGAAAGTATACAATATTTCTTTTTCTGAGTCTGGCTTATTTTGCTTATCATTTTAGACTAATTTTAAAAGTCCCAAAGGTTGCTTGTCTCAACACTGTTTATCATAATTATAAGTACATTCAGTTGTCATTTGAATAAATTAATATTAAAATGCTTTCCTTTATCAAAAATATCATGAACGGTTCTCCTAAAACCTGATAGTAAAAGAAAAAAAATTATAATATTTTACAGTCTTGTTTCTGGACTAATTTCATTAGTGTCATTGGGTATTTGATATTGATGTTTGGGTAGCAACCAAAGTATTGAAAGGTGATCTCTAATATGGAGGCCAGATGCATGCACCTTTTAAAAGCTTCTTTGATGATCCTTTTTTGCAAGTGATGCTGAGAACAAATCCCTGATGCTTAGTTAGAATCTTAGTAATTTATTGTAAATGCAGATAAATATGAGTTTTTAAAAATCTAAGCTGGGCATGATGATGCACCATTTTAATCCCACAACTCTGCAGGCAGAGACAAGTGAATCTCTGTAAGATCAAGACTAGCCTGGTCTACATAGCAAATTCCAGTCCAACTAGGCTACAGAGAGACCCTGCTTCAAACAAACAAAACAAAACAAAACAAACCTAAGCATATCTTAAGACATTGTCAGGTTATAATGTAACACACCAGAATCAAGCTTTCTTTCAAAGAATTAATAAAAGTCATTATTTAAACAGTTTATAAATTATTGTATCAATGCATTTATGATGTTGACCTAATATGGTCTTTAAGTGAGAAGCTTCATTACATCATGCGGTAAACTTTGCTGCTACTACGCCTCATTATGCAGATTTAATAGAATGTTACTTGTTGAAATGGAGAGGGAGGCCAGGATTCTGCCCATGTTACATGTTTGGGTCTCTAAAGAAAATTACTTCTCTGCCTCTCTAGACTGGCTATCTTTTGCTTCTCTCATTTTATATCATGAAAATATTGTCACTGACAGATTCTAAATGAAAGATATTGTTTTGTTCTTTATGGATACTACTAATCCTTCAAAAGCCACACCATAGTTTAATTAATTTTGTCCATGCATTGTAGGTTTGGAAGAGGGACTTGGATTTGCCATTATTGAATCCGGTGACCATCTTAAGACTTCTAGTTGGGGTTATAGGCAATGCTAGCTAGGCATCTAGGCATCTAAACCAGGTGAATTACGGTTAAAAAGTCACTCCTCTACATGATTCGTATTTTTTGAGCTAAATGGTATGTTCAGATAAGGTGTCATTATTTTAGTAATTAAAATATATATCACTATGCATACAAATGAATGATTAAAATGTAAAATTACTGTGAAATCATTGTTAATTTCATGCAGAAATCCTCTCAATGTTTTGTAAGAAAAGTCCTGATTCTAAGGCACACAGAATAAACAGTGTATCCCTTTAAATCATTTATGAGATTCTTGAATGTAGGGGTAGATAGTGTGAAAGAGTTAAGAGGAAATATTTTCAGACTTCTTTAAGGATAAAGCTGGTGTTTTAGTAAGTAAACTTGGATGCCTAGGCTGTTGCTGCTGCTGGTGGTTTGTGTGTTTGTGTGTGTGTGTGTGTGTGTGTGTGTGTGTGTGTGTGTGGCAGTATCTCATTGTGTAACTCTGGTTGGCTTAGAACTCACTACATAGTCCAGAATGGCCTCAAACTCACAGCGATCTGCCTCTGTCTCTGAATGATGATATTAAAGGCATGCATTACCACCACTCCAGGCCTGGAAGAATTTTTTTTGATTTTGCTAACTTCAGTACTAGAAAAATCTATCTCATTTTTATCCTTACTGTGAGAGAAGGTTGTACTGGGTACAAATTTCCAGGCTGCTATTTTTGAAGCATATGGGCAAAGCTGAAACATGTGAACATATGTATGTATGTTTGTGTACGTATACGAATGTGTATATTTGTGTAAGCAACCACAGTTTTATTCTTCCCTTCATCACCCCCACTGTACATTTGGAAAATATTTTAAGTATGGGACATGTGTTTGGTGGGCAGGCAATATGTATTACTTTATAATAACCAACAATTATGTGTATTTCCCTTGAAAAGCTATAAACAATTAATTAATCATTCTATAACTAGAAATTATTCTTTATGAATTATTCCCATTTCATTTGTGTATATACTTTCATGAAGGCAGAGATAAATGCTATAAACAAGTGACTCTGAGATTAATTACTTCCTATCATTGATAAATTAAGTATTTTCCAATATTTAAATACAAACAGCTATGATGACTGGTTTAGGACATTCTGTGGAAAGTCAAATACTATAACTGTGGTGGTTTCCTGTGAATGAACAGTTACCTATGAAAAACAGTCTCAGAATACATACCAGGGAATATCTTTGATGTAAATTCTTATACATTCAGGCCTTTTTATTAGACCAATTTTGGTAGAAGTCTTGATTTCTATGATTTCTTTTAGATCCTGCTTTACGTTCATATTTTAAATAAGAGTATTTGAAAATTGCAACAGATACAGAATTATACATTTCTTCTCTTCTGGTAGCATATTCTTTCTCCCAAAAGATCCATAGTTTATTGTGCATCCCTTTCATATTTGCTTTCTCTCTCTTTTTCACTTAAAATTAAAATGAAAGCTGCCCAGCATGGTGGTACATGTCTTTAATATCAGCACTCAGGAGGAAGAGGCAAGTGGATCTCTGTGAGATCAAGTGTAGCCTGGTCTATATTTTGAGGCCTAGGGAAACCCTGTCTCACAAAACCAAAAGCCAAAAACCAAACCAAACAAAAAAGTCTAAATATGGTATTTTTTACAACATAAAGATGGTCTAGTTCATTTAAACCCTCATATCCTTATCAAAACAGTCTAATGCTGCCATTGCTTGATTCAGGTAATAGAAGGTAAATACTAGATTACATTAAAAGAACAAAATGTTGCTAAATAACTATTGATGGCATTTTCAACATTTTATGGCAACCTGGGTATTTTACATCATGTAAACATTTTGGTTTTTAAACTATGTACATAATTATTTAAAAGTACAAAGAGATTTTTTTAATTCTAATTTTATTTCAGGGGAGAGGACATGCAATAAATGGTCATGAAAAAGATCCAAACAGTCAGTCAAAGTCTGGACAGTTTGATCTTACAAATATTTGAAAATCTTCTATCCTTCTGGGTTTTTTACTTTTATTTTAAAATTTATTTGTGAACATCATGCACGAATATAGTCTTCGCCCCATTTCTATCCCTCCAACTCTTCCCATGTTTCCACCATTCCCACTCAACTTCCTGTCCCTTTCTTTGGTTATTAATTATTGTTACACACACACACACACACACGTAAACAATGAGTCCATTTAGTGGTGTTCCTGTGTACCTGTATTTAGCGCTACCCTTTGGAGTTGGATAACCTCCTAGGGAGCTAGTGCTGAGAGAAAACTGATTCTCCCTCCCTCAGCATCGATTGATTGTCTGTAGCTCTTCATCTTGAGGTGGGACCTGTTGAGATTTCCATGTCCACTTCGATCCACTTCGGAATGTCGACAGGCTTTGTTATTAAATGCAGATCTTGTTAAACTACCATATTGTGGAGAATTCATTTGTGTAGCTTCCCTATCATGCCTGTAATATTTTAAGTAGCAACAGGTGTCTTCTCCCTCTGACTCTTAGTTCTTTACGCCTCCTGCTCTATGATGTTCTCTAAGGCTTAGGTGTAGAGGTTGCATTGTGAATGTATCCCTTAGGACGGGTACCTCACAGACATTGTAAATGTATCCCTTAGGACGGGTAACTCACAGACACTTATTTTATGCATTTGCCCTCCTGTAGAATTTCATAATTGTATCCAGCTTTTGGAGAAAAAAAAATGTTTCTTTGATGGGTGGCAAGAGGTACATTTGTCTGTAAATATAATGATATGTATTTAGAATATAGTAAGAAATTCCCCTGGTGTAGGGATTTTCTCCTGGGTCTATGCCATCTCCAGCCACATATGGCTGGAATTGCCTTCCACTGAGCCGGCCTTTTGTCCAATTAGACAGCTGTTGATTACCCCCACGATAAAAGTGCCACTTACACTACTAGAGATAATTTACTGGGATGGTCATTGCTGTGGTTCATAGGCTCTAGAGCTGATTATGACCACTGATTGTTTTTCTCATTTGGCAGCTTACCTAGTATATTCTGACACTATGAGAATTAGTCTTCGGTGAGGAGGCTTCCAGGTCAAATCCAGCTCAACTTCTCCAAGTCCTGAGTCCAAAGCACATAGTGTCTTTAGAAAGAGTCTTATTTTTTGTTTTGTTTTAACCTATTTAAAATCTTTATTTTTTAATTTGCCCTTACCTGAATCCCCTCTCCCCAATCTCCCAAATTTGTATAGTAAGTGTTTGAAATAGGGTCTTAGCTTACATTCAAGTTCTGGGAGACAATAAAGGTTGTGGCAATAGCCTGTATTATTTGGGGGAGTTTGTTTTTAGCGTAATCTCTGATGAAATGGTCACAGTACCATAATTTTTATTTGGAGTGTAGCCATTTTCTAAATATCTACTAGGTTATAAGGTATATGTATGCCTCACAGAATTATACTCACGTGTTTCTTATGAATTTTTGGAAATATCTTTCATAAGCCACTCTGCAGGGGGATGTTTTACATAAAGCCATTTCACTCACTGATCTTTTTCTCTTTCCGTAAGTCAATATATTCTCAATAAGGATTTACTGAGCATCAGGTATTGTCCCTTTACTTTGAAAACATCAACCTGCATCTTTTAAAACTGCAATCAGAATGCAATAAGAATGTTTTTAACAAAGAAATAGCACCCACGTCAACCTATTACCCAATTTTCATGCTTCCCATTACAGTTCTCTTATTACAGTCACAAGCACTGTTTTCCTAAAAGCACCTTTCAAGTACCATGCCTCTGTCTGAAATGTGGCTGCTACTGTGTACTTATTTTAAAAATGGCTTGACAGAATTGCTAATGTTCTCATTCCTTCAGGATATTTCCTAATACTTGTAGCCTTTTCATGTTTCTAATTAGGCCAGTAATGGTCCCTGAAGTTAAACCAATTAAAATTATTTACTGTGACACACAGTGTGGAGATAATTATCTGATATCTGAATCCAACTTCTGCTTACTTCGCAACATTACTTAATAGAAAACAGAGAAACTGATGCCTGTGCTTTCATTTTACTTGTCTACAAAATGTGTTTGCCCTATAGCAAACTGTTTAAATAAAGCATTAAAATCTGTGTGGTGCTAATCAAAATGTTTAAAATCCACTCACACTCTCTTTATAGTTCTGGGAAGCATATAAAAACTCTAGCACATTACCTTTTACATTATAGTTGCTGACCAGTGTAGTATTATAGCCACATTATATACAGATAATGCAGCTTCTGCAGTTTCTAGTGCCCTTACTTTCTTCTATTTTTTCACTCATTTTCTATCATTTTTCCCATTTTAGCAATTCTGTTCTTTCCCTTTTCTCTTTGTCTTGCCTTGCTTTATTTCAGTACTATGTTCTTCACCACAAAGGACACACATCCAATGAAATATGTTTCATACACATACAAGGTAACTCTGTATTACTTAAGTAGTTAATAGTTACAATGTCAAATTAAACTAGCAATGTGTTATAATTTTGTTCTTTTTTGTTTCTGACGAGGGTAAGGTATTTTGCAATATTGGAGGTTTTAAAAAGGAATTTTAGTTCAATAGCAGAGATCTCAGCAAACGTTCAGTTTGTTTTCTAAATTTCTTTAGGAAAAAAAAAGGCCCAGAGAAAATAAATCATGTAAGAAGTAATGCTTTTCATTAAAAGTTGGCCACCATCATATAGAGAATTCGGTTAAATGTAGACCAAGTCTGTAAGTCAGTCTTGCATAGGCTGTAGTCAAATGCCAAAGTTCAGTCTCATAAAGAATTATAGCTTAGACACTTTGAGAACATTTAGCCCATAATCCCAGTGCAAATTATTCTAAGGGAAAATTGAGTTTCATGCCAAAATTCTACCTTGAGACTGGCAATGCACAGTTTGCCATGTAGGCTGATTTTAGGATGGATCTCTTTACTATTTCCTGCTTTTTGTTCAAATATTCATGAATGCTTCTACAGTACAGTACAGGTAGATATATGTTCCAAGTCACCACATGCTTAAAGGGAGGCCTCTGGCAGTTTGTATTAACTTTAATTTCAAGAAACAAATTGCAACAGGGTGATGTTAGACACGCCAATAAATTCAGACATATAGCCCAAGAACTTTGAGACCAGGCCCAAATCTTGGAATGGTAATGGATCAGCTGTGGGAATTCTTCCTTGAGAATGATCTTCAATGTCCTGACATGTTTGACTGAAGGGACTAGGGTATGTGTATCTGTGTGCCCCATTTGTGGAAAGTTCTAAGTCAGAGAGTTCCAGAAAGAGTACTATATATGTTTTTCAGAAGCCCTTGAGACCACTCCAGTATGTGTTGTAATCCTCTATTCAAGTTCACCTTCATCCAGCATGATGTTCATCTTAGCAAATTAAAACGTTGTGACTAAAGAACTTTGCACTCTATCTCCAATATGATGAATTTTGTACAAACTATCATTTAACACTATGGACATATTGCTTTCTAATTATTTGTATATATTTATTAATGAGTATTACTTTTAACTGGAATCAAAAGATATTTATTTCATGTTAGAAATGTTAAGTTGTGTTTTTTTTTGAATAGATGAATGCATGAATGATAAATTAAAAGAATCTTAAATGATCAGCAGAATACAGGCTATCCAAGTATTTTTTACTTAGCTAAGTCCTCCTTGAAAATCAAAATATTATTTTAGGAGAATATATTTCACTTATTTATGTTATCTTAAGTTTGTTCTCAGTATTGTTTTTGTCTTCTCAACTAGTTAAAGGCTGTGGTTCAAATAGGTACTATTCATAAGATTTTTACTCATAGAAAAATACACAATTATTAAATTTGATATGTGCATTACTCTTCTTATTTCTGTGACAAAAAAAATCTGACAAAAGCAACTTAAGCAAGAAAGAAATTATTTTGACTTATAGTTTGAGGGTATACAGTCCATCATTGCAGGGCCATAGGTGGTTGGTTACATTGTGTACACAATCAGGAAGTAAAGAAAGACAAACACTGGTGTTCAGCTTCCTTTCTCTTTTTTATTCAGTATATGACCTCACACTCAGAATGGTGCAACACACTTGTACAGGCAAAGTCTACCCATCTCAATTAATCTGGTCTAGGAGATTTCTCCCAGACATATCTAGGCACTTGCATAGTATGTGAATCTTGGACCTGTCAAGTTTACAATCAATATTAACCATCATAAGTCTATGCCTTGTCAATTGACATCAAAATACATCACCTGTAAGCCATTACCATCCATCTCTTGTTCCCATAAGCTCACGGCCAGTATATAATGCAAAAAAACTCTTAGAACAATTCTAAAATTCTTCATAGTCTTTTCTGGGACTGAAGCTGACTCTTACCTGTGAGCCCCTATAACATCAAGAAATAAGTTATGTACTTATAATATACAATGACACAGAGTAAACATTCCCATTCCAAAAAGGGGGAATGGAAGCATAGCAAGGAAATATAGGATCAAAGGAAGACCAAAACTCAGCAAGGCAAACATCAAACCACATAAAACTATGTCCAGCATCTGCAGCTCATGATGGATTCATCTGGGATGCAACAGACTTCAGTAATCATATCCCTCCAGCTTTATCACAAGAAGTACTAAGAGGTTCTAACTTAGGCCAGCTCCATTATATGTCTTCAACTTTCCTCAAAAATAGTCCATGATTCTGACTTCAAGATTCTGAAGTTTCTTTTGCAACTTATGCTTCACCATCACAGTTTCACATAGAGTGTCCTATCTGGGTCTGCCTGAAGAGTTCTGATCCTGCCATAAATTATCTGGCCTCAAGGCCTTTCTGGAACCATGCTGCAAGACTTCATGCCCTTCATAATCTTGTATCTTTCATGCTTGCAAAACTAGTACCATGTGGATGATACTACAAAGTTCGCTGTGAGCAGAGGAGGAAGCCTATACCTCCTACAGCACAGTTCCACTGACTTTTGTGTACTGATCCTTGATGAAACACATTCTTATTATTTCATATTAGAAATGTTAAGTTGTTTTTTTTTTGAATAGATGAATGTATGAATGATAAATTAAAAGAATCTTAAATGATCAGCAGAATACAGGCTATCCAAGTTATTGATGAAGAGGGAACACTTTCAGAGGTGGTCTCAGTATAAGCTTCCCTTTCAAATAAATTTGCTTTTTCATAAGTTGGAGCCTACAATGGGTGGGGACTTGTCCCCAAGGTTTCTTTCCTATGGCCTCAGTGCAGAGCACCAACTTGCTCTTTCTTCACACTAATCACTTTAATAGCTGTTATTTTTCTATATCACAATACTCCTCTACTTTCTTTTCCTTTCCAACTTGGACATTTTTCCTATCTTTCTGCTCCAGGTTTTTCTGTTTTTCATAGTAGTGGTTTGTCAGAATGTCACCAGGCTCTAAGTATTAAACTTTTGGTCAGTAAGTGGTACTGTTGAGGGAAGGTTATGGAACCTTCTGGAGGTATGGCCTTGCTGGAGGAAGTATGTCACCTCACTGAAGCGGGCTTTGAGGGCTCATAGCCTTGTCCTTCTTCCACTTTTGTTCTCAGCTTCCTGTGTGTACTTCTGCTCCAGCCACCTCTGTCACCATGGTTCTTCTCCATGATGAACTCAGAGTCAAATATGATCTTTCTTCTATAAGTTGCCTTGGTCATGATGTTTTATCACAGCAAACGAAAGTAATTTATATACACTATACACCTGAATGAAAACAGTGAATGGTGACTATGATGTAGTCTGAATGATAGTCTTATTGGGGGTGCTATGTGCAGAGAGAAAAGGCACTAAGCCATTTCTTTCCAGAAAGTTGTTTATTTATGTCAGCATCTGGCTTCATGTATTTGTAACCAAAAGCGAACCCCAAGCAAAGTAAAAAGCCCAGGCTTTTATACCCCATGTTAATTCTCCCTTATTGTTCAGCTTCTTGGTTGCCCATATAGAGCAACACATCTTCTGACTGGGTATCCTATGCTACAGCATCCTGATAGGCAGAACTGTTCACATGCACTTAAGCGCAGGCTATATTACCTTGCCCTCCCTCTGTTGTGGATGTTCTTGCCACAGTCTGTCTGGAGAGTTCTTCTGCCAAGCAAATTTGTCTATTTGACTTCAATTCAGCCTCACTTGTGTTCTGAGTTCACAAGCAGAATGTAGTCAGATATTTCACCACAGTGTAAAATGAATGACCTCTAGCCCAGTTCTCAGTGAAGTTTTTGTTCTTTGACACCTCATGAACAGAACTTCTACAGTGCTTCTTCTGGCATATTCATTTCTCAAGCTAACAGAAGAATATACCATTAGCCTCTGACTATAGCATTGCAAAGCTTTTTTAGCCCAAAGTTCCTAGTTCTTCCATTTGCCTCCTATAAACCAGGTTCAAAGACCATTGAGCCACACAGTTAGATTTATACTACAATGGCCTAACTTCTCAGTAGCAATTTTTCTGTACAGATTACTTTTCTAATTGCTGTGATAAAATGCCAAACAAAAGCAACTTAAGGAAAGCAGGGTCTCTTTTGATTCACAATCTTAAGTCTAAGTCTACTGTGGAGAGGAAGATTAGACCTGATTGCAGAAGAATGTAGGAGCTCATCACATTCATGTGCAGTAGGGAAGCCAAGAAAAATCAGTGCTGGACATTTTCACTTACTCTGGCTATCCATGTTCATGGAATACTGCACCTCCTCACCAGCACACATTTTGGGTGGGCTGTCACACCTTCTTAATGCAATCTAGAAGATTTCTCTCTCACCAACAAGCCTAGAAGTCTGTCAAATTGACAATTAATATTAATGATTTCAATACATAATTTAAAGCTATGGATTTTGTACCTCAAATACCAGGATTCAGTGATAAATGGTATGTAGGAATGAATAAAACAACAAAATTCTCAGTGAGTTAGGTTATATCAAATTCAAAGAAATGATAAAACAAGCTCATAAGTCAGAGTACAAACAGTAGGAAATGAAATTTCATTAGCTATGGCAATTGGTACCAAAATGTAACAGGGGCAAAATTAAGTGCCAAAGTTTAGAGAACAGAAGAAACTTGGATGGTTTAGATAATATGGCTAAAGGTAAGAAGGTCAAAGATGAAGAATTTGAGTTTAGAAGTGTAGGCAATATATAGATCGTATGAGATTTGTGGAATATGCTGAGATTTTAATCTTATATTGACAGTGCAATTTTTTTAAAACACTGTGGGATGTAGGATTTTAAGTATGGTTACAAAACACTCTGAATTCATTTTCTAATAAAAGATTGATGCTTATAGGGTAAAACATAGGACTTTCAAGGCTGACCATAATGATGAAAATTATTAAGTAGAGCTTCCCATATTTAAAAATGAAAATGCCTAAAATTGATTAGCTAATTATTAAGGCAAGAGGAAACACATCTGTGGATGAATAATTGCATTAAGTAATCATTGCTGCCATCACAAAATGAATGGCCTCAAAAACAAGTTTTACAGATCTGTCTGGAGACTAGATATTCGGAATCAATCCTTTGGGAAGGTCGGTTCTGCTGCAGACTGAAAGTGTTCACAATTTAGCTCCTAAAGTAATGGCGGGGTCTTTAAATAGTGATAAATGTTAAATGATATCACTTAAGTAGGCCCCTATGACAGGGTTTGCATCTTTATAGAAATATAAATTGGGCTGAAGAGATGGCTTAGGGGGTTAAGAGCACTGGCTGCTCTTGCAAAGGCCCGGGCTTGGGGCCACAAACCCACAGGGTGGCTAACAATCGTCCATAATTCAGTTCTAAGGTACTCAGTGCCCTCTTTTAGCCTCACTGGGCATTGCATGCACGGGTGCACTTACATCAATGCAAATAAAACAACCACACACAAAAAATAAAAGTAAATAAATAAAATGAGAAATATAAATGACCAGCAGTCTACTCGGTGCCACCTGAGGATGCACTGATGAGGTAGCTTGTCTATAAGAAAGGAGGGAAGCTCTTAACAGAACCCAATGAACAAGCATATTGATGCTGGGCCTGTAGCATACAAATTTCATGTTTAAACCACACAGTCTATGATATTTCACCTTTGAAACCTGAACAGAATAAAACAGCTTTCTTTTAAGAGCTTTAAAGGAAAAATCTGCTCCAGGTTTTCTGTCTCTTAAAAATGGTTTGTTTGTTTGTTTTAATTTTTGTACTCATATATGAATCTCTTTCCAAAACTTTCCAAACATCTTGGATTTGATGATAACTCTGCATGAATGATCTCATCTTCATTAATTACATTTTTAAGTGTTTTATTTCAAAATAAGTTTGCATTCTGAGGTACTATGGTTTAGGAGCTCAATACATACATGGAGGGTGACACAATTATACATGCAAAACTTTTATTTAATTAAGTGATACATTCCTGTCAAAATGCAAATAGTAATTCTTGTTCCTGTCGTAATGACACTTTAAATTATATCTCAAGAATAATTTTCCTTACATCTTTGATGAAATTGTTGGCAGAGTCCTTAGTCTGTTGTTTTCTATTTTTGTCTTTTTTTTTTTTCGCTTCTGTTGATTTTAATCCCAGGAATATAATCAAAGAAAAACAAACTAAGTTATCTATTCTGGGACCTAATTGCACAATCCCTTCAACTTGGGATCCCATGGGGCAGAGGAGCACATACTGAGCTGTTTTCTTTGCCAGCTCCAGTTCCTCCTCCTTCCATTTAGATACTGGATGGATTTTGATATCTTCAGTGTTTCTCCAAGGTTTGAGGAGAAAGTAGTTTAGCAAAAATGGACTGACTCATCAGTGGGTATGATTGTACCAGGTTAGGGAGATTTTATAAATAACTTTTGAAATTTTGGACTACTTTTGTAGACCAAAACCAAAGAGAAGACAACAACAGAAAACACACATTTTAGGAACTTCCAACTGCTACATCCACATTGGAGGGAAATGAAGATGATACTTTCTGTTTGGATATTGGCATTTGGTTCCTGTGCAAATCCCACATGGACTCCTTTATTTTACGCAGTTGACCCGTCTCAATTTGGTTTTGAGCCAAGGACCATTTCAACTGGTTTTCTGTTTTCCCTGTAGCCACATGTGTTTTCTCAATGAGTGGTACTAGTTTAGTTTGCTTCCAAAGTATTATCACTATTTCTCTGTTCTTTTGACTCAGAGTTGTGCTTTCTCCCATGAGTATATTCCTAAATAGGAAGAGATACTAGTCCTTGTGTTCCTAATTCCATCAGTCACAAAACAAGCTCCTTGAGTAATCCATTAATGTATTCTCAGTTGATTTGAATTATGAATCCAGCATCCGTCCATCTCTCTTAAGGAAAGATGCAGAATTATTTCAAAGAAAAGATCCTGAGAAACTTTTACAACATCCTCGGGACTTTTTTCTTCAAAAATTTTATCTTTTTGTTGCTGTGGACTTCAGCGTTTTATCATTCCCTAGTGAGTGTTGGATAGAGAATCTCCCACCACTTTGGGGATACTATCTCTATAAGCTAGCATACGTTTTTGAAATATAGGACATATAACACCAATTCTTTTGTTCTCTAAGTTTATTGTCTCTCTGGACTTTGAGATAAATAAGTTCTATTTTGCCATCCAGTCACATGTGTTTTAGTGAGGTTTGGGTTGCCATAAGGATGGAATCCTCTAGACCTATATTCAAAGTCCTATTAAACCCATTTAGGTTTCTGTCTACTTTGGAAGTAGTCAGGAGGAAAGCCATTTTCTGATGTGGTTACTTCTGTAACTCAGAAAAGTATTCTCAAAATCACTAATTTTCTTTTATTTGAGAAAGAGTTCTAAGTAGCTAAGGTTGGTCTTCATCTCCTATGAAATATGCAGTCAAAGATGACCATGAATATTTGATTCTTCTGTCTTCCTCTCCTGAATGTGGCATATACCATTATTCCCAGTTTATACGTTGCTGGGGATAGAATCCAGCGATTTATGCATGCAAGGCAGACACTATCACTTAAGCTACATTCTTAGCTCTCTAAATCAAGTTTTTCTCTAACATAGGTGACCTGTTGCTTTGCATCTTCATTCATGAGCTTTGGGATGACTGTTCACAATGGCACAAACACATCTCTCAATATGTTTTCAATGCTGTCTTCACATCTCTCCTGGTTGCTTCACCAATGCTCCTAGAATGCTGGAGCTGAGCACTTTGAATATCTCCTGCCTTCTGTTGTGGGACCAAAGTCAACTCACTTGAAGAATGTTGGGAAAAAATCATTTATCCAAGTGCAGATAATAAATACTAGAGCATAGAAATTGTTCTTTCTTGTCTCATGACCTATCAAGCCTCCAAATACCAATGCTTTTGGATGAAAATACGGTTGGTCTTCCTTGGAGATCATTACTAGGTTCATCTTTTTGCCCTGTTATTTTTTTCCTGTTGCTCTTTACTAAGAGATTTTGCTAGAAGGCTTATTTCTTCTTAAAAGGGAAGACATTTTTAATTGAAAAGATATTTTTTGTTATTTATTCTGCTATCAATCAATTTGGTTTAACTTGTGTTCTAAGACTGCATTTGTTTCTCATGAATTTTAAGTTTATGGCATGAATATATTTTTGTCTTCATGTCTGCTTTAAATTCTGGAGGTTTTATATTTTATGTTCAAATTAGCGGTTTGGAGTTTATTCATTTTCTCCATTTTCTACTGGATTTCTATTTTATTATTGTCTTTACTTTACTTTATAAATGCTTCTTATTTGTTTGCATATATTCTATTTGGAGGTTGACTTAATTATATTTAATCATAGTTAGATACAATTGATAGAGCAGTCAAGAATCAAGCATGGTGGCACAAACGTATATGATCCCCAAAATTAAGAGGCTCAGAGAGGAGGCCTGCCATATGTTCATGACCTGTCTGATATAAAGGTTGAGGCTATGTCTCAAAAATTGTGAAAAAAATACTAAACCATATATTTTCAGAAATATAATAATCACAGAGATTCTACAATAAAACAAGCAACTAAGATCACATCACTAGATTTCACATGACTGTACTGTTTTACATGTTTGTGCATTTGTGTGAGTTGATGTAGCTAAGAGATCACTCTCTGTGCTCCTTGGTTCCTGCCAAAGTGCAGTAGCTGATAGTCGCTGTAAATTAACACATGTTCTTCCTTTTGGTCCTGTAGATACTGGTAATTTTAATGGCTACATTTTCCACTTTAGTGAACTGGAGGTATTCGAGGCCTCAGTACTTAGTCATTCGCTCTGTAAATTCTGATCTTGAGGTGAAGAGGAACATCATACTTGCAGGAGCATGTGGCTGAGACAACTCCCCTCAGAGCTGACCTGAGAGTATTAGAGTACCTGTGTATTGATTCTTCATTGGATCTCTTCTTCTTCCACATTTGCATTTACTGTCTTTTCTCTAATTTCTTAATTTATTTTCCCATCTATTTTTATTTGTGTTGAAGTCTGTAATCCTGTTTTTCTGGTTCCAACAAGTATATAATTGGAAGGGTTTTCATTTCTGAATGTTTTCTGTTTCATTGTAATTTCTTCTTTGATACATAAATTATTTTGAAATTTAAATTCAAATAGTTTTTATTTTTTTCTTTGTCCCTCTCTCTCTCCAATAGAGATGGAATTTAGGACATTCTGCATGCTAGACAAGTACTCTACTACTTGGTTATATCTCCTGGCTTTTTACATTTTATTTTGGAACAGGATGTCTCTGTGTTTCCCAGGTAATCCTCAAACTTGCAATCCTCCCCAGTGGTTGCAAGTATAGGCATGTAATCTCAACTTGTGGTTCTTTTCTTCTTTATTGTTGAGTGACTTGTTATCTTGCCTAAACTGATCATGAATTACAGCCATGTGCCATCTTGGCCAGGTACAGAGTCACTCATTACTGATCTAATTTTTTATTGCTCTTAGAATATAATTTTTAACATATTGATTTACTTAAACTTCTGTGAAGTTGCTATTTGTCTCATATATGATTAACTCATAAACCTTTCCTCTATTTTGGGAGTGGATAGTTGATTCCCCAATTGTTGATATCACAAGGAAGCACCATATTTGTTGTTGCTAAGATGTGTGCCAATAATTTTAACTATTAACTCTGTTTGGATTTTTCCTATTACTATCTTCAGTATATTAATATTTCCAGCTACTGTGCAATGTTTAACAGTTTGTGCCATTTTAAAAAATATTTTCTACCTGTGTGTACCTGCATTGGAGTTAGTTTTAGAACCATTTAATAATTATCATTCCTCTCTACTTAAAAATAACAGTGTGATATGACTATATGTTCTATTTCATTCATTCTATTGGTTCAAGAGTGACCCACACTTCCTGCCTTGAGTTACTATGTGCTTGTTGAATCTCTCTCCATCCACTTTGATTCCTGTTTTCTAGATCCTTCTGTTCTAATTTTATCTGTTTCAAACAATATATGTATTTTGCCCATTTGGGGAAACTTTATTATTATTTTTTTACAATTTCCTTCTGCTAGTAAAATATTTAAATCAGAGTAGAGATATGCCAAGAATTCAGAGTGGTTCCCAGGCGTGCAACATTTGGCTATAGGCCAGATGAATAGATCAACACATTTAAAATGAATCTACTTTTCTTCTTTGCTCTTTTCTTTTGCACCCAACTCTAGGCATTTCCTCTTAGAGCATGCCAGAGTGTTTTTTTCTGTATCTTGGAATGATAGCTACTTTATTTTCTACAGATGTGGTTCAAGTGTCACATCTAAGGAAGGCCTATTTGAATAACAGAAATTAGATGCCCACCTATGTGGTCTAGATTTACACCGGTTTCCTCTTACTGCACTTACATTCTGTATGTATTGATTTTGTTTACCCACTTAAGTATTCAGTGTTTATAGCTAGCTAAGATCCATGAAAGCAGATATTTTTGTCTTCCCCATTAATCATTGTAGTCATAGTAGATAACCAGAAATATAGTACATACTCAATAAATATTGGTTGAAAAATAAAATCAGGGGCTGGGGAGATGACTCAGTGGTTAAGAGCAATATTTGTTCTTGCAAAGACCTAGATTCAATTCTCAGCACCCACATGGCAGCTCTATGACTCCAGTTACAGGGGGATTCAGTGCCTTCTTCTGACCTCCAGGGGCATTGCATGACATACATTCAGACAATATACTCAAACATATAACAATAATAAGTATTTTTTTTAGGAAAGAATAAGTGTATTTTAAAACTGATATCAATTTAAAGACAGAAATGAACTCTGGGAAAATAGTAAAAATGAAAATCAATGAGTAGAGTTTGGTATTATCCTAGCCTTGAAATGTTCCAGAAGGTAAACTCACTCTGAGACCCTGAGAATTTAGGTGTCATTCTCCCCCTTCCATTTCCTTATTTATTGATCATGAGCAAGCTAACTCTTCTGCACTAATTTCTGTATTATAAAATGTAGATGACAGAACTTCTAACATGACATTTTATGAACATTAAAAGAACTAATTCATACAAAGTGCTTAGTTCAGTGTTTGGCATATAGAAAGAATTCCACTAAGTGCTAATATTACTAATGTTATTAGAATCATCTCTATTGAGAGATGTATATATTATCATTCTGTCTTAGAAAGATGAGGTTAAATTATCCAATCAGTCTAATCTCCCATTGCCTTGATTCCAGATTCTCAAAGGAATTTTCCAGAGGTAGTTTTGCTTTAGTTTTTATCTACAGATAAGAGAAGAATAACCTGAGTTTTGCTTGAGAACTATGACTCTTAATTTTATTGTAGAAATAATAAATAGTTCTTTAATGAATTAGCTCATTCATCTCTCCATAAGGGGAAATTATCTGGACAAGCTATGCACACAGAGAATAATTTAGTTCCCTATTTAAAGATACATTTTTGCTAATTAATTAACATGGATCTTTATTCAAAGCCCCCATGAAGATAATTATTATCCTAAGATATTAATCTGCATTGGAGGTGTCAAGCCAAGCAGATTGGAGAGCAGATTGTTGACTTTCTGGATGATGAAAGTAGTCACTGTCTTAGGAGAGAGTAGCACCCATGTCCCAGGCAGACAGCATGTGATCTTCTTATTCTCCATATGCAGAGTTTCCTGCTCATTTGAATTTTCATAATCATGTATTGTCTTCCAGTTGCAGATGTTCATAAGAGAAGTGTTTGCCTTGGGTCTCATGAGTTTGCAAGTAGCAGGACCTGTGCTCAGTTACCATTTTTACTGTTAGTAAAGGCTTCTTACTCTATGTACACTTCATTCCAACAATATTAAATATGATACTGGTTGAAAAAATTTCCCTTCGAGGATGTCTCATTTGAAATATTTAATAGCTGGAGCTTCAAACAAAAGAGAACTTTGCAAAATCAAAGGATCATTAGTCAATCATATTTTTTAGTCTATACCTCACTGTCGCATACTTGTGTTCATTCCTTAAACAACATTGTTAGTGTATTGTGGATAATTCTTCATATTATTATGTTAAATTCAGCAACCTATGAGCTAATAGGTTCAATTGATGTGAAAGGAGAGCATGGTTAGTGTAAATTTAATAAGGTATTTCAGAAAATAAGCATTTAGTTACTGGAGTATCCAGGTTATAGTTTAGTCAATCAATTAATTTGGCCATTCGAATGTTTTTCCCCTGACCCATACTCCGTCTAAAAAGTTTGTACACTAACAGCAGATTTATTAGAAGTAAAATCTTACCATATACATAAGTAATACAGAAATGAAATTGCAAAGTCTTTAGCAAGACCGTAGAAGCTGAAATAATACAATCAAGTTGCTTTAAATGTTATGTTTAGCTTTTTTCTTTCTCCGAATCTTAGATTTGTGAGACTGAAGAATAGTTCGCTATATCCTAGGAACTCTCTTCCTCTCTGGCTACCTCTCTACTCTATTAAGCTTTGTGGTCCAGGTCTCTTGCTTGTATAGTTTCAGCACACCTTTTTAAATCTACAGTAAAGTACCTGAATCTTAAGAAACCAATCAAATACCATGGAAAGTGAATAAAAATGCAAATAAACTAAAAATGCAGAATTATACAGTAAAGAACATTATATTTTGAGACCAACCAGAGAAAAGAACCATGAATAGAAAGATTTAAAAGACTGTGGAAGGGACTGGGAAAAATCACAATAACAATGGCAAGAAAGTCTCAAGAACAGTGACGTGTATACACTTGCATATGATTTAGAAACAAAGCTTGGCCTAAGAATGCTTATGTTATGATACTGGAATTAAAATTAAATTTGAGGAAACTTTTAATTCTATTCGAACATTCATTCTTTCTTTTGTACTTCATTACAGTTTTCTTGATTCAGCTTCTGGTTTTCTCTTTTCACAGCCCCATTTCATTTCTGTTTTCCCTCTTTCCTTCCAGGCATTGGCCTTTTTGCAAAATACGGACTCGCAGTCTCCTTGAACCTCACTGAAGTAGTTGATCCTCTGCTCTGGCCACTCATTCCTTCCACTTAAAATCTGTGATCTCAGATTTTACTGTCCTCACTCTTGACATTAAGGTATTTCTCAAAAAATATCACCTGAGTTTATTTGCCTTGTAGATCTACATTATAACTGTGTAGGGATGGCTTGCATTTTTTATACTTCATTAGTTCTGTGGAGTTGAATGTTTGAATAGATACTTCAGAAGCATTTTCCACAACAGAAATTGGCTTCCTTGCACAGTCTTCAGTAGACTGTAAGACTTGGTTTTTGTCCCAATAACAGTTAAAGGGATTTATATGCCAAAGTTAGTGGAAAATAACCACAACCAGTGTTCTCCTAATGAAAGAAGGCAACATGAAGGAGTAGAAATCTGATTTTCAGATATAGACTGTCACTTAATTCTAAGATCTTAAGCAGGTTGGTTTCTAATTCAGTACTGAGATGGAATAAGCAATGTGGAATGTATATATTTGATACCTAACACATTGAGAGGCATTTGCTTTAAATGCAATGTTTTTGAGTAAAGCAAACATTTCTTAGTACAAATACTTTTCTGCTCTCTGTTCTTACTCATATTGTAACTTTCTTTTACAAAGACATATTTCCCCATAGGTTTGTCTGTTTTATGAAGTTTTTAGTGGATTGTCTTTGCAGACAACAATATTAGCCTATGAAGAAGCAGCTAGAAAGAAATTGAGATGTTTCAGATTATAGGAGTGATAAATATGGTCTCTACGAAACAAAAAGTTCTATTTCCTACCATTATGCCTTTTCAATGACAAAATCTTTGAAATACAGTAGATTCATTGTAGATCTTACTCCAAAAATTGTATATATTAAACCTATTCACAGTGTGGAAAGAAAAAGCTTAAAAATAAGCATTCCATAACACTACTAAGTGGCATTGCACTAACAAAAGTTAAAAATTCCTTTAGGTAGTCTGTCAGTGTAAGCAAATAACAAGTCCCCATGTCAGTCTGCTAATCACCACAGCTAATCAGTCCTGGCGTTCTCATGGTTCAGTGGCCAGCAATGGTGCAAATGGCCAGTCCTTGGTATTAAAGAGTTAAATACTCTTTAGTCCACACTTTGAAAAAAGTTTTGCGCCATGCCCTTTTAGACAATGACTAGCTGTTAAGCTCAAAACTAATTAACATTTCAAAAACTAGTGTTAATCAGTATTAGGAAGACTCTGGGGAAACACTTCCCTGCAGAGACCCTTTTCTTCTTTGCTTTAAAGCAATAACTTCTAAATTATTACTTTAATTTTAAGTTGTGTTTGGTACATACTAAACAAACCTAAAGATCAGTAAGCTAAAAGAAATAGAATACAGCTTGATTCCTTATTTCTTACATTTACTCATAGAAGCAAGTAAAACCAGGCAGATAGTGGTTGCTTCTAGAAACCATCTCTAATACCTGTGATAATCATGTTCTTTAATGTAGGTCCATAAAAACCCTATCCATCGAATGTATGAGCTGGCACAGCTTCATTCCCTACAGTTCCACTCTATTACTGCTGCTGCTATCTGAATATTTAGAAACATTTAGGTTCTACGAGATTAAAATAATCAGATTTAAAATGTTATATATAGGTTTGGGATGTGTCTTGGCGACTGAAATTTCTCTGATTGCTTCAATTTACATGTGAGGCACTCTGAGGCTCAATTTCAGAAAAGGAGATATAGGTAGACTTGAATTTAGAATGTCTGCTTAGGACGGTCATCACAGATGAGGATTTGATCAGATGATAGCAGCTAGATTAATTTTAATGGGGTATAAGAACTACACTAACTTATTATTTTCCTGAAGGACTTTTCATTACTTTCATTTCTAAGGCAGTAAGCATCCATGATAGACACAGAGCAGTATGTTTGATAGGCACTTGTAGACATGTTAAATTATATGCTTTTGTTCCACCCCTTGGTAACTGTGTCCTTGCAGCTAAGATCTTGAGAAGTTGTTCTTGGATTTTTGTTTTGTTTTCTGTCTTTGTGAAAGGAAAATAACACCTGCCTAGTGGTCACTGTGAGTGTGAGAAAAGAAAGTACATGTATCTTCTTTGACACATAGTGTTTAATAAAGCGCTAAAATAAGTAAGTGGTATTTGGATGACAAAGTCAGGACCAAATAGAAAGATCAGCTCCTATCATAAAACACTGAAGCTACAATATGCCTGTGGAACCACAGATACATTTGTGGGGTGTTTTTTCTTCCTGTGGCAGTTTTATCAAAGAAGCAGCATGGGACAATATAGGTATGAAGTGATGTGGTCCCTCTTACTTTGCCTTTAAAAAATGAAATAAGTGTTTTCAGAGAGTTCATGTGAAATACATAATCTGAGAAAGGACCTCATACCTGTGAGGATTTCAAATACTCACAGTGAGAGCGATGGAAGTCATCGCTGACATTTTTCTTCAACCTTACGGGATGTATCTCACAAGCTGAGTAACAAATATAATCTTGAAGGCTGTAATGATCTGAGGTTGTGCAGAAAATGATACTGAAGACTTCTGCTTTGGCACATGGAGCTCATCTTAAAGTCCTCTGTGAATTGCCTCTCTTCCTGGCAGTCAGAGGCTCTGCATTGACAGAATGTAACCTTCAGGGCTTACTGTAGATTTTTACACTAATGATATCCAGTCCAAATAGTTTAAAAGAATATTTGGTTTGGCCTCCAAAATCAAAATGCTGTTTCCCCTAAATCAACCTTATTACTACATGAATAGGACTTTTTGGATTTAGAATAGATAAGGTAAGCTCAGAATTTCCTCAATCAATAGTTAAAGGTATTTTTCCAGTAACTTTATACTAAGTAGTGAAATGAATAAAACAGGCAAAAGAAAACAGGAAAGAGTAGAGCCAAATTACTCCACATCTCTCTTCTTTCATTCTAGCAACTATAAGAGGAAAAACAATTCCAAGGTGATATTCCTTTCTGGCTTTGCATGGGATTGACTGTCCAGGGCGTCCTGTGCTTTGTGTAGAAGCAACAATGAAGGAGTCTCTAAACACTTAGTTTCTGTTTACCTTCTTCATCTGAACACTTTAGGAGTAGATTTCCCATGTATGATGACTGGAAGGCCAAGAAAGATGGAGATTAGCAAAAGATGCCTATTCTTCTAGTTGAAATGCTATGTTTCATACAAAAGTAGTGTCGGGTAAATTTGTCTCTTAATGCACTGATAGTAAACAAATTTAGCCAAGAACAGACAGATAAACTTGAAGCTGGAAAGAATTTTATGGAGATTCTATGACTATAAGCCCAAAAATTGTTGGAAAAAATGATGCTTAGGTTGTGTGCAATTTTGTGCAGATTTTAAAAAGTTAGATATTATCTATTTCTATTTTTGGAGACGACATCTTGCTATGTACGTTGAATGGCATTAAACTCATCAACCTTCTTCAGTTTTCTGGATCCTAAGATTACAGTTGTGTGCTACTATATATATATATATATATATAATATATATATATTATATATATATATTATATATATATATATATAATATAGTATTAAAAGTAACTGTGTATGTCAAGTATATCTTTTGGGAAATGTAAATTATGTGCATGTCTCATGAAGGAACAGTTTCATATATAGTAAAAATAATTAATGAACCAATGGTTAAGGTTATATTTCAACAGAAAGCGACGAAGCTGGGGGAAGGAGACTTTCCTCTTTACAATGCATACCTGTAAGGGATCTCCCAGTGTCCGTACAATGTCCCTCTTTCTGTATATACATTCTTGCTTTTATATATGTCTAGTGTGGCAGAGACCATGACTGAGACCACATAACTTTACAGCGTGCCATTCAAATGGAAACATAGAGCTTGGTAGTAGCCCAGCCTGCGTTAGACAGTTCTTCATAGGAGTATAAGTCTGCATACTGATATTCTTGAATCCAGAGAAGAGGGAAAATAAAATGTCATAGAAAATTATCTGTAAAGATAATCACATCACAGTTGACACTATAGTTGCTTTGTTCTAGTAGTGTTTTTTTGACAATGCCTCACTATGTTATCCAGGGTGGCCTCAAACTGTGTGTCCACATCACTTCCCCAAATGCTAGCTTAAATGTGTGCATTATTATGTCTGGTTTTCAAAGGTTTTCTTAAGAAACACAATTTCAATATAAATCTTGGAATTTTTCTACATAATATAAGCAAAATATTTGGTTACTGTGATATATTTTAAATATGCTCATAATTTGGTCTACAGAGATGAATGCAAACTATTGCTACCAGCAATCACACAAGAGTGATCCAATAGAGACGTATAGAAATGAAGATTTCCCCAGTAGCAAAGCTGCTAGAACAAAAACCAGACAGAAATGCTGCCAGTGCCCTGCTGAAAATATCCTAAGATTCTCTCCTTGTTATCTAGGCAGTAGAAGAAGGCAAGAAAAAAGAAAAAGGAAAATGGTTATGTTATAGCAAGTCCCCCCCCCAAAAGAAAGTGGAATAAAAATCTTTCTATTATGCCCCAGATCTAGTGGGTCATAGCATAAATACCTATGATCCTGGCACTTACGAGGCTAAGGCAGGTTCATTGTGAGCTTAAGGCCTATGTTGATTGTATAATGAGTTCCCTCCACTCTAGACTACATAGTGATAGCCTGTCTTAAAAAAATCTAATAACAGGAAATATGTACTCATCTTTATAAACATATTCAGTAAAGCAGGTTAGGATACCTTCTCTCAATTAAGTAATGTAATTACATTATATGTTTAAAGACCATGCAGTACAAAGCCCTTCTTCTCTTTCATTGTTTTCCTTAAATTTTAATTTTTTAACCATTTGCTGTTTCATATTCAATTAACGAGTGGATAGCTACATTGAGGAGTTAATTTGCCTAGAAGTTCATTTAGCTTGTGACATTCTGAAAAAAAAACTTAATTTTTTTCAATTTATAAATGATTATCTTTGACCATCTAGTAATATATTGGAATCAATTTGATTATGCAATTTTACACAAAAACTTGTGTGCCTTTTGTTCTTCATAGAACAATGCTACCCTCCCTAATGTTGCAGAAGGTTGATGTGATGTTTGTGACCCATGGATGGACATGCACAGAGTCGTTAACTGGTGGAGGAGGTTCGCCAAGAAAAACCTCTAGCGGCTTTGATAAATGCTATGATGATTAAGTATGTGACATTGTTCCCATTTATTCGCTTCTGCATCAATCAGTGCCTCAAGTCAGTCTGATGCAATGGGCTACTCTAGATGTGGTCTTCTGAATAAGACAGAGTGTTAAAATGAGGTCATGACCACTTTTCATGGTATTTTTTGCTTGGCTACATTCCAGCTCCTCTAATTAAAGTCTGTCTTTCTAAGACGCCTTTACAGTTTTAATTGGGTATGTTATTTCTTCTGAATTGCATGGAATTGTTATTCACTGTCATAAGTAGTAGCTGTATTTCACCACAGAGGTAAGCACATTTTATCATAGGAATCAAAGGAAGAGAAACATGAATATAACTTTTTGAGAGCACCTTGCAATGCTCTGAGTTCTTTGGAAAAGAGCACTAAAATGGAAAATAATAGTGTTCTTAAAAAGTAAAGTATAGCTATTATCATTTTTGAAAGAAGAACTGGAGATTACAAATGTGTTTTCTAGAACAATGCAGGAAAAGTTATTTTACTGTTACAGAAAAGGGCATAAATATAGTTATTATTTAAAGATTTAATGAAGAATATTGTCTCTGTGAAGTCCCTCTGCTGTCTGTGTTTAGGGACAGTTATTGAAGACTTTATCTTTCTGAAGAGAAATTTTGGCAACTATGCTTGTCTCATAGTGTGAGAAGTCTTCTACTAGTGCTCCTCAGTTGAGAGACTAGCTAAGGTTTTATTTACAGTTAATTTTCTCTCTTTCTTCTGTACAGATTGACAGTCAATATTGAACAAATGTACTTCTAAGCAAATGATAAGTTTCCACATCACACTGAGCTTTTGCTAGCCTGTTTTTCATTTCCTTAATTGATTGGTTGAGTCACACCTCCTACAGGAGAACACTAACACATCCACATAGACACACAAAGTAAGTCTTTCCAGAGTAGTGGTCAGATAAAGGGAAGAAAGAAATTGATTTCTGTTACAGTCATAATAATCCATGAAGTTATTGGTTATTTTACATGGATTTATATTTTTAGAAACAAGAAATTAGGCTGATTTAGCAGGATACAGTAGAATAGAATGCAGTAAGAGTAAGACTGAAAACAGAAAAACAGGAGTAGATGAAAATCTGGAAGCTATGATTGAATTCCATGATAAATTGTACATTTACAGGTTTAAACTCAAGTTGATTTTAGGCATTTCAGACATTAACACAAAAACAAATAGTTCATTGTTTCTCTAAGATAAAACACAGATTATTAAATTATTCTTGGAAATTATTTGGGATATGTTTGTGTTTAGAGATTCCTGCAAAGAAAATACTGTACAACTGAAAACCAGCCTTTTAAGTAACTTCACAGAAGACAGAATCATTTTCACTGTGCTGCTCTATGCAAATATGCTAATAAAGTTGTACAATATTGGACAAAGCAAATAATCTAGTAGAATAAGTTTGTTCATGTCTAGAAAGCTGCATTCACTGTAACTTACTTTTGTTCCTTGCCCGCCTAATTACTAAGCTCATAAATCTTGCTTCATATTCTCCACTGTTAGATACTGTATTATGGAAGTCAGCAAAATACTGTTTATTCAGTAACATGAGGACAGTGACACATGACCGAACTGTCTTAATCTGTAAATTGCATGTATTTATGTAAAGAAATGTTGCTTGTATATAAAATATCCAAAGTAAAAAGTCTACTTTGGAAGTTTCTATCTCTGTATCCTGTTTTCTTTTACTTTGTTACTCTTATAACTTACAATATCTTGAAAAATATGTGCAAACATGCTCATTGTCCTCCTTTCTTAGAAGAACTGAACAGAACTGAATTAATCATAATTGTTGGAGTTATTCACTTATTTATTCATAGAATGATCTCATTATATAACCCAGACTGGCCTCCAAGTTATGATTCTCTTCCTCATTTTCTAGAGTGATAATGGGATAACATGTACACCAACATGCCCAGCTAATCCTCACTCTTAACACTTTTGTCTTTGCGTGGTCTTCATCTTCAGCCAAGATATAATGAATTTCCTAAATCTCTTGTCAAACTCTATATCTAAAATGTTAAAAATAAGTTCTATTAACTAGCTCTTTTTCTTAACACCTTCCTGCTTTCCTCAGAAGCAGGTGCACACTATCCTAAATTCTGAGAGTATTCCCTTGCATAAATCTCACATAAACATATATACATGTTTGAACAGGACTTTTAACCTAAAATTTAGTTTCAACTTTATAAAATGTCTTTATGCTAAATGTAATACACTTTGGCCATTTTTATTTTCAGTAAAGATTTATATTATTTTTATTTATTTGTTTGTTAATTTATTTGTGTGTGTGTGTTTGTGTGTATGTGTGTATGTGTGTGTCTGTGTGTCTGTGTATGTGTGCAGGTGCCTAAGGAGACCAGAAGAGGGAGTTGGATGCTTTAGATCTGGAATTACAGATAGCTGTGAGCTGTCCAATGTGGGTACCAAGAACTGAACTCTGGTTCTCAATAGGAGCAGCAAGCACCCTTCACTGTTGAACTATCTCTCTAGTCCCATTGGCCATTTCTTACTTTCAAGTTTGATCTCTCCAAAATATAACAAGAAGCTGAGTAACTTCCTATAAAGTGTAGTAATCTGTTATGCAAATATATCCGCTAATTTTTTTCTTAATTTTCCTTTGAGTACAAATTTTCAAAATTTTGCTTTTACTAACAGTGGTCCAGTGTGTAGTTTTGCTTACAACTTCAAGTGTAAATGTGTGAGAGTTTCTCTTGGATATGCACCTAGGAATAGAATTTCTGGGTCATAAGTCATTGTTACCATTGCAAGGCAGAAATAAGTTATGTCAAGTTTTAATTCCCAATAGCCATACTTATGACACACTTTCATTCAGCACTTTCCCTCTAATGACCAAATGAGTTGCTAACCAAACAAATTACTATGAAATGTTTATTTTCAGTGACATTTTATTAATCATTTTATGGTTTATTGCATTTCCGTAAACTGAAGCATACTTTTCTTTGCATTATAAAATTATTTTGTTAAATTTTAATGGATATAACTAACTGAAGTAAATTAGCAGATTAAGAATTTAGTTTTGATTTGTTTTAGACATGGTCTTGCAATGGTACCCAAACTTTTTTTGATCCTCTCAGCCTCCTGAGAAATCTCAATTTCTGAAGTCTGTAGAAATGTCCTAATGTTGTTGGTGATATGTTGTTCGTAAGGAATAAACACTTTTAATTTGAAAGTATAGATTCAAGGAAGCCAATAAGATGTCACAAAAATATGGGGTACAACTTTGCTTATCCTTAACAAAAGATGTTTCCCTATTTATTCTTTCATCTGAATATGATGACTCCTACTGTATGTTGGGCACAAAGGAAAGCTGCTAAACGACTGGGATGCAATTATGAAGACCACTTGGTTTTCCTTTAAAAACTGCAATTAGCACAAACCTTAACCCAACAATTGTGAAGTGGTTCAGCAGTTGTGGAATCACATTTAAAAGTTTAATTTGCAAATATTGTTCATTATAAGTAGAATACTTTGTATTATGGGAAAAATGTGGCTACTGAATAAAGCAGGACAAATATACATAAATTGTAATTAACACATGCTCAGCCTGAAGGAACTTGCCACTAAGCCTGAGTAATTTCCAGAGCCCACATGGTGGAAAAAGAGAACCCATTCTTACAATTTGGCCTCTGACCTCCATGTGTGTACTGTGGCACACACATACCTATCCATGATAAATAAATCAATAAACATAATGAATTAAAATAAAAGCAGATGATTGTCACACAATAATTTTTTTAAATGTTAACATATTATTTGAAAGTACGTGTTATGGTATGAAATCAGTAACTACTTCCTCTAGTTAGATACAGAGTCAAATACATTTCTATTTCTCATTTACTGATCATATTTCAACTGAGAGTAATTTAACTCTTTAAACAGAAGAAATGCAATAAAACAATGTGCTATACTACCCACTGGACAAAAAATGAGTCAAATATGCATTTGGGGTAAGAAATTCTTTGTAAATAAACATATGTATGAAAAGTCTAAAGTTAGAAAGCAAACCACTAAGTAAAGACAGAATGAAGACATAAGCAATACAAATACGTCAGAAAATATTAATATTCACATATTTACTTTCTTTTATTATTAATGAAAGTCTATGTAGGAAGTTTCCTTGGCCTGGGAAGAATAGTCTCATCATATGCTCCCTGACTCCTCCATATGCTGCATACTCCTAAGGACACATTATATAGTGAGTATCTGTTTGCTATAAATTGATGGGGCTTTAGCAACCTGAGGTGAAAACAGAGGGGGCTACAATACTCACTTCATTACCCTGTTGCCATCTTGGATTTCCCATGTTGTTTTATATATTGATTTGACATCTAGTACATCTATTTTTACACTACTGATATAGGCTCTTATACCAAATGCCTCTTTTCACTCTGCTTAGCTATTCTCCTAGGTATTTTTAACTAGATATAAAGGTAGGGGATTGTAATCCATTGTCTAGTTAGGATTATAATTTATCTTATGACAGGCATCCTTTACTTGGTAAAAGCATCTAACCACATGCCCACCATTAATACCTCCTAAATTATCTCTACACAAAAGTGGAAAAGCCCACACTCAGCATTATAATTGGAACACAAAAGTGTGGTTTTATGCATTTGAAGCCATACTGACTGGTTCATGCTATTTTATTATGCACTTGGCTGTCAGTCTTATTCTTGTTCACTGCAGTGATCAGCTTGTTCCATGATGCCCACCCCCTTATGTCTGGCCCAGTATCTGAGCCAAGAACTATGGGCACCCATGGGGTGAACTTGGCAGCTGTGAGACCCAGATGCTGAACTCCAGTATGTAATTTTCAGGCAGCAGCATCTGGGTGTTTGGTTGGCCTTTTATCTGGCTTATGTTGTCTGTCAGGGTAGCTATAGAAAGTCTGTGAACCTGGCACAGAATTCATCTCTTCAACAGAGAACCTATCTAGTCCATAAAAATTGTCACTTCTTATTTATCCTCATTTGGTGATGTACAGTTGTCCTCTATGGTACATCTGGATGAGAAATCTTAGTGGAATTTTCTGGCATTCACCTTAGACATTTAATCTTCTCAGATGTTCTTCCTCTCACTTCTTTGCCCAGTCAAGTGTTACTTATTTTCTACTTGTGTGCTGTGGTCCTAGGTTCACTCTTATCTCACATTTCTACTGTGAATCAGAATGTGTAATAAAATGATTCAGTGGCTGGTACATGTGTGCATGAGCCATTTCCTTGTGATCAGATCCCTAGGGCTCTATGGTTTCTGGCTTTAATTTCAAAGAACAACTGTTCAATATATAGTTCATATCTAATATACCATACTCATTGCTTGAACCAAAGAACAATATCATTGACGTTAATACAGGATATATGTTTTAATCAGAATACAAATATAGCATACCTATGCTTAGTACACTACTTCAGAGCGCATAGAATGCCTTTTCTTTTTTATGTCTCTTCAAAACCAAATCACATGAGTTAAAAAAATGTTTTACTAACTTAGTTCTGTCCTGGGTTGTATCTCAGAGAATTAAAAAGGAAAACTTATGCTTTTACTGAGAAATTACAAGGATATTGTTCATTGAGAATATAATTTTTCCCCATATTTGAAATCCACATTTTTTCTATTTTTAAAACAACAAAAGGAAGAATACATTTAAAATATGCTTACCAAGAAAATGTGAGAAATTATTAAAGTTGGATAGTATAACAATCATTATTAGATTATGGAAATTTGATTTTATTTGTTTTCTATGATCTAACTTAAGAAATATAAAAAATAACATGGACACACAGTTGTCCTTGATGTGACAGCCGAACTCCCCACACTGTGTGTCACATCTTTCCTACTGACAAGTGCTTACAGTCTTGTTCATTAATTTTATCACTAACATAAACTTTTAATATGCATACGATCAGAATATAGGACTTTGAGGGCATCTTAAAGTGACTGTAACCTGTAATTACTGTTCCTGTACTTGATTATAATAATCTGATTGCAATTATTCAGTGATTTTAATACAAGCCTCAAGCTACATAACAATAATTCAAGTGCAATGACTGGGAACATGTTTCTGTTTGGTTGTAAAATGATGTTTTAATCCATAGTGATTCAAAAACCTGACTATAGTCCTGTTCAGGTACTTACAGCACATTTATATTCTCAAATAAAATAACATTTTGAAATATATAACAAAATTGCATATAAGTCAAAATAGATAATTATCAGGAATTCTTCAATCAAAAATAATCAAGGAATGATTTTTATGTTGGAAAAATTCACTTCTGTAACTATATACTTAAAAATTACAAATGGAAGTGAAGGCAGGAGAGATGGAATCAGCCAGGTGATGCATCCCATCTACTACAGCACATTAATGAGATCCTGGGTATTTCTACTGAATGACAATACTTTAAGAGGCTTAAAGAATAAATAATAATATATAATTTATTCCATAGAAAAGTTTCTTGAATCAAAACTCAAGGACAATATTTCATGAGGGAATAATTTCAAATTGCAAGAGGCAAGCTGAAGTGTCAAGGACAGAATTAAACTGTCAATTAGTTTTAAGGAAACTTCTCTAGGAAAGAGCAAATTTTTGAGAGTGTGGTGGACCATGTCTTTAATCCCAGTACACAGGAAACAAAGCAGGTTGATCTCTATGAATTTAAGACTGGCCTAATCTCTATCTTAGGGCTACATAATGAGACTCTGGCTTAAAATTAGAAAACAACAACAAAAAACAAGTCTTTGGAGAGAAAACATATATTAATTATGAAATTTAGCAATACTCTGTTTTTGATTTAGGTATTTGCTTTTGTTCCTTTTCCTCTTATTTTAAATATCACAACAAATAAGCTGCAGTTCTGAATCTAAAACAGGAAATGTAGACCACTAAATAATGCTCTCAGATCATTCATCCACAGTAAAGTGGTTCTTTTGCCATTACCCTTCGTTGCTTCCCAGAAGTTGAAGTTAAGACCCTGTTGCTGAACACACCACACACTTAAGACACAGGATTTGGAGTAATTCAACAGATCTTCAAACCTCCTTACTGAGGACCAACTCTGATAGAATCAGAAGGTGCTTCTCAAGTTTCCAAGGGAGAAAAGCAACCAATAGTTCTATCCAGCTGTAAAGCATATGAACCACAAAAATGAAATGTTTAGCAAGCAAGATATTTCCAATAGTTTATCTTGGGAGAAGCCAACATCTCTCTAATAAGGCCCTAATGGTACTTAAGGCATGCTCAATAGGAAGGAATTCATGCTCAGTGCTATAAGTCTACCCAACTACCTGTGGCTAGAGGGGTCATAGTCTCTAGAGTAGAATCTACTATTGCCATGTTTATAAACTTATATATTTTCTAACTGTATTCTAAATACTTTCAAGTCTTCTATGCACAAATAAGTGTAGATACCATTTCTCATTAAAGAAGTTGCTTTCTGTTACAGAAGGAGAATTTTACAGAGATCCACAATTGTTCAAATGCAGAGAATAAACGACCATGGGATGCACACCCCAATTGCTACATCTACAGTGCAACATCTGTACCTAAGGTTCAGGCAACACTGTAGAAGAGGGGCAGTAAACTGTAAGAGCCAGAGGACCAAGAATGCTTCTTGCTAGTGCTTCTAGACATGACAGGGAAGCTGTACTCTGGGAATCCTATCAATGCAGGTGCCTAAACAAGTCCTGCACAATGACAACAGCAGTTGACATGTAAAATTTCACAAGGTCCCATCCCCAGATGAAGAGCTATGGTCAATCAATGGATTCTGAGTGAGGGAGAATCAGTTTTATCCAGGGACAAGCTAAGCTCCCTGATAGTTTATATAGTCCCAAGTGGTTAATCCTAAAAACATGCACACACACACACACACACACACACACACACACACACACACATATATATATATATATATATATATATATATATATATATATGCATTCAACGATATGTAACAATAATTGAAGAAAAAGAAGTCATGAATTTGAAAGGGAGTGTGGGAACAGGGGAGTAACTGAATGTGAGAGAGGGGTGGATATGTAAATACAGTACTCAAGTATGAATGCCTCAAAAAATTTAAATCATATAAAAAGGTAATTTTCTAAGAATAACTCAGGACTTTAGTAAATATTTGTAGACAATTGACTATTATCCTATCTTTTCATGCTGTAGGAACAACTCATCATATGCTCACCATAAGCAGCTGGCAATTTTTTTAAACTATATTACCAATTAATGATATTACCAATCAATGTGGTTCCTTTCCCTTCTCAGTGTTTGGAGTATGTCTTGCCACTTTGGTCTCAGTGTCAAATTATCTCTATAGTTTTGATCAAATAGAGATGTAGCTACTTGGGATTTTACTAGCTAACTCTTCTTTAGGAGTATACACATTGCCTGGTTCCAAACAGGCTTTGAAAGGGTAAGGTTTCAAAAGAACAGAATTCATTTTTTGTCTATTTTCTTTTACTGTCACTAAAAAAGAAAGAAAATGAGAAAATATATAGGTCACAGGACTGCCAAACAAATGAAAAATGCTTATCAATTCCTAATTGTTGTCTATCTTCCAAGTTGATTGTCTCTAGGAAGGAGATGGCCTGTAAACTGCTCAGGGAGCCTAAGTATTCAAAGATCAATTTGTAAATGTCAGTTGATAAAGTTTAGAATACTGAAGCTCAGGAAGCTCCTGCTGATGACTTCCATTATCTGAAGCCTCTTTTCAACATGGGATACATCAAGGTAAATATCAGCACGTAGATCTTTCTGTATATCAGGTCCACAGTTCTAATTCAGCCTGAATAAGGGTTAATTCTTAATGGAAAATAAGCTTTGGGGAATTGATGACTTGAAATTTATAATAAATCCCTAGAAAAGTATTTACAATATACTGAAAATTTAGTCTCAGCTCATAAAGATTAGTTCATTTAGTAGAAACAAATCACCGCTAACCACAGGATTTTGTTGTAGAAGGGGACTAGGTGTCAAATAATAAGTGTTCACCTAGAAACCTGAAGTGACAAGTAATTTTCTTAAAAATGTATAATATCTAGACATTACATGTGAGTGTGTGCCTGTGTGAGTTTATATGAATTCAGGAGCCCAAGATAGCTAGAAGAGAGTATTGGATCCTCTGGAGCTAGAGTTACCACAGGAGCAGTAAGTGCCCTTAACTTTCAAGCCATCTTTCTAGCTCTTGAAATAATTTTCAATTTCAAATTTTGAGTCAATGGAATAACATGGCAATTAAAAGTTTTCTGGTATCTTGTTTAAGATACTATTTCTGATTTCTTACTCACATCTCAGGATGAAATGAATGTATATATTACCTTGGATGCAAAGCACATAAAAAGTAGTAATAGGGAAAAAACAGTCTAATCAAAATGTGCTTGATTTGCACTTCCTAAAAAATAAAACATATATGAAACTATTTTAAATACAAATATAATTTACTTTTTGGAATTCATCATAATTTCCTTTTTACTACAGGGTAAAATTTAGAAAAATTGTAAAATTTTGCCTTTTTCTTCTTTGAAAGATGCCACAAGGCAGAACATCCACACTACTTTCCTAATCCCAAAATAAATCTAGGAAAATGAAAGCATACTAATGGGGGACCATTACTTTATTTTATACTATTACCTTAAGACATTCTCAAGAAAGACAAATGTAGAGACCAATCAACTGCAATGTATTTGACTCTACTGACTAGCTGTGCATCTTTAAATATTAATCTCACCCAAGCCTTTTCTTACCATCACACTTTAATAGACTGGTTTTTATTAATCTCAAGTGGTTAAAATTTCCAATAGTGCATCAAAGTCAATAAAAGGAATGGATATATGACCCCACTTTCAAATTTCTAAAGATTTTTTTTTTTTTTACAAATCATTAACCTAGGTGAACATCTTATCTGTACTTCCACAATTCTTTTGTCCAATGACATTTGGTTAATATGCAGCAAATGGATGCTTCTCTTATAACAATAAGTTGTTGGTCCCAATTGTATATCAGTGTGTAGGAAGCCACATTCTCACTGACCACAGCCACTGCACATCAGGTTCTTCCTTTCCTTTTCTGTTAAGAACAAACTCATGTTTGTTTTATTGTCAGCATCTTTGGCATGGAAAGTTATAATACCCAACTCTATTTCAACAGGTATTTCTTATATTACCTCGCTAAGTTGATGCACCTGCACATTTTTGTCTGCTTGCAAAAATTAGATTTTTTGTAAACATTTTATTTAATTTGTGTGTATTTCATGCAGATCTTAATATCTTTATACCCCTTCCCCAGCGGCACCCTTCCATACCCCCCACAATGATTTTTTTGCATTCTGTCATTTGTCTTAAAGCCTACTGAGTCAAGTTAGTGTTCCCAGATCTTCTTCAGTTCACCCACTGAGGTCTAGTCAGTTTATCTAGAGACCCTCCCTTTAAGAAGATCAGCTCCCCCTCACACAGCAGGAATCAGCTGACAATAGCTCTTTAGCTAAAATTAGGGTCTGCTGCCCATCTCTAAGGGCCTGCTACCCACAGTTCTTTGCTGGGATTTGTCTGCTTGAGTTTGCATGGTTCTTCTGCATGCTGACCCCAATGTTGTATGTTCATATAGCCAAGGTCCCACGAGACTGTGGGACTGTATTTCGATATGGCCATACACCTTCTCCCTGGCTCTTATAATCTCTCTGCCTACTATTCTGCAATGGTCCCTGAACCCTGGGTAGGTGGAGTTTAATATAGGAGTCTTGTCCAAGGACCCACACTCTGCTGTTTCTTATTCTCTATTCTTTGGCCATTTGTATCCTTTTGTTGCCATGGCCCTCTGTTGCATGAAGTCGCTTCGGTGATGAGAACTGAGTGATGCATTAGTGTTCTCTATACCCCTCATTCTACTATGTTTTGGAAGACTTAGATGTAGAGGCTACATTGTAGATATGTCACTTGGGTTTAGGCAATTCACAGAAAATCTCTGTGGTTGAGGAATTGTGGAACTCTGTAATAACCTATGAGTGGCAAGAAGCTTCTTTGATGAGTGGTGACTAGGATACTTGTCTTGTAAAAATAAGAATCCTTATTTTGCTCATCGTAAGAAATCATATTTGCTAAGATGTGACAGTTTTGGAGTTTTCTCTAAGATCTATGAGCTCTCCAGTCATGTGTATTTGTCTGTGTTCACAGTGCCACAAATGTTCCATACCATCAAGTGGGCTTTAAGTCCAATTAGATAGCTGTTGATTACCTCTGAGATAAGTGCCACTAATGTCCCAATACAGTTATTTGTGGCAGGCATTGTTGTGGTCATTAGACCTTAAAGCTGGGGTTGGACCATTGATTGATGTTCTCTCTTAGTATCTTGAATAGTGCTATCAAAACTATGCGAGTTACCTTTACGAAAAGTGACTTCCAAGTCAGTTCCAACTCCATTGCTCCAAATTCTGTCCCCAAAGTATGTCCTGTCTTCAGCAATAGGGTCTTGCCTTCCATTTGTGGGCGACAATTAAGGGTTGTGGCTACAACCTGTGTAACTTTGGGAGTATATTGGGCTACTCTTGACAACAAATCAAAGGAAGGTTTCGCCTGTCTGGCACTGTTTCTTGTTATGTAGCCTTTAGCTATACAGATGGATGACATGCAGAGATATTGCATGTTTAACTTGCCTGTTCACTTTTAAACTAATAAGAGTGCCTTTGTTTTTTTACACTAGCTAGGTATTATTTATCTCTCTTCTCTCTCCCCCATCTAACCCTCCCTCCCTGCCCACCCCAGTTAAAGTATCCCATTTCCTCCATTTCTCACTTGATAAGACCCACTTCCTATGGTTTCCCTTCTCTTGAGCTCCTTATTCCTTTTTACTCCCATATTTTCTTATATAACTCTCACTTTCCCATTTCCATTTAATTATACACATTTTCTAAGTTCTCCCTTCATAACACTTGCCTACTACTGTTCTTCTCTCTTAGGTTCCTTCCTTCCTTTTACCTCCCTAATTCCT
The DNA here is from genome assembly GCA_035773235.1 of Eospalax fontanierii. Taxonomy (NCBI): domain Eukaryota; kingdom Metazoa; phylum Chordata; class Mammalia; order Rodentia; family Spalacidae; genus Eospalax; species Eospalax fontanierii. Next base: position 45,644,729 of record CM069527.1, read on the forward strand.
TTCCATTTTCTTAGCTTTAACAGTTACATCAGGATACATACTCACATACAAATATTTGAGGCTAGGATCCACAAATAAGGAAGAACATTTGTCATTTCTTTTCTGATTCTGTGTTATATAACTTAATATAACAGCTTCTAGTGCCATCCATTTACCTGCATATTTTACTATTTTGTCTTTCTTTACTAGTGAACAGAACTCCATTGTGAAAATGCACCATGTTTTCATTATCCACATTTTAATTGATGGACACTTAGATTGTCTGAGAAGTAGCCACAGATACTGTGTAAATGAGGGAGTATGGCTACTTCCAAATAAAACTTTATTTAACAAAAAGTTTAGGTTTAATTTGGCCCTCAGACCATAGTTTTCCAACTCTTGGCTTACAGAAAATATTGTCTGTTGGGGGTAAATAATTCTTCTTCATATGCAATGGAGTCTTTATTAAAACCTAAAAGCAAATATAAAAACCCCAAGTTAAATCTAAGGTAAAAGAAGAAAGGAATGAATGAAGGTCAGGTATGTGGGGAACAGATCACATGAAGTGGGCATTTACATGTGTACAAAGTGATAAATGATTTTATAATGGTGGTTTGAATTAAGGCTAGCCCTGTATCAACATGAACAGAATTTTATACATAATAAGACTTATGTGATTTTAGCCTGTGTTGTATAAATACATTTCATTGAAATCTCAGACATGTTTAATACTTTACAGAAGATATATTCATTGAAGACTTATACTTAGATGTTTCCATTGAATTATAGTTAATCACAAATAGTGATTTAAAATAATCTTATAAAATAATGTTGATATGGCTTGCTCTAAAGACATTTGCATTCACATTACTTTGCAATGCCTCCGGCCTTGCTGAATCAGCCACAATTTTGTCATGTTTTGCCTTAAAGAACATGACAAGATCACAAACTCAATTCTGAAACTTGCCCAAGTCTAGTGCTTTAATATTGAATAGATGTGAATCTATTAGAAATGAGAATTCAGGAAATGTATGAAATTGTGAGCTACTCTTTTTATTTATAACACTTACTTATACATTTTAAGTGTAAAAGAACAAACATTTTATGTACTATAGTTATACTAGAAGTTTCATATTTTAATATAAAATAAACAATGAATGATAAATACACATTCTATCATCATGTACCAATACAAGGTAACAAGATTAGCAATTTCAAAAATAGGCCAAAATTAGTATCTATAGTAAATTGAGTTTGATAATAGATAACAAATAAATGAGTTCCTTTTTTCAGTTGTTAATGCATAGTAGTTAGCATTAAAGACCAATATCCAATAAAATCACTCAAAATCATGGAATATGTTGAAATGTTCTAAAATGTACAGGAAATTTTTGTCACATATAATCCCCCTACTATACAATAACACACCAGAATTTCTTACCTCTGTTTACCAGTAACCTCATGATCAATCTGATCACTAAACAGTTGATGAACAATTAGTTTGTTTTCATTTTGTGACTATTGTGAGCAGAATTGCAATGAGCAAGGCAGTTTAGATGTCTCTTCAATATACTGAGTTCTTTTTCTACAGTATATTTTAATTGACTTTTTGTGCATTTCATACATATTAATCATTTTTAGACCCCAGCCCCCACCCATACACTCCATAGACCCCCATTGGATTTCGTGCATTCTGTCATCTATGTTGCGGTCTATTGAGTCAAGTTTGTGTACCCAGATGTCCCTCAGAGATGTCCCTCGGTGTAATTTCATCCACTGGAATTTAGCCAGTTCATCTGGAGACAGTCCCTTAAACATCAGCTCTCCCTCATCCAGAAATAATCAGCTACCAATACTTTCTTGGCTAAGGCTGGAGACTCCTGACCTCACCCCTACACTGAATTTTTGTCAGATTCTGTTTGTATGAGTCATGAATGATGACATCATTGTTGTAATTTCCCATGAGCAAGTTCCCAGAGGCCAGGAAGACTGTTTTCTTAGGATAATGAATCATTCCTGGCTCTTAAAATAATTCCTCTTCCACAATAGTCCCCAAGCCCGTGGTGGGTGAGGTTTAATGTAGGAGTCCTATCCTGGGACATGCACTCCACAAACTCTTATTCTTTGCACTTTGTCCAGTTGTTGTGACCTTCTTTGTGCATCCTACTCTGTTGCATGAGGAAGCTTTGCTGGTAAGAGTTGAGAAATGCATTAGTATTCCTTTTACCTCTTGTTCTACCATGTTCCATGAGCCTTAGATGTAGAGGTTACATTGTAGATATGTCATTTAGGACTGGGTGTTACTCAAACACTTGTTTTCTGTGAATGATCAGTTGTGAACCTCTGTAATTATCTCCATCTGTTGCAAAAGAAAACATCTTTGATGAGTGGTGAATGGTATAATTGTCTGTAAATAAAAAGATTCATATTTAACATAAAGGAAGAAATTCCATTTTTCTAGGGATATAACAAAGAGTTTTCTCTAGTCTTTCCAGCCATGTGTACTTGGCAATATTTACAGTACCAAACATGAGTTGCCTCCCATCAAGAGGGCTTTAAGTCCAATTAGATAGTTGGTAATTACACCCCCACACTGAAAGTGCCACTACTTCACAGATATAGTTTACTGTGCTGTCATTATTGTGGTTATTCAGCTTTAAAGCTGGGGTTGGATCATTGATTTTCTTTCTTAGCACTTTGAATGTTATACTAAGTGAAGTAACAGACTTATAAAAACAGGTGACACATATTCTCTTTTATTTGTGGATCATAGCACCAAATCCATATATATATATATATATATATACACATACATGTATGTATGTATCCTGATGTCACCATAGGAGCCAGGAATGGAAAGGAACCATAGAGGTAACAGGAAAGAAAGAGCCTGAGAGAGGGATAGTGGGAGACACATGGTCTCAAGGGGGAAGATGGGATTATTCAACTGGGAAGGGAAGATGGAAGGGTATATGAGGAAACATGAGGAGTTAAGGGAAGTAGGAAATCAAGAGAAGGGACATAATTGGTGATATGTATCATGAAGTGGAAAATGGATGTACTTTAACTGGGGAGGGAGGAGAGAGGTCATCCAGGGAGCGAAAGAGGAGAGATAAAGAAAGTCTAAATGGTGTGGGGAAAATAGAAGGAAATGTATTAATTCAAAAACCTACTGAAAACCAAACATAGAATATGTGAACATGAATGTGTATGCATAACTGAAGGCTATGCAAGAAAAATCACAGTGCCAGACAAAAGAAATCTCCCTTCAAGTTGTTGATCTGGGTAGTCCAAGAGACACCAAAATAACACAGGCTATTGTCACATCCCTTGATAACCTCCCTCCCAGAACTTTAAGGTAAGACCCTATTGCTGAAGGCAGGACATACTTTGGACACAGAAATTGGAGCAATGGATCTGGAACTGACCTGGCTGCCTTCTCCCTGAAGACTATCTCTCCTAGTTCTAGAAGATACTATATAAGATGTTAAGGGAGAAAATCAATATAATGATTTCATTTCCTTTGGATATATATCTAGTAGAGAGATAGGTAATATGGTTTGTCTGTTTTTAATATCTTTGTGAACGTTTATTCTGTTTTCCATAATGGACATGTACCAACACTATGCAAGTGTTTCCTTTTCCTTATCTTGATGGTACTTATAATCTTCAGATATTTTTTGATAGTAGTCATTCTTGCTGGGATGAGTTAATTCCTGTTTGCTGTTTTGACTTGCATTTCCCTGATAGTTAATAACTAGGGGAAATATTTTTTGGTACTTGTTGGTCATTTCTATGTCTTCTTATAAGAAAGTATATTTAGATACATTGCCTATTCCATTCTGTTAATATATTTCTTTTTTATTAACGAGTTTTTGAGTTCCTATGTATTCTAGAGAAAAGCACATTGTCAGATGGATGGTTTCTCCTTTAGGTTATCACTCATAATTTTTCCTTCACTCTGCAATATCTTTTTATTTAAATTTGGCATAAACCCATCGGTGTGCTTCAGAATTCATTTCCTATGCATTTACGGTCTTTCCTAAGATGTTTTTGCCCATTCCATGTCTTGAAGTATAACTGTGCTGGTTATCTTTAACTGTCAACTTGACGTAACCTAGAAAAAAGCGGAAAGAGAGTCTAAAGAAAGGATTGTGTACCTTTGGTTGGTATATGGGAATGAATAGTTATGTGGGATTGTCTGAAGTGACATGGAAGATCCAACCTATTGCGAGTTTGAATTGTATAGAAGTGGAGTAATCTATCTGACCACAAAAAAAGCAGATAAGCACACATGCTTTCATTTATTGCTCTTCTTGGTTATGGGTATGTTGTCACTAGCTGTACAGGCTCTTCTATGAGTTCTCTGTAATTACAAACTGTATATATTCTGGAATTGTAGGGTCAAGAGCACCCCTTTTCACCCAAGTTACTTTTTGTCAGTCTTTTATCATAACAACAAAAATGAAACTAGAACATTGTCCTATATTTTCTTCTAGGAGTTCAGTTACACATTATGTATCAAATCTAATACATTTTGATTTGACATTTGTACCACAAAGGAGATAAAAGTCTAGCATCATTTTCCTGTTTGTGATATATGATTTTCCGTCAATTATGTACTGAAAAAATTGTTCATCTTCCAACCAATGTCCCCAGAATCTAAGTGAAAATAAACTGATTATAGATACATGGACAAAACTTGTTATTCTGTTTCATTGATCCATGTCGGTCTTTGCTAATACAATTCTATTTTGATTACTATGGCCTTGTAGTTTGTTTAAAGTTAGATTTGTTCTTTTTGCTCTGAATGGCTTTTTTCATGTTGTGTTTCTATGCAAATTTTAGATATTTTTCTAATTCTATAAAGACTCACATTAATATTTTAATGGGACTTGTGTTGACACCATTAATTATTTTTCATAGATATTTACATTTAAAATATTTTTTTCAAAATTCATACATGAGTATTGTATTTGCATTATTTATATATCTCCCAGTCCTACAGTCCTCAGATAACCCCCTCTCCCTTACAATTTCTTAACCTCTTCTTTGATTACTATTTTTACACACACACACACACACACACACACACACACTGAGTTCATTTAGTGGTACTCTTGTGTTGTGTGCCTGCATTTATTTGCCCACTTGAGATTAGATAACCTCTCATACTTTTAATTTTACTGATAAAGTAATTTATTTTTCTTTTCTATGATTTGGCGTTGAAATAAATAAAAATTTTTTGCAATTCAGATTTTTTTTAATTGTTTCAGATTTCACACTGGAAATTCTTTAACATTCTTTTTTATTTGTTCTGCTAAATTTTCCAAAGAAATATTTTCCGTGCAAATTTAGAAACACTTGGGAATAAGTTATGCACATTGCTGCTTAATTTTAAAATGTTTTTGTATTTCTTATCAAAGTTAACCATAGAGGTGTGGACTGTGATATTGTAGCTTATTTCCTATCCAAAGTATTGTTACTTGAAAAATCATTAATCTTACTTATATAAAATATACTACAGATATTTATTTAAAGAGTGATTTGCATTTTGTGTTTTGAATGGCGTATTGTCCTTGGCCACCAAGGGTGAGAACAAGCACTTTGACACAGAATTACGCTCACATGAGACTGACCACAGGGCACCTTCCTCTTGACTTTGTGCTCTCCTGGTTTCAGGACTTTCTCCTTTCAACCTTAGCTTTTGACTGTAAGCAGGTTTTGCTTCTGCTTTCGGCTGCATCCTGGAAGGCAGTAGGAAGTATAAGTTTTCCATTTTCATTACTTTTTATTTGATACTTATCAGGATTGGAGATCTGAAATATGTTTAAATTTCCTACTAAATGTGGGGAAGAGTTCTCATATGGACGAAATATCTAGATCATGCGAATCAGAGTGTATAGACAACCTCTGGTGCTGTGTTTGAATAAAAACTGCTACTTTGTGACCTATAGGGCAAGTGAAAGTGGCACTGATTGAATTTTTGTATTGTTTCTGCAAAATAAGGCACCAAATCCCCCCCCCCCCGGGTATTATTAGTCTCAAAAAGAGGAGATATTCTCATGTCCATGGCAAGTTGTTTAGGGAAAATATAACTGTTTATGAAAGGGCCAGCAACTAGAGGAGGAAACATGGATCAAGATGACAGGCAATGCAAACATAACATCTGATAAGTGGGGAGAGAATCTAACAGTTTACAGTATGAAATGTATTATATGTTGTTTTTGCAACCTAATTTACCAAGAATGTCAAAGTAACAATTTACATGTACAACAAAATACACTATGAATGGTAAAATTAGTGGTATAAAATATAATTCAAGAGGAATGCAAATTTTCTATTCTCATGATCACTGCCAGATAGGTGTGCATGTATATGTATGTATATATGTGTGTGTGTGTGTGTGTGTGTGTGTGTGTGTTCATATATGTATTTATAGTTAGCAATGTGGGAATTGCCTTCAGGATCAACTTGAAGATTGATAAGGTTTTATTAAAATACTATATAATTTGCTTGGCTTTGTGTTGAGTTAGAAAAAAAAAACTGTCATTAAATACTTTCCCATTTGTAGGTAAAAATTATCCTACAGTTAAATAATGATACTGCTCTTATTTAAGTACAAAACACCAATGAAGCAAAGAATCTGAACAGATGAATTTCTGAAAGAAGATATGAAAGCACAACGCATGTCCTGGAGAGCGATTTAAACTTTACTTCTTGGTATCTTAACATGAGTGAAGTATTTCATTCAAATTTGATTTTGCTTTAGCATCAACAATGTTGACAACATGCAAACTTTCCTTCTGTTGGAGGCAATAAAAGTCTTAGTTTATGTAAAAGTCTATCCAGTGCACTCTTTGATCCCTGTGACACTTAGGATTCCAGAGCTTATTTAAGGATTCATACTGTCATTTCCATATTTTTCTCAAAGAAATAAAGGTTTTGGTTAACACAAATTTAGTTACCACTTCCTTACATGTGTTCTTTAAAGAACAGCTGTTGTACAGCTTTCTGAAGTGAAAAGAACAGAGAAATGTGGGATCTGAAGCTAACACAGAGGTGGTCAGTCACATGTCTGTTCCTATGGTTTGGGCAGTCTTCCAGTCTGTCAGCAACACAGTGTTCATTTAAAAATATATTTATTTATTTATTTAATTCTATATGCATGAGTGTATTGTCTGTATATATGTAAGTGCACTCATATTGTACAATATCAGAAACAGAAGAGGGCATTGTATTTCCATGGAATTGGAGTTACAAAAGGTTGCTAGTTGTCATATAGATGCTGAGAATCAAACCCAGGTCCTCTGCAAGAGCAGCCAGTGTTCTTAACAACTGAGTCATCTCTTCGGCCTCAACAGTGCTCATTTTAAAAAATACATTTTTATTTTTATGTTTATGAGAGTTTTGCCTTCATGTATTTCAGTGCACCACATGTAAGCTGGAAGAGGGAGTTAGCCCTCTGGAACTGGAATGACAGATGGTTTTAGGACACCTTGTGGTTGTTGGGAACTGAAATCAGGTCCTGTGCAAGAACTACTGACCTTCTCTCCAGCCCTCACAGGGTTCATTTCTAAACTAAGCATCAGTGAGAAGCATAGCATATTTCTCACCACAAGGATTTATCCTGAACATAAATTTGAAGGAAGATTCATGAGATCAAAGCTTAATTTAAAAGAAAATAGTTTGCTTTAAAAAATAGTTTTATTATTTCACACAACATGACCTGCCTTAAATGAAGCTATATTTGGCTTAACAATTATTTCTCTAAAAGTCAGCAATTTTATTAGATAATTGGGAGTGGATGCAATTTAAAAATGATTATCTTTTTAAAAATTTTTCCACATTTGTCTTTATTGGATAAGGAATATAACATTTAGAAAAAGGTATCATTTCACAAAATCTAAAGATAAAAATTAAACTTCATAATCATTCCTTCCCCACCAAATATCTCAAAAGTTTTTTTTTACATTTATTTATTTATTTATGGGGGCATGAACTTACTATGGCACATTGTGGATTTCAGAAAACTGCATGCAGGAGTTGGTTCTCTCTTCTACCATGTGTATTCCAGAAATACAACTCAGCATCAGATTAGGTGGCAAGTGTTCTTACCTGCTGAGCCACCTTGAGTGCTCCTCATCAAATATTATTAGAACTAGTGTTTTGCATATACCACTCAGTTGATTTTTCTGAAAGTTAATTGGCAAATAAAATTTACTTTATTTTTGGAATAAAGAAATAAAAAAATAGCAACTTTTAATGATATAATTAAAATTCTTAATTTACTTGTATATTTTCACGCGTAATGTTGCTTATAAACTTCACTGGATGGCACTTCACTGAATTTAAGTGTTGCCTCGTGATAGAAAACCATTAGAATGTTCTATGTTATTGGAATGAGAATCTGTAGAGGAAACTATTTCATAAAAACTTTGATCTAATGGAAAAACTGACTCCAATTAATATTTTCTCTAAGGCGAGAGAAACAGTCTACTGAGACATGTTCCTTCTTTTACTCAAAGTAATTATCAAGCTCCAGGTATTATTGGTTTAATAAAATTTCTAGTGATCATATGTAGAGTATGTAAAATGTAAATCAAAAGGCTGGGCATTGCTATAAACAATAACACTTAAATACTTTTCATGGTACATGTCCATACTAACTCCTTCAGATTAGTCTACAATGTATGTCAGATTTATAGAAATACATTTATCTTTGGATTTCTTTCTCTTAAATCTGTTAAATCTTAAAATTCTTAAATATATATATAAACATAAGCCTACATTGTTAATCTAGCACATAATATTCATATGAAATAATTAAAGGTGACTATAAACAAATCTAAGTTAAAATATAGTATCTCAAATATCATTCTACATTGGGTTCTTCATTAATGCAATTAGATTACTGAAATTCTTTTCTATTTAGAAGCACTAGAAAGAGCTTTTGACCTACAGAGAAAGATACTAAAATAGATTCATATAGGAAGAGAAAATGGGAGGGAATACTTTTTATTCATATTAATCCTGAAAATGTTCCAGGTCACTGACCCACACTGATGGGGTGAACATTAAACTCCACCTAACGTTTCATGATAGATTTAATTTCTGGATACTAAATCTTAAAATGTTCCAGTTGTAACCTATATTACATTGTTTTTTTCATCTTTCAAGGGGAAAGAAGATACCATGCAATTCAAGCTATTTGCACAGAAAAAAAATGGAAAAATGGATGAGACATATTACTTAATGCTTTTGACAAATTTTAAGTGTTTATGTGAAATTAAATATAATTTTACATTTCTGTGGCTTATATTTGATTTATTTGTAGGATTTGTAAGTAACTAGAGAAAACACTGAGTTACTAAACGCAATGAATTTCCAGTTCTGTTCTAGAGTAATTTAATTTAAAAAGAAATTCTTCATTCATTGGTTGCTGTCTACATGCACTATCCAAATGTTATATGGAAGTATTTCAGTTTTAGGTCAATAAGACAGTTTTCTTTGACAAGAGTTAGCTACTTTCATTTGTTAACTTAGGTATTGTAATATGGGGAAATGAATATTTAAAATCTTTTAAGGTCTTCAATAACCACATCAACAAAGATTAATAACACCTTGTGCACTTGCCCAAATTCTCAAATCTACTCTAAAGGAATCAGAGGAGTGCTTGACCTCAGTAAGACTTTAAGAAGAAAAACAAACTCATAAAACATAATCACATTAGTTGCAAGTTGAAAGGATGACTTAGCATTTTTCTTAAGCTACCAACTTCTATTACCTTAACCCCATAAGCATAATCCTTCCTGAGAACAAAAAGGATAGATCATTGCAATTGAATTATCTTCAATTTCAAGGACAATTAGAAATACTTTCGATGCACATACCTAGATGGAAACTTGACTGCTTCTAATTAGTCCACCAACTCACGTAATAAGAAAGGTAGGTACATTTTTACACTGTTGTAAACTGAAGAGTTCATAGTGCATATTGCTGGTGTACTGCCTTATTTGAATAGATGAGAAAGGAAGTGCATTTATAATAAGCTAAACTGCTATGACATACAGTACATCCGTTATTGATAAGAACTTCATACTTTTTTGCACGGGAAGAATTTTAATTCCATTGCAGTTATATGCAATGTTCCTTTCCAGTTATTATCAAACTTTAGTCAGTTTTGCTGTTTAAGAGAGAATGAACAAAGTTTCAAAGTAAACCCATTAGGAAAAGGGAGAGTTTTAGCATGGCTTCCCTGAAAACAGATGGCTGCATTCTTAGTGGGAGTAAGAATGATGGAATGTGTGGATTTCTAACAGATTTCTGATTAGCTAAAACATTTTAAATATCAGAGTCCATAACATAAACTGAACACAAAGAAACCAGGATCAGTTCTCTATTCTGAGGCTGTGTGATAATAAATAATACATCTGGCTTTCCACTTATTAAAAGTTCCAATAAATGAACATTCTGCCTTTTCCTGAAAAAATGTCCATATAGAATTTGACAGAAAACGATGGATTGCTGCTCAGGGTATTGTTTGAGTTGAGAAGATGGTCTTTATTGGCTGTTCACTTCTATGATATGCCACCTAAATATGTGTTTGAAGAGAAAAATGAGTTAATTCTCCAAGCAAACTTGGGACAGGAGTATCTTACATGTGAGTAGGAAATGAACTAGACTCCACACTGAGTGCTCTGTGCCTTCTGCTGACTCTCATTCCTTATGGCTGCGGTGTGAAATTTTTCAGGACATTTTCTGTGCTGGATTTTAGAATAAAACCTTAATTTCTTCCTTTATTTTATTTTTGTTTTGGTTTCTGTTTTGGTTTCTCTGAGACAGACTCATTCAATTGCCATGGTTGGCCTAGAGCTCACTATGTAGATCAGGCTCCGTCATTTTTTTTTTTTTAATTATTAAGGAAAAAGGTTTCGTTTAATTTTAAGGTAAATATTATGAGTATTTTATTTAATCAATCTGGTTACTTAATAGATTTCCCCCAATTATAGGTTTCAGCTCCACTGCATCTGTGCTTCTGTTTTACCTAGGTGTGTAACGGTGAATAAATAACTGAAGGAAAATGCTATATAGCTAAAAAGGCAATTTTGTGTTCCATCTCATCAACAAACACCATGTATCTATTAGAAAGTAGACACTCTAGATTCAATCCACATAAAAAGAATCCAAATGTGGTATCTGTCCTCATGCTGTCTTTGCTCTACAGATGTTTATTTAAATACAATTTTATACAATGAATATTTTCATAAATTTTTGTGGGCTTCTTACAAAATATTTTAAACATCTTTCTATCCCCTCCCCCATCCATACCTCCTATAGTCCCCCCACTAGATTTCATACCTTCTGTCATATATGTTAAGTCCTTCACATGAGCACAAATGTACAGCAGCTGATTGAAATGATTACTCTGAAATACTGAAGCTTGAAAGAATACGCGGTTCTTTTCTAACCTTTACAACTAATTTTTTTCTATCTTTCACAAATACCACAACTGAATTAAAAATGCTATTTCTCATTATTTTGCCTTCTCTAATCTTCTTACTCATATTATTCAAATAAAGGGAAATGTTTACCATGAAAATAGAACATTAAGGTTTTTTTTTTCTTGACTATGTGGCAATTTTGAGGTATGATAAAGGAAAGGAGAGAGGAAAAGGTATTTTCATACTTATCAAAATATACCTTGTACTCCCAATTAATTTGAAGATAAAAGAATTGTTTAGAAATGCCTTTGCATAAATCTGTATTCACTATATTTTTTCAGGTCATCAAAAGAGTTAGTTATAGATCAATAAACAAAAATGTAGCTATAGTATAGCCACATTGCCTGCAATTTCCAATTATAACTTAGAAGTATTCTTGGCATATGCATTCAACCGTTCTCAATTCTGACTTCTGTAAGCTAAAGGAATTCTGTTGCTATAGTGAGAATAATTAAAGAATCATTAACTCCACAATTCAATTCCTGGTTTTCACACCAAAATGTTTTAAATTATTAGTAACTACATATAGGGTTGGGGTTCCCAATTTTACAAGTTTTCTGTGGAGACCTCACAGTGCCAACTTAGTTATTTCATAATCTGTTGGTACAAGTTGGCTTGACAAGTGTGGGAATAACATCGGAGAGTTTCCATTGGACCTATGACTTTGCAATTTACAGATTATAATTCTAGGTCCTGGGCTCTTTGTTTTGTTTTTTTGTACTAGGGACTGGCAGCTATGCAGCAAAAATATTCTGTTGTTGGCCGTGGTATTTGAGGATTCATGCAGGTCACATACCATCTCCTGATGTCATTCATTTTTACACAATCCCATTCATACCAGTTATAAAATATGACTTCATATTTGTCTCTCAGAGAGAGTGAAACATACAGATTTAATACTGAAATTTATCATTCCAATCTATAAACAAGAAGGGAGTGGTACTTTGAGGACAGAACAATAAATACTGTAAGCATTCAAATTTTGATTAAATATGGTACTTTTGTTGTAAATTTTAAAGGTAAGGAAAATTACCAATAATCTTCATGAAACACAAGAAAGGTAAAAATTATTTAAACAATCACTGTATTACTTGTTTATTGCAATTTTCTGTATTTATTATTCCTTACATTATGATAGACATCTCAGAGAAACAAAGAAATAGAGTCAGTTATAGCTCACGGAAATAGCTTTGCCTGACTGCTAAGGATAACAAAGGAGGCATTTGGCATATATTTGCTAGTTAGAAGGAAATAACTAAAATAATGATTGTTAATACCCTTCAAAATATGAAAATTTTCTGCATTTTCTTTTAATGTTTCATTTACAAGGTTTGGCCTAAGCATTGTTATTGTAAATATTTAAAAATTTATCTGCCTTTAAAATCTCTTATTAACAGAAGATATTTTAAGATCTTCAAAAAGGATAATTGTGACTAGTCTTTTAACACCATTAATAAGCAGATATTTGCCTTTGTTACTAATGTCTGTATGTCCAGAAGTTTCTCTTCAATAGTTGCTACAAACATGGAAAATTACTAGCTTGGAAAAAAAAATCATAACATCAATATACCACTTTTATTTTCTCCACTGACAAACTCAGTGAAGTTAAAAATGCCTTATTGAAGGAAACTTACCTTGAGATGAGATGCCATCTATCTACAACTAAAGCATTTATATAAAAAAATACTCTTTACTAAGAAAAATGCCTACTAAAAAAAATCTCATTTTTTTCATAATTGTTTTATGTTTCATATTACTTATAGTTTCTAATCCTTTTGGTTTTTATATTCTTTCCATTAAAGATGAGTTATATTTTTAGTGCTTGCAAAAAATAAAAGAGTGCAAATGTAAAGAAGGCAATAAATAGCAAGTGTCAGCATCCGCTTCATATTTGTGGAGTTCCCCAGAATTTACAAAATGCTTTTAAACCAACGACACACTACAGTCCAGATTAGGATGCTAAACTGATTACTCTTTATTACTGTAGTATCATTGGTTTACAAACTCTCAAGACACACAGTACGCAGTGCAGTGATCTGGGATTTATTCTGATGGATGAAATTAAACAGAGTATAAATATTGTTGTTTATTTCATATTTCATGGAAAAGTTGTTTGGGAGTGGTAAATAAATCATTTCTACTTAGAAACAACTGTTGCAAATACATAATGTATTACAACAAACAGTATTTCTTGAAATATATAGTCTATTTTCTGTAACTAAAAAAGACACCCATACTGAGTATATTTAATTTCATTGTGCATTGTACATTTTGTAATGATATTGTAATGTCTCCGGAAGACAATTGAATGTTTCTTTTTTGACTTAGGGTATTCTGGTCTTTTTTTTTTTTTTTTTTTTTTTTTGCTATTTTACAAATATCAAAGAATAATACTTGGATTTTTACACAGATGTTTTATTTCTTCAGAATGCAAGCCTTGATTTAAGATTTAAGCAGAAAAGAGATACCCATAAATCTATATGACCAGAAGAGATAAGTGGATCATAAAAGTCCACACACATCATAACCCTGAGCATCTAATGCAGAGATAAGGACAGTTACAGATTATTATGGGGTGGATAGCTTGATAATCTATGGTGAATCTACGATAAATTTCAAACTATAACAAATACAATGACTCACTTTTTTAAAAAGAAACAAACCACAAAGGCGTAAATTTACCCTGAGATTTGTGTCACTAGGAAACTGAATAGTTCAAAGTCAAACATTATGTGACATGCTTTAGATTGCTCTTATGAAAGGCACTATAGAAATGTCACCCTATTATAACGTACTGTATTTAAGAATTAAGTGCTGCAGAACAGCCACAGGAGATGAATATGTACCGATGTGATCAGCCCCATCTATTACTCACCAGCCGTTAATACAAGGCACACTTTAGAAAAGTGCCTGTAAGATATATAAGACAAAGAAATAAACACATTGCTAAAAGGAATGCATCTATTATTAGGAATTCTCTTCTTAATTTCAACAGATCCTTATACTATAGTATTTTCTTTCTAATAATAGGAGCCTTTCATTTAAATGATGCAATCAGTATGCCACAAGCAGGCTCTTTCTTTAGTGGGAGGAGTTAGCAGCTCCAACATTCAATTGACCTGTTTCCAAATAATCTACAGGAAAAAAATGAAGATTAAGTCCTCTAACAAGAGCAGTTTTCACAGCCTTGCTTACAAAGAGAAGGATTCGGTAAAAAGATGAGAGGGCAAGCCGCATTGTGCTCGCCCACTTAAATCTTATTTCCAATTCACTAAATGTGTTGTTTGACTTGGCAAGTGAGCTAGTATGTGTACTGGATCAGCAGGGAGCCTAATCAAGGAGATGCCAAGTTTACCGCAGCCCCTCTGAGCTGCATTAGCCTCAACTAGTGACCTTAAGCAAAGTGGGTGGTTGAACCCAAAGGAGAATAGCATTAACTTTTGCTTGAAGTTCAGCCTGATTTGAAGTCTCCTTTTGTGCGGTATACCCCCCCACCCCACCCCCCCCCCAAAAAAGCAAAAAGCATTTAACAGAATTGAATCTAACAGAATTGAATCTAGTCTGCTCAGCACCATCTTCACATGCAAGGCTTCATAGAAGCTTGCCTCCATTAATGCTGACACATGCAAAAGAAATGAAAAGCATTAACTCAGCTGAGCCACTTGATTTTGCAGCTGCAGAACAATTCACTTTGTTACTCAGATGGGGTTTTTCCACCCAGATAAACTGCTAATTTGCTAATTGATACAAAAAGTATTTTCAAATATTAAATAAACTGCAAATAAAGCAAAAAAGAACACTAAATTACAAGAACCTTTGGAAGTTATATGGTTTAGCTGAATATTTCGAAGTAATAAAGATTAATAAACACATTTAAAAAGACCTGTTTTACCTTGCCCCCAGCATGGGCCGTACGCCTGTCATTGCATATAAAGGATGGCAGGTACATGTGAATTCTTAAATTACATCTTTTTCCAGGTAAAACACAAACTTGAATGCTTTAACATAAAAGCAGTTTTTTTTTTTTTTTTTTTTTTAATAACAAATTCAGGCAATAGCTTTCTCTTTAGAAGTATCTTTGCTCTCTTATTTGGTATTACTGTCTAAAAATTGGTACGGTGTTAACATATTTAAAATGACTTATAATAATACCCATTTTACATTCTGTTTAAGAACACTTTGAAATCTATCCTAAATTCCAGGATGATAGAGTCAGGAACACAAAAGCATGTTAAACCAAGCACCCCATGCTTACTAAAGCTCAAACAGGAATATCTTAGAGGAACTTATGTTAGGCCTCTGTTTTGAAAACTTTTCTCTTTCCTTCATAGGATGCAAGATAAAGTTCTTTCCAGACCTCCACCCTTCATTTGCCAGCATTTCTTTCTCCTTCCACCTCAAGTTTGCAATGAGTGCAAGCTCCGCATCTGCACCTTTGAACTCTGTGTAAATCCAATCAATATGAACAAAGAAAAGCTCCCTTCTTTCAAATCCACTTCTTTGGTGTTTAAGTGATGGGTGCACAAAATATTCCAAAGAGGACATTTTAAAGCATCATCAAACTACCATATTAACTTAGATTTGCAGATAGTATAAATGCCTTTATTTTCATGTATTTTTAGAAAAGGCGATTTAAAGTAATCTGATAACTTGACTGTTTTTCTTTGTTTGTTTGTTTTCCAGAGGACTTAAACAATTGACAATGCTTTTTGTAACTTTGGGATTTTCAGAACATTTTCCAAACATTAATTGCAATGAGTCCCTGATGAGGCTGATATGATCATACCTATTTTCTACTACGGTAAGCTTGGAGCACAGGGCCCATTGCTTGCCTTGCCCCATGTCCTTCAGAGCTTGTCCATGCTCAAAGCTCCCTTAAAAACCATTGGATCAGCTCCATGAGAGCACAGAGGAAAATGAGCCATGGGCTCTTGGAGATTGAAGAGATTTTGTAAGGTCGTGAGCAGGTGAGCTGCAACTAAAAGTGAAAGCTGGAAATCTAAGATTACATATGTAGTGGTTAGATATTTTTCCCCATTAAGATAATTCAGGTAGGCTATCACAGTCACAGCGATGTGCTGTTAAAAATGGGATCTGTTGCTGCACATTTCTGAGTAACTTATTTCATAACAAAAAATCTCTTCCTTTGATTTGAATAAAAATAAATGACTGGATTTTCACAGGCAGCAGAGTAGGAGATCCACAAGGGCCAGCAGTGAATTTCCACATTGACTTTTAGAAACTGTGAAAGAGATGCTAACAGCCTAATTTATAGTACAGACTAGATTCGGCTCCTGTACCTGGTGGTGTCATAAAGAAGAGCCATATACAGAAGGTGAAATGAGGAGTTAAAAGTCACCCCAAACATGCTGCACAGACCTGTGGGCATCCCAACCTTTTTTCTTTAATTGGGAGGAGAAGGGCTTTTGCTAAAGAGTGAGTTCCACAATGTAGGCCGGCAGCCCAACTGGGAAATACCCTTGATTTGAACAGTTTCCAGCGCTTCTATTCTGAACTCTTTATATAGAACCTCTTTTAATACTGGGACACATATTTTAAAGTAAAAAGGGTATTTTACTAATTTTTTAATATAACTTTGACTACAAGCAATACTTGGAGTTGATCGTCATCAGCTGATTCCTCTCCCTTCTGCTCTGCAGGAATGAGGGCACTTTCACAGCTGGCTGTCAGTACAGCTCTTATTACTAACACCAATTACTGATTTTTTAAAAAGACCTACACTATTAGTATCCTGCTACATCTCTTCACATACAATATGTGTTTTAAAAATTGCCTTTTAAAAATATAAAATCTAAGTCTTGCCTTTGTATCAGCACTGTCCTTGGTCTTTATATGTTATCTGAAACCCTCGCAGGAAGGCAAACTCAGTATCTTTAAAATATATATATATATATGTATGTATAAAACCTTGTGGAACTTCTGGGATAATTTAGAAGCAAAGATACTTTGCCCATATGATCTCTCTGTCAGTGACCATGTTAGGAAAAAGCAAATGTGTGGTGGTGAAAGAATCAAAGATCACAATTAAAAGATTTCTGATTTTCCCTCCTTCTTTTCTCCTGCCTGAATTGCATGCTACCCTAATCTATGCTTCAGCTAATCATAAAACTCCACCTGTCCTCCTTCCCACTAGGATGTCTGCTTTAGTAAAGGTCTTTACCTCAAATTGGACTTTTTCACTTTGCAGGTTCCCAGGGATGGTTAATTCTAGGAAGTCTTTCAAAGGAAACTATTCAGACTTTATTCACTCTAGTCATTTATGCATTCCTCAAATAACGAGCAGATTAAGAGAACACTTATCTTCAATCAAATTTATTTGTGTAGTATAGTACTTCACAAACTTTGTGGGGGGGTCTCAGCAGCATAAATATACTGTCTCACAGTTCTGGAGGCTGGAAGTCTCAGACAAGGTGGCAGCAGCGTTGGCTTATTCTGAAAAATGTAAGGGGAGATTTTTCCTTTCTCTAGCTTCTAGTAGTTTCTTGGCAATTTTATCATTATCGATGACATCAAGATTATATAAACTGGTCAGGACAGGCAGGTATCTCAAAGAAGCACTACTAAAAATGTACTTCCTGGAGGCCAGCAATGCCAGAAGAGATTTCTGGTTCCTGATTCCTCATTTCTTATTGTGAATGGTACACAGTGAATATGACTGGAATGGAGAGAAGATGCTGGGAAACCTCATGGTTGGGTCCACAGGACTGACCAACTCAGTTCCCATCCTTCTGCCTCACCCAATTTCTGCTATAAATCCTATAAAAGTCCTTATGCTATCAGGTAAAAAATAGGGTAACCTGCGACCCAATCCTTGTATGTTTTCTCTCCTAGCAATCTGTAATAAACTTCCTCAGACTCACTCTCTGTGCCCATGAATTTCATTCTTTGAATTCAGGAGACAAGAACTCAGAGATTACTGACTCACTAGAAGCTTTACATGACATGAGAACCCAGCACTCCTACTTCTGAGTTAAAGCTACATGAAAGGAAGAGGAATGGTTATCTTCAAACTCAAATACACCCAGATATTCTGATATCATTATTTCCCTTATAACTGAATATTTTAGTATCTTCCTTTCACTCACATAGTAATGTTCCTGTATACATCTCTGTCTGTGACTAACTTTCTCCTTTCCAGAAGAACACAGTCATACTCAGTTAGAGGCCACTCTAATGATTTTATCCTAACTTGGTCATCTACCAAGACCTTATTTCCAAATAAGGTTATATCACAGGATGGCACTAGGAGATGGGACTTTAAAGTCTTTGGTTTGGAAGGATACAATTCAATTCATAACAACAAATTTTGTTAAATATCTTCATGTACAAACATTACCGACAACTCAATGCCAATGAATTTCCTCAACAGAGGAAAATTAACACCTGTATAGCCTTCTATATAGGTGGTTTTGAGGTAACTGAGTCAAGTATTGATAAATGAAACATTTGCATTTTATAAGGATTCTAGAATCAAGTTAATTTAATCTACCATAAACATATGCTACCTAAATACCTAAAGTGTGACTTACCCACATTCTGAGATGTTTCCAATTACACAACGTGAACATAAATTTTCCTAAACATCTACCAAATATGTACCACGTATTCTAATGCAATCAGTGCCATAGAAAAATAAGCACTACTTTTTATCCTCAAACAATGTTGTTAGTGAATTGTAAATAGATCATTGAAATTTAGAGGAAAGTAACATTCATGGGAGAAAGAAGAGGCAAGAGATAATCCAGCCTACCAACCTCATAGCTGTGGGGAAAATTTTTGAAGGAAGGAAAATTTTTGTCCTTGTGAAAGAAAAGGTCTTACTTAACTGTATGTCAACCCAAAGCAGCAGAACAAGCAAAGGAAAAGGCTTTATATAGCTTAATACTCAAAATTATAATTTAAAATTGAAGTTTTGTTATTAAAATGCATTCTAATGTTATATCTTTCCAAATAATAGCTCATGAACATCAAAATATTAAAATATATTTATAATTTATAAATTATTTTTATGCCTACAGTCAGAAAAAAATGATACACTATAACCTGGACACACTATATCATACCTGTAATTACATGATTCAGAAGACAGAAGGGGAAGCAGAAGCAAAGCAAGTTCAGAGCCAACCTAGTCTCCATAGCAAAACCCAGGCCAGCTAGGGCTGCAGCATGAGATCCTGTCTTAAGAGAGAAAAATAAGATAGAATATGTTTAGTGCCCCTGTTTAAATTTCTGTTGATTGATTTGGTATGCTTGCATGCATAATAAATATTATTTACCAATATGTAGTTATTTAATAAATTTATTTTCTAGGTGGTTTCTGCAAAATTTGATTATTTTGCCACTATTCTTTGAGAGATTCTGAGAGGAAAAAAAGTCACTGTTTATGTAAGAATTTAATTTGAGTGCATTCCAAATCTAAGTTAAATCTACTTGTTCAAATGACATTTTATCCACATATCTTGTTTACCAAAACATAAGACCAAATGTGATTCATGACTTTTTCCCCAAGAACTAAAGGTAATCACGTGCTTGTCTGATCAGTAGAATGTTAGTATGCACTGACTTTACAATGAGAACGATGCATCTTTCTGTCTCTTACCCAATTTTAAAGAAGGGATTTCAACTCAGTTTCTTAGAAACTCTAAAAGTCAATGAAAACAAATTCAAACATGTATACTTCATGTGCAATATTTTAGTTTTGGAAAGCATCAGCTTTCTTAACAATCCTCCCAAACTTGGAGGTTGGGGTGTTGGAAGACATTAGTTATTTGCTTTTGTGCTTCACATTGTTTTGCTGTTCTGGCATAGTGAGAAACACAATTTACAAAGAGTAAGTACAGTCTCCAGATCCTTTGAAATCTCCATATCCTGTGAAATCTTAAATACATAAGCAATTGTTATTCAGAGTGGCAATGAATGATTCCGTATTAATGCCCATCCAGAAACATAGTTCCTTGTGCAGTGCTCTGATACTGTATTAATATATCAATGTGTGCATTTGCTATATGTACAATAGCCACTATGGTGTTATCCTTTATATAACATGAGGTTTGGGTCATCACTTCATAGTTATTTCAGTGAAAGACAGTAAATAAATACTAAAATATTGGGGCATATAGTCTCTGAACCATTCACTTAGGTATATAGCTAACTTGAGCATATTAAAAAGAGGACTACTGAGGCTGGAGAGATGGCCCAATAGCTAAGAGCACTGGCTTCTCTTGCAGGGGACCTGGGTTTGATTCCCCCCACCCACACCGCAGATAATAACCGTAGGTAACTCCAGTTCCATGGGATCCGATGCCCTTTTCTGACCTCTGTGGGCATTGCATAACACAGGTGCACTTATATACACAAGCAGGCTATACACTCATACTCACAAGAAATAAACTCAATAAATATAATGTTTTAAAAATAAAGAAGTATTAATCATTGTATTATGTAATCAAAGTAGACTGCTTAATTTTGAATTTTTCAAAGTTTGCTTGTTTGACAGACTTCTAGAACTTTCATGCCATGGCATCCAGAAACCCAGTAAACATTATAGATTTTAAAGACCAGAGGAGGGCTTTTAGTGCTCCAACTCCTAAAAAAGAGACATATTCAAATTTAAACATATTCAAAATTATCAGTGCAAACTGTTATTGTTTAAATAATGAATATGTTGATCATTTAAGTTGACAGCCCCTGCCACAATTTATCAAAGGCAGATTAGCATAATTAAGGTCACCAAAGGAAACTATTAAAACATAAGTGTTGCAGTTCTTCTGATCTGGCACTTTACAATATATCACTTTGGTGGTTCTTAATTGTGATTTCTTCTTCCAGATTGACTCTCTAGTGAAACCAGTCCCTGTCCCATGTTTCTTTTGATTTACAAAAGAGGATGTAAAGCTGGGCCACATTATCTTCAAAGAAATTCAGCACCAGTCTATAGCTCTGAGTTGTTTTCAGCAGTGATGTTTCTAGACACAGAAGAGAAAACCCAGGAAGGAGATTAAAACTCATCTCTCCATCCATTATTTCATTAACTTGCAAAATTTCATAATCTATATGCATCTGACTTCTATTTTTCTAAATCTGGGATTAATCTCCTTACTGAGTTTTCTATTAAACTAGAGAAGTTATTTCATATAGGGGATTAAAATGTCCAGCCATCTGCCTTATGTAGATGCAGAGGATGTAAATATATAACATAATTGTGAAACATGTAATGTTTAGTTTAAAATGTTATTGAATAATGGCATATCAATTTGCAATTGAAAGAATACAGAGTTCTAGATATATTTTACCAAATTCTTGCATATGTTGGTGTTCATGTACATATGTAGAAATGTATGTATGTGTGTACATACGCATGTTGCAGGGGAGTGAACAAAGGTATGGGTGTATTCATGTGTATATGCCTTTAACTATGCCTACGTCTGTGGTGCAGGGTATACTTATGTGTGTGTGCATGTGCATGTGCATGTGCATGTGCATGTGCAGGTCTGTGGTGCTAAGAAATGAATCTAAATCTTAATAGCAACTTGTTCCACTTCTGCCAAAATTCACAACTGGGAAACCAGACTATAATATTAAGTCATGGCACCAAGGAAGATATAAGTTCTCCACTTTTATACAACTTTTCATGGTTTTACTTATAGATATTGTACTTTATATAGATATATTTAGGTTTATGAACATTTATTAATATTTTATATGTACATAAGTTTATATGCATGTTTCTTAAATTTCAAACATGTATTAACATATGCTTATGAATAAAAATATATAGTTCATCATAAAAATATAAAGAACACTATCAAAATAAGTTATTTTTACTTTTAATCAATAAATATGAGAAATTTTTAGTTTTATTTAAGTATTACTTCCAATTACTTTGTAAATTGGCTCTTGGTCTCCAAAACAAAGACAATTTAAAAACCAGGGCTGAACTTTTTGTTTCATATGAATTCACAACATACTTTTCAAATCACAGGTTCTAAAGTGGTTAAAAACTATGAATCCATTCTTAGCATTTGGGGCATCAGCTCATTAAGAGTAATAGAGCAGCCTTCCAGTTTGAAAAATGTGTAATGACTTCACTTTCAAATTTCTTTTATCTCAGCTGCTTCTACTTCAACAAATACAAGTGCTTTTGATATAGTAAGAAGACTAATGAGCATTGCAGATGATTACAAAAATATTATAATACTTCCCAAGGCATTATGACATTTTCCCCAAATTAAGAAAATAAAGGAAGTTTCCCTTATTAGAATCTTTTATTGCCTGAATATGACCTCAGTTGAAACCAAAAAGTCAACCTTGTAACAAATTTAAGAATAAGGTATTTTCTGAGTAGACTTTGAGTTTATAAGGGAAGTTTTATTAACTTTTGCAAAGACTGTGTATGTGCTACCAGATTATATCCTTAAAATAAAATGTACCAAAATGGGTCATTTGCAATCACTGCCTCATTGCAGCTTGAGTTGGCATTTAGCTGATCAGTTCACCGTGCACTCTGGGGTACTTTCTCTATAAAGTCCAGCTTTCCCATGTCATAGTTGGGTGCACTGTATAAAAGGGCCATTTTCTGCTAAGTACATGACTTCCTTCCAAGCCAGAGTGCAGAAGCTCTTTCATCAGTCACAGTTTTGAAACAACATTGGATGCAATGCTTCAATTTGTTCATAATAGATGCTGTTCTCTGTACACAGAAACGGTAACAGATCAAGGAAAAAATGTACAACCAACGCAATGCAACACAGTTTACAGAACAAAAAATAAGCCTATAATCTGACCCACAAAATGAGACATCTGCAAACCACTACAGCAAATTATGTAACAGACAGCTTCTCCAGGGGGCCCTCCTGTAATTCAGAGCTGGTTCTGGCTCTTTTTCATTGAGTTTGAAGACAGATTATTTTACAAGGTACATCAGCCTTCAGGGAATAACAATTTCCTCTCCTTTCCACAACAACCCAAATGTAACTTTTTAAACTGTTTATCTTTGATCTAAAATATATTACTTAGCACACTAAGTAAATAGCCTAACAATTTGTCATAGAAATTATTGCTTCCTGTGGTTATTTTTAGTGTGCCTGTGTGTTTTTTTAACATTTGCTGGGCAATTGGTAATGAGAGCTGATAACCCTGCCATTTGCTTTTTATTTTTGTAATGATCTCAGAGAAACAGTTTGAAATATGATCTCCTCTTTAATGTAATGGATAAACTACTACAGTGCCAGGAATTATACTCCACTTCCTCACTCAACAGTCATGGGAACTTAAGAAACAACCACAACCCACACACATAATGCAGGAAATGATACAGAACACATACTACATTTCTGTGGTGATGTGGTTACCAAGAAAGACCACTGTAGCTCTACTAAAGCCAGAAATATTAAATCAAGATGATAAAAAATATGGAAATACTGATACAATTGTAGATACTCAATTGCAAGTTTTGTTGCTTTTTGAAGCAATTTGACAGCCATCTATTAATGTTTCAGAATAAGCAAAACCTATTAGTGAAGAACAATGATTCATAAAAGTCTAATATAAAAATTGAGAAACCAGTCACGCAAAAATGTGCCAATTTCACCAAATTTATTTTTCATTTATCTCCACAATATCAAAGCTGAAACACAATACTACAACAAAGCATTTGCTATGACCTGTGATATAAAAAAAATCTGCTGAAAGAAATCCAAAAGAAAATGGTTTTCAATTAGTACAGACAAAAATCAAAACCACTGCATTCTGAAGGAAGGCTTTCTAGATAGACTTATTTTACAAAAATAAAATAAAATAAACACACTCCATTATTCAGCAAATATACTTATTATTTATTTTTTTATGTGTACGCATGTTTTGCCTGATTGTACGTGAGTGCACTATGTGTGTGTAATACTTGTGCAAGTCAGAAATGTGTGTCAGGGCCCATGGAACTTGAATTATAGCCACCATGTGGGTGCTGGAAACTGAACCTGGGTTATCTGCAGAGCAGCCAGTACTGTTAACCATTGAGGCATCTCTCTAGCCCTGAAGAATATATAATATATAATATTAAACATTAACCACTAATTTTCTTTAAGAGTTTTTTTTTTTCCCAAGAGGGATATATAATGAAGTTGCCTAGAAGTAAATGTACATTATACTGTTACTTTTCTTATATCAAAGATAAGGTCCATTCACAAGATTTGTATTTTATTTCATTTACTTATTTTTAAAAATAATTTTTATTTTTTTAAGAATTTCATACATAACTACTGCATTTGCATCTTTTCCACCCATTCACCTCAGCCCAACTCCTACCATGTCCCTCCACATTCCTCTCAATTTCTTATCTTCATATGTACATACATATGTGTATATTCATATATTTATAAATTTATAGAAATACATATTTATATATATGCTATTAAGTCCATTTAGTGGTGCTGCAGACATACTCTTCTCTTATTCCAAAATGTTCCCTGAGCCTTCAGTTTAGGGGTTTCATTGTAGATGTATCAAATTAGGGCTGTGCTCACCATAGTCACTTATTATCTGCATTTTGACCAGTTGTAGATCTCTGGAATCCTCCCCATCTGTAGAGTGAATACAGTGTTCTCTCTGAGGTTTTTTTTCCTATTGGTTCATTCAGTGTCAAGTCCCGCCCTCTGACCAATAAGGGAAGAGGGAGGCGGGGAGAAAGGAGGGACAACATGGCGGTGAGCCGTGGGGGTGGGGTGGATTACTCAAAGCCACTCAGGAGAAAAGTGCCCAGATCCCATGCCCACGCAGAGGGCCAAAACCCCAGAGGAAGCTTTGCAAGTCCCTGCAGCCCTAAGGATCATGTGAGTGAAAGTGAAATGCTGGCTGGGAATGGACAGACCCCTGCACCACGGACAAAGGCCTCTGTGCCCGGGACAAAGAGACTTGTGTGCCACCTCTGTTACTGCTTTAGGCTGGTGGGTCGCTGGTAAAAATGACTTTATGGCTCACCTAAAATAAATCAATCCCTCTAAAAAGAGCATTCTCCATTCGGTCAGTCGGTTCAGACCTGAAGGGTGGGGTGAGGGTGAATGCCGGGATCCGCCATGAGAAAATTTATGCAACACCATCTGTTACAAAATGAAACTTCTTTGATAAGTGGTGAGAGCTATATTGGTCTGTGAATATAAGGATATGCGTATTTATAACAGTGAAAAAATGTATTGGTTTAGGAAAGTGGTAGTAGCAGTTTCTTCTTTAGGGTCTATGCCCTCTCCAAATAACTGTACTTGGCTATTTACAGTACCATACATATATTCCCTCCTTAAGTCCAATTAGACACACTTTTAAAATGTGTGATGCTATTAAAATATATGAAAATAAGTGCTAGTCTTATTTTTACATAGTTAACTTTCAAAGTAACAGAGTAAGGAAAATAACTTGTGATAGGAAGGTGTTCATTTTAGAACTTTTAGGATGGGCAAGGAATGAAAATAAGAATGTTAAGAATTTTTTTTTTTTTTTTTTTTTTTGGTCTGTTTCCCTAGAACAGATCTTTCCTCTTTCTTTTCTTAGGGAATATCAAGTCACATGTTATATTCAGTTTTATTGTTACTGTAACCAAAAACCTGACAGAAACAACTTAAGGAAGGAATTATTTATTTTAGCTCATGGCTTCAAGGGATCGGCCCAGTGTCCTTTGGTTCTGTATTTCTAGGCCTAATAGGTGGCAGAATTTCATAATGGAATTGGATTGGGCTGAGGAGGAACATATTCAGCCTTGGGGAACTGTATTCAAAGGAAGGGGAGGAAAAAATGGGCCAGAAAAAGCTCGCAGGAACATTTCCTTGAACTAGGCCCCTCGTTTTCCTTTTATCACCTCCCCACAAGGCCATTCCATTATGACTCCATCGAGGAATTAATCTACGTATTAGGTAAGATTCCTCGTAATCTAATTTTCCTGAAAACTCAGAGTCATCAACAGTGTATTTCACTAAACTCTTGGGGCTCTATCAGTCTAATGTAACTGGCAAAAGTGAACTATCATGCTCATCATTGTGGCAGAAGATTGGCTGGGCTGTAGCTGAACAGGAAACGACTTAGTGTACCCCATAGCTTGGGGTAAAACACAATGATTAACAACTGCATAGGAAAAACGTAGGGGAGAGGGCTGGGAGATGGCTCAGCAATTAAGAGCACTGGCTGTTCTTGTAGAGGACTCCAGAGTTCGGTTCCCAGCAAACACGGTGGCTAAAAACCATCTGTAACTCCAGTTCCGGGGAATTCAGGGCCCTCTTCTCACCCCCACGGGAATTTCATGACACAACTGCACTTACATACAGGTAGGCAATACACTCATACACATAAAATTATTTTCAGAAAAAGAAAAGAAAAAAAAACACTACAATATGACTGAGGAAAGTGCCACTAGCAGATATTATGATGGTGACAGAAAACAAGGCTATGACCTTATATGACTCAATACTAGGTGTCAGAAATTCCAATAAAATAATTATATTTGCGTACTAGCTATCTTGAACCTAAATGAATTCTTAGAGATATGTTCAACATAAGGGACATAATCTAAAGAAAACCAAGGTTATCAGCTAGAACATAAGCCTTAAATAATAAGAATTTCAGTTTTATTTACTGGTATATCTTATATCTGTAGCAAACCTGGATTATTTGAGGTGTTCAATAAGCATTTGATATTGAAATTAATGATTAAATAATATCCCTATCTTGTATTCTGAATTCATTATACAAAAGGAGAAACATAAGTTTTAGCTGTTATTTTTATTTATGTATTAGTGTGTGTGTGTGTGTGTGTGTGTGTGTGTGTACATGGTATAATAGTATAGGTAAGTATGCATATGTCACAGTGCATATAAGGAGGTCCGAGGACAAATTTCCAGAGTCACTTTTCTCCTACTTTTCCCCTGTGAGATCTGAAGTTCACACTCATGTTCAAAGATTTACATTGCAAGGCCTTTTTATGCTGACCTGTTTCACAAGCCTATCATTTTAATGTTCTTTATTTAATGTAAGCAGTTTACAAGAAATTCTGATTTTAAAGTGTATAGATGGTTTGAAATCATGAATGCCAAAATAATCCCGCTGTATCCTACCCTATGCTAACTTATAGCACATTCGGATGAGGGCCTTGACTTTAGATTGCCTATATCAGGAAAGTAGCTGTAGTCACTATTTGACTGATCTATCTCTCTGGCAAAAAGACAATATTTCTGTGACTTGCTTTCTCCTCTACTTGATATAGGTGTTATTAAGTTATAAGTTTCACAAAGTTGTTGTATTATATATTCAATAGAACTCTAAGTTTTATATCATGTATTGAAACCAACATATGAAGCAAATATGTATTCTTTGATTTACTAGTGGGGTTACTTTGTAAACTGCTCATACATGTATAGGATCTGATGACTTTCAAAGCATTGACATTCTTAAAAACATTCTTGCTAGCACCATTCTTGGGACTGACCTGTTTTACTGTTGTTTCTCTGAGAAAGGGTCTCATTTATCCCCCAGACTGGCCTCAAACTCACTAGTTAGTTGAGTCTGAACTTGAACTTCTGATCCCACACACCCATGCCTGTTTTCTCTGTTGGGATTAAAATACATATATTGGTTCTTTTGTAGCCTACAACTTATAAAAGCACACATTAACCTATTAGTATATTTCACCAGTGCTACAGAAAATAAAGTAAAATAAAAGACCTAAGATTTCAGTGTCAGCCTATCAGATCACCTTCATATATGTATGAGGAGCCCTCAAAAAGGCCAGCTGCTTAGGGTCATTGTCTTTAAATTTGTAGTGAGTTCCCAGCAGTGCAGTGGAGCAAGCACTGGGAAACTCTCCAGCTCCAAACCTTTCCTACAACTCAGTGAAAAATTCTCAGATGCCAGCCAACAGGCCCAAGACATCTTCCATCCCCTTTAGGGCCCTAGACACAGGTGTGAGGAAGGTAATGGGACTAAAAGCTCTTGGTGGCTTCTAGGATGAGACTTGGCAGCAGCCCTCCCAGCTGAAAGTCCACAGCCAGCTGTATAAACACCCAGATTAGGACAAGTTCATCCAACGTGGAAGTTCCAATCTCTTGTGGATCAATGGCTTCTCTTTTCCAGATTTCTGCCTCTACCAAAGGCGCCTTATAAGAGCCCAGCAGACAATGCAATTAACAGCATGGACTTCTGGATTATGTGCAAGTTTATAATTAACACCTGTGTATTCCATTTCATGAGGAACCCAAGATAAAACAGCAAATGTAAAACAGAATGAGAGTTTGAGACAGACACTCTGAAATAAGAGAAAGCAGTTTTGTTTTATGTTTATCTTTAATAGCCCCCCTTTTGTTCTTTGGGCAACATACCTATATTTTTACGTTAGTGTGCCTCCCACCACAAGTAATTGTTCCTATTAAATATTAATAATGGAGTGTAATGTGGACTTAAAAACACTTCTAAAAATATTTTATGGGCTGGAGAAATGGCTCAGCAGTTAAGAGCACGAACTGCTCTTACAGGTGATCCAGATTTAAAATCTACCACCCACATGGTGGCTAATAACTATCTATAACTACAGTTCCAGAAGAATCCAGTGCCCAATTCTGACCTCCAAGAACACTGCACAGCATGGGGTGCATTTACATACATACATGCAGGAAATACATTCATACGTGTAAAATGAAAAAATATGTATAAAATAATAAAAATATAAATTATGTCATATAAAATAAATATAACATGTAAATAAAATATAATAATATCGATAAAATGTATAACTATGTTATATTTAAATTTTTTAATATCGTGTGTATGAGTATATTACCTGCATGTATATAAGTGCATCCAGGTCGTGAAATGCAGGTGGAGGACCGAGAAGGTGTCGGATCCCCTAGAACTGGAGTTACAGACTGTTGTTAACCACCATATGGTTGCTAGGAACTGAACCCAGATCCTCTGCAAGAGCAGTTAGTGCTCGTAACTGCTGAGTCATTTCTCTAGCACCTAAAAAACATTTTTTAAAGTTATTTTTATTTTACATGTGTGACTGTTGCCTGCATGGTGTCATGTAGTACCTTTGAAGGACAGAAGAGGGCATTAGATCCCCTGGAATTGCTGACAGTTGTTAGCTGCAATGTGGATGCTAGGATTCAAACTCAGGTCTTCTGTAAGAACAGCCAATACTCTTAACTTCTGAGTCATCTCTTCAGCCCCAATATAGAATTTTATAGATTTAAGAATTTTACTGTGCTAAGTTTCTTTGGCCGTATTAAATCCTAAAAACAGAAATTTTTGATAAAAAGGAAATTAAGTCAGGCATGGTATTGCATGCCTTTAATCCAAGTATTCCAGAGGTAGAGGCATACACATCTAATCTCTATGAGAATGAGGCCAGCCAGGTTTACGTAGTGAGTTCTAGGCCAGCTGGAAACGGGGGACACATTGTTTCAAAAAACAAAATAAAATAAAACAAAAAGAAAAAAGAAAAGTAAAGGAAACTGGATGGAGGACGTGTTTATCTAGGCCTTTGCAGTAGTGGCATACTTTGTTTTGTTTTTTAGCTTTCAAAGAAATAAAAAAATTAAAGCTGCTGCCAATTTTGTAAATTACTTGAGTGCACCTTTCTCTACTCTCTCTCTCTCTTGAGTTCGGCTGAAAATAGTTATATTAGTAGAAACACTTAGAACAAGATGATTGTTCCTGAGAACTTCCATTTGATTTATTTAGCCAGTGTCATACACAAATGAGCTTCCTGGCCTTATTGGCCTAGCACCATCCCCTCTTTGTTTTCAGCAAGGACTGAAGTACTTAATGCTTTCAATAGTGTCTCTTAAACCTAGTGTGCCTAGAAGAATATCAAATGTAAGTGCAGAAGGAAAAGTGTCCCTTAGATGACAGAAGGTTCAGTAGGCTCAGTTAAAACCCCTAACTTGTCACACCACTCACTAGAAAAGAAGTTGTTCATTTGGTAAAATTATGCCATTTCAATTATGGCCAAAAGCTCAGTTTTCTTTTAAATTTGAGGCAAGCTTAGTTGGTATCTTGATTTTTTCTTTCTGTTTATTATTTTACATAATAATAATTTGTAAC
Source organism: Eospalax fontanierii (assembly GCA_035773235.1). NCBI lineage: Eukaryota > Metazoa > Chordata > Mammalia > Rodentia > Spalacidae > Eospalax > Eospalax fontanierii. Next base: position 45,675,307 of record CM069527.1, read on the forward strand.
AATAAATATATATTTCATATGAATATATTATGTACTAAATACTTCATTTTGTGTTTATGACAAAAAGTACAACAGTGTGGTGAATCAAAGTTTCAAAAGAAGCTGCATCTGTTCACGAACCTTCTTCAAAGCTGATTACTGATTAGAAAGTGAAGCAAAACTGTGGAGTGGTTGGAATGTTATAGTTCCAGAAACTAACTAAAATTTATCTTGGGCTACTTTTAGCCCCCTTATGAGCCTATTCTTTCCCACCTCCTGGGACAATCCAGTGAAGCCTTTTATGATGTATTAACTTCCACCAACCAAAAACCTAAAAATGTTATCAGATAGCATTTGAGGCTCATAGCTGGGCCTTTCCTGGTTTGTTTTTACCACCTACAATGTTTCTACCAATGTATTTGAAAAGTGCCTTGATTAGTGACTTTCTTTATTCTGTTACTGTAAAAACTTTATCAAACTATTAGCATGTTGGAAGATGGAATTTGGAGTGAACTAAAACTGTGTTTCCAACCCTGTTCACTCATCTTTGTCTTCAGAATGGGATATGTCTTATTCTCATTGAGGTAAGAACTGAAGACACTCAAGAGAGGGGGGACAGTAAGAGACAGTTGTTATCAAAAGGAAAATGGGGGAATCAGGGGTACTGCAACAGGAGAGGAAAGAGAGAGGCCTATATAGGTGGAGAGAGAGGAAAAGAGATAGACAAACTTAGGTGGTGTGAAAAAATAAAGGGAAATATAGTATTTAATAAACCTACTGAAAAAAACATATGTAATGTATGTGCGTGTGTACATTTGAAGATTATATAATAAAAATTACAGTGCCAGGCAAGGGAATTCTCTATTTTCCTTGTTGGTCAAGAGAATCCCAAAATAATACCAGTTATTGTCATAGCCCTTGTTAGCCAATCAGAACTTGAAGGTAAGACCCTATAGCTGAAGACAGGACATACTTCTGACACAGGAATGGAGGTTGAACTGACCTGGAAGCCTCCTCCCTGAAGATCAGCTTTCATAGTGTCAGAAATGCAAGCTACCAAGGAAGAACAATGATCAACAGTACTACCCAGATGTAAAGCCTATGAAATACAATAATGACGGGCCCAGCAAACTATCTCTACTGATGCAGTAGTGGCAATTTTATCTTGGGCATAATTAATAGCAGTCTGATTGGACTTAATTTCCACTCAGGAGGGAAATCATGTGTGGGTAGTGTATAATCACATACACCTGGCTGTACATAGAACCTAAAGAAGAACATACTTCTGTCACTTCCCTAGACCAAGGTAAATTTTTACTATCTTCTAAATACATGCCCTTATATTTACAGACAAGTGTACCTCTCACCACTCAACAAAGAAGCTTCATTTTGCCACAGATGAAGGTTATCATACAGTTCTACAAATGGTCAAACTCAGAGAGTAAAGGACTGTGAGATGCCCAGCCCTAAGTGATATATCTGCAATGCAGTCTCTACACCTAAGACTCAGAGACATCACAGAAGAGAGGACAAGACACCTGCTGCTACTTAGTTCATTCTGGCCATAATAGGAAAGCCTGCATCAATGAAATCTCTATATTATAATAGTCTAATGAGATCTACATAATGAAAAAACTAGTTGATATGCCAAGGTGACTGGGGAAAATTTCACAGTGCTTCACCTCACAATGAAGAGCTACACGTATTAGGAGGGAGAATCAGTTTCATCCAGGGAGTAGCTCACTGAAACGTTATATAATCTCAAGTGGGCCTCCCTAAACACAGATACACATGAGCTTCATTAAATGGACACAGCATTATATAGATATAGACAGATATAGATATAGACCAAAGAAGAGAGGACAAGAAATTGAGAGGGAGTCGGCAACCATTGGGGGATTTAGAGGAGAACTGGGAGGGATTGAAATAATGATGCAAAGACAATACTTGTGAAAGTCTCAAAAATAAAAAATTAATAGAAAGTTATTTTTTCATTGACATCACTTGTTCTGTATATATGTGTAAATGTAATAGTGTCCTTAATAGATATATTAAAATATACTAACCAATTAAAATGAGTCATTCAGATGAGTTTCATAGTTAAATACTAATACTAACTTCGTACTTTCCTCATTTAAGAACTTTTTTGTTTTATTTTTTTAGTTTTACACATGAGGACTGTACTTATATCATCCCCAAATCTCTCTCTTCCTTAATTATTATATGTATATAACACATATATATAACAAGTCCATTTAGTGGTGCTTGTGTGTACATAAATTATCAAACGACTACTTGAGACTACATAAACCATCAGGAGCTTGTCCCTGGAGAAGCTGATTGTTCCTCTCTCAGCAGTCATTGCTTATCTATAGCTCTTTATCTAGAAGTAGAAGTTTGTGAAATTTCCCTCATCCACATTGTCGTGGTCCTGTCCGTTGGTATCGTCATTAAGAAGACCTAGTTTAAGCAGCCATGCTGTTGATGATGCAGAGGTGCAGCTTCCTAGTCATGTCTAGAAGACAATGCCTAGCAGCAGGTCTCCTGGTTCTTTCTTTCTGCCCCCTTATTTTGCTGTTTCCTGGGCCTTAGGCATAGGAGTCTACTGTGTATCTTCAGTTGTGGGAAGGCGCCCTGCAGTTGTTCATTCCCTGTCTTGATCAGTTGTGGAACTTTTTAAAAGTATCAATCTATTGCAAAAATTTTTTCTGAGTGGTGAAAGCTACATTTATTTTTGAATATAGGGATACGTATTTAGACTATAATAAGAAGCCATCCGGTCTGGGAAAATAGCTGCAGTAGGTTCTCCTCTAGGAGTTACTTATTTTACTTTACATATAGATTTTTTGTGTGTGTATCAGACAGAGTATCCCTAAAACCCCAACTGGCCTAAAACTGTAGAAGACATAGACCAGGCTATCCTCCATCTCACAGAGATCTCTTTGCCTCCCCTGAGCTGGGATCAAAGGCCTGAGTAACCTCCATCCCTACACCCACATACTTACTTCTTAGTACTAATTTAATATTAATTGCTTCAATGATTTAAAATACTCTTGAACTGAGATTTACAGAGAATTATGACACATTTTCAGAATTAACAGAAAAATAATTTCACAAAGAATTAAATTCCTAATATAAAGAAAAAAATATGACCTTCATTTGTCTTATTTTACAACATTGTAACAATATAGTTTTACTCATATTTTGGGAAATTCTAGTCTATGAGCCAAACTCAGCTTATTTTTATATAGTTCACAAGATAAGAAATATTTTATATTTTAAGTAGTTGTTAAATAATATTGTGTAACATGTAAAAATTCACATTTCAACAAGATAGGCAGATGCTTAGCCTAGTTAACCAAAAGAAAGAAAGCAATTCCAAATCAACAAAATCAGAGATGAAAGTGGAAGCATCACAATTGACAACAAAATGATCCAAAGTAACCTATATGCTATTAAATTTGAAAATTTTAAGGAAATGAATGTATATCTAAAATTACAGGAATCACCAAAACTAGACTAAGAGGATGTCAACATCTTAAACAGACCCATAATGTATAAGGAAACTGAAACTGCAACAAAATCTCCCTACTTGCAAACTTCATACAGACACACATCAAAAAGATCGCCCACCATGATCAAGTTGGCATTATTCCAGATATGCAGGGGCGGTTCAATCTACATAAGTCAATAAATGTCATAAAGCACATAAATAGATCCAAAGACCAAAATCATGTGGTCATCTCAATAGATGCAGAAAAGACATTTCATAACATTCAACACATGTTTATGTTAAAAGTCCTAGAGCAAATTGCACTGGGGGGGGCAACATACCTCAATATATTTAAAGCTATACACACACACACACACACACACACACACACACACACAAACCCCACAGGCAACATCATTCTAAATGGAGTAACATTGGAAATATTCTCCTTAAAACAAGGCACCAGGCAAGGCTGTTCACTATCTACACTCTTTTATAATACAGTGCTTGAAACTCTTGCTAGAAAAATAAAAGATAAGGAACTTGAAGGAGTACCCACTGGAAAAGAAGAGGTCAAATTATCCCTTTTTGCTGATGATATAATACACCTAAGGAATGTCAAAAATTCCACTAAGAACCTCCTAGAAATGATTAACACTTTCAGTATAGTGGCAGGTTACAAAATTAATCTACAAAAATCTATAGCGTTTCTGTACACCAGTAACAAGCAATTGCAGAATGATTACATGGAAACCCTCCCATTTACAATAGTATCAAAACATATCTTAGAGTAAACCTAAACAAAGAAATTAAAGATCTCTACCAAGAAAATTTTAGATATTTAAAGAAAGATTGATGAGGGCATAAGAAAATGGAAGGACCTCCCATGCTCCTAGATTGGAAGAATTAATATTGTGAAAATGGGAAATCCTACCAAAAGCCATTGTAAATTCAATGAAATGCCAATCAAAATCCCCATTCTTTACTGAATTACAAAACAACCATCCCAAAATTCATGTGGAAGTACAAAAGATCTCAGATAGCAAAGCAATCCTGAACACAAAGAGCAGTGCTGGGAGTATTACAATACCAAATTTCGAACTATATTGCAGAACTATAGCTATAAAAACACCATGGTACTGGCACCAAAATAGACCCATAGATCAATGGAACATAATTGAAGACCTAAACATGAGTACATGCAATTTCAGCTACCTGATATTGACAAATGGGTCCTCACAGGAAGAAAGACAGCATCTTCTGCAAATGGTGCTGGTAAGACTGGATCTCCACCTGCAGAAGAATGAAACTAGACCTTTGCTTTCACCCTGTACAGAAGTCAACTGCAAATGAATCAAAAATCTCAATGTGAAACCTGAACCTCTGAAACTCTTAGAAGAAAACATTGGCAGTTTCCTAAAAGAATAGGTATAAAAAAGGATTTTCAATATCAGACATCAGTTGCATAGTAATCAAGGTTAAGAATCAACAAGTGGGACCTCAGTAAACTAATGCATTTCTGTAAAGCAAAAGAAACAACCAAGGAAGTAAAGGGAAACCCCAAGTTTTCAGCAGTGACACATCTGACAGAGGTTTAACATTCAGAATATATAAGGAACTCAAAAAACAAAGAATCAAGAAAACAAGTGACCCAATTATAAGATAGGCTAAGGATCTAAGCAGAGAGTACTCAAAAGAAGAAATGAAGATGACTGAGGAACATTTTAAAAAGAGTTCAACAGCATTAATAATTAGTGAAATGCAAATTCAATCTGCTTTGATAGTTCCTCTTACTACAGTCTAACTGACTAAAAACAAGAAAACAAATGATACCAAATGCTGGAGAAGATATGGGTAAAGAGGAAAGTTCATTCATTGTGGGTGGGATTGTAAACTCGTGCATCTCCTATGGAAAGCAGTGTGTAGAGCTCTTTAAAAACGAATAATGAATCTACCATTTGACCTGGGTATCCCACTGTTGCTCTATTCACAACAGCTAAGGAATGGAAGCAATCTAAGTGTCTCTCAACTGATGAGTGGATAGTGAAAATGTCTTATTTTTACACAATGGAGCTCTAATCAGGATAAAAAAAAGATGAAATCTTTTCATGTGTAGATAAAGGGATGGAACTAGAAACTGTCATTCTAAGTGAAGTAACACAGAATCAGTAAAACAAGCACCGTATGTTCTCTTTCATTTGTGGATCCTAACACCACACCCTCATATGAGAGTAAGTAGCCTGATGTAACTGTGAGAACCAGGAACACAGAAAGGAACCAGGGAGGTAAAGGGAAAGAAAGAACCTAAGAAAGATGAATACTAGGAGACAGGTTACTAAAGGAGAAATAGATAAAAGGTGGGCATTTAAAGGGAAGGGGAGGAAGGTTATATAAGGAACTACGGGGATAAAGGGAAAGAATGAGAGCTCAAGAGAGGTTGGGTTCCAGGAGACAAGTATTATCAAGGGAGAAATGGGAAAAATTGGGACACTTTCAATGGGGAAGGCATAGAGGGAAGGTTAAGGAGGGAGAGAGAGAGGGAGGAAGATAAATAATGTCTAGATAGTGTAAAACATACATTGTCTCTACATGAGTCCATATTCATAGCTCCAGGCTACATAACAAGAAACAGAGCCAGACAGGAGAAACTATCCTTTGAGCTATTGGCCAGGGTTGTCCAAGAGATTCCCAAAATTATGCAGCCCTTCATTGCCTCCCAGAACTTGAAGGTAAGACCATATTGCTGAAGACTGGACATACTTCAGAGATGGGATTTGGAGCAAAGGAGCTGGAACTGTCCTGGAAGTCACTTCCCCTGAAGGGTAGCTCTCATAGCTCTGGAGAGCACTATGCCAATAGCCAAGGGAGAATATCAATTGATGGCCCAACACCAGCTTCATGACCAAATAACCACATTGATGGCTGGCACAACATTCAATAGTGGTACAGCATTGACATTTTTATTTGGGGCCAATCAATGGCTACCCAGTTGGTCTTAGAGCCCATTCAATGGGAGGAAACCAAATAACACATGGTTGAAGAGGTCATTGATCTTAGAGAAATCCCCAAGGCTGCCACATCCCTAGACTAATTTAACTTCTTGCTAAATTCAAAATATGTATCTAATATTTACAATCATTTATCCCAGTCACCACTTGATCAAAGAAACTTATTTTGCAGTAGATGGAGACTACTGCAAAGTTCCATAGCTGGTCACACACAGACATTGTGTTTGAATTTCCAATGCCTATGCAGTATGCACATTGACAAGGCAGCCTCTATACCAAGACTCATACAATATAGAACAAGGGGTACAGAAGTCACTAATGAATCTCTCAACTCTCATTAATGAAGCTCCTTCATCCAACAAAGGGCCAGTAACACAAAAGATCACAAATGGCTAAATCATGGAGAGTAAGAATCTGCTGTAGAGTGTGGGTCCTTGGAAATGGCTCTTTATTAAATTTCACTCACCCAGTGCTTTAAGAACCATTGTGGAAGAGGGGACAGAAAGATTGTCAAGAGCCAGTGATGAAGTGAGTGGTCATATAGAAATAGAATCCTACAAGCTCCTGGGATTCTTCTTATATGAATCTAGTGCAATGGTTTCGGCATGCTCAGGACCCATGCAACCTCAAGCGGACAAAAATCCAGTATGTCACTTGGGAAATGGTTAGCAGATCCCAATCTTTGCTTTAAAAATATTGGCAACTAATTACTTTCGGGTGAGGATGAGCTAGTATTCCTAAAGTGATGGACTCTGGGTAGGCTGACTAGACCTCAGCGGACGAACCTGAATGGAGGTCATTTGGGTATATGAACTTGAAACAATAGACCTTAAGATAGATGAAAGAATGTACGGATTCCAGTTGGGGAGGAAGCATGGACAGAGACAGTGGTAAGGGGAATAATTGATTGAGATGTACTGTATGAAACATACAATGATTCAACTAAAAACAATTTTAAAAATGGAAATAAAATATTGGAGACATAAAACCAATAGTAGCTATCAACATACCTAAATGTTTAAACTTTAAGTCAGGTTCTTAGATCACAGGAAAATATTTCCTAGGTCAACAGATCTCAAGCTGTTCAAATACCTCCTAGGATAACTTTTTCTACCACCACACAAACAGGAAGTTAGTTTAAAAAGAGGAAAGATTAAGGAACAGATTTCTATTATCTGCAAGCCTCATTTATAGTAAAATCCATTGAAGATTGAGGATTTCTTAATTCTAATCTCTAATATCCATTTAGATTCAATCTAGTTTATTAATAAAGAATTTGGCCAGATAGGCCAGGAAACTACAATGAAAAAACTCAAACACATTTTTCTTTATTTACAATGACTACCTTATTCTTATTTTATCATTAGAAATACTGAATATTTTAGTGTACATAGTACTTCAAGTTTGGTCAAAATCAGTTTTTAGAGCATACATATTTTTCATAAAACTAATTTTAGAGCACACATGTTTTCCATAAAACATTAGGTAATTCTCTGTTCAAACAGACTGCAGTCATTCTCTGTTAACAAATACAACAAACAATAGCATATTGCTGAGCTGTACTTCCTGCAAATTTTTGATTGTAATATCTTTGTTCAGTAGAATCTATAATCACAAAATGAAGAGCTCTAGTTTCCCAGTGAATAACCTTTCTTTGAATATGTTATCTCTGCCCCGTGACACAATTTTTCTAAATATGTTGTCCAACATTCTGCACTTGCCTCAGTGCCTGTCCTTCTTCCTTGCTTTTGACTTTGTGCATATAGCGATGGCCCTTTACCTGCTGGGAAGCCACCTCCTTCATGCAAAAGAAAAAAATTTTTATTAACAATCATGTGCTTCTTCTCCATGCACACAAAAGCTATAGTCTGTAAAAGAGAAAGGATTTTTTTTTCTTTTCAACTATTATATTTTGTCACTTCTTACTGGGGTTTCTTTATGTGTGCTAGAGTCTAAAAATTCTCTCACAAATATAGGTCCTCCCACCTTGAAAGAAGTAACAAAATCTCTTCTATGATTGCACACTACCTCCAAATTAGAAAGTAAAAGAAGTTAACTGCAATTTTCAGACACATTTTTCAAAGGAAGGAAACTAAACACACACACACACACACACACACACACACACACACGAAGTGTAGTTATCTGATTTTTTTTTTCTGTTTGACTATTTACAAGAAAAATAGGTCTAGATGATGATGGAGGAACATTCTGTATCAATCTAAAAATTAACATACAGTCAAATCAAAGAACTGTTACTTGAAATAGAGCACTGAATAATGTTCAAACTCAGTAACAATTCAACAGTAACATGCTAAATTGGATTTGAATTATGGACTTACATATAAAGACTATGTGCATCACTAGCTGTAGTCTTTAGACACCATTTCTAGTAAGCACTAGCAGTGTCAATTTGTGTGATCTTTAGAACAAGAAACAATTAGGTAAAGTAATGGAGTTCCTGGTTTAAATTGATACAATCAATTGATTGTATTGATTTATCAATACATCATACACATTAAAACTCAGGATAGATGTGAGTAAGGCTTTGTGTGAATGTGTGTGAATACAAAATCATACGTACACATTCAAGTATTTAGCGTCATGATTTTTAAAATAAACGTAAATGAAAACATTTGAAATATTATAAACTTATTTTTATCACTAATACATTTTTTTATTTCAGTAACACAGCTGATGAGTTTATATAGTTGGAAGCAAAGTGTAATACTCCAAAGGACTAATCATACAAATAGTGGATTTTATAACAGATTATGAATAAAATTTGTTGCTATTCCAGGTTGGTAAAACAGGTGGGGTTCATTTTAGTATGTAACATAAAAACTGAAACAACTGGCTTTTAAGCAATTGTTAGAAGGAACAAATGAGTTTCTTAGTTTGAAGGCAGAGTGCAGGTTAGGAGAACTTCAGAAAGTCTATTTCACGCATGTCATCAAACTACATTTGATATGACATTTAGAATTCAAATTAAATATACATATACATCAATCCTGAATTTAACAAAACCACATTTTCTGTTTCCAGTCACAAATAAAATTATGTTAGACTTGCAACCAATTTTCTGACAGTATGTGTGCTCAAATAACTCTTAATCCCAAATCATTTTATTTTTTTCTACTATTGTTTAAAATAAAAGTAACTCATTTTTTAAAAAGATAATTTACAAAAGATGGTGCAAACATTTTTGAAAATCTGATCAAAATAAATTATTATATTGAAGAATTACATAATTTGATGTGCTATTACATAACAGAGGTTAACAGCAACCTGAAAAGTCAACATTTGCAGGCCTGGAGCGATGGCTCAGTGGTTAAGAGCACTGGTTATTCTTGCAGAAAACCTAGGTTCAAATGCTAGCACCAACATGACAGCTAGCAACTGTTCATAGCTATAGTTCTAGGGGAGCCAATACCCTCTTCTGTCCTCTGTGGGGGCATTGCATGACACGGGTTCACTTATACACACAGGCAAAACACACATATACAATGAAATAATTTTTTTTAAAGGTCAACATTAATTAGCATAGAAAGTCTCAATATTCAGTGTTTTTAAATTGATTTAAAGTGTTTTAAATTGTATACATAAAACTCATCTTCATGAGGAAGTGTTGAGTTGAGGAGAATATGGTTTATACATTGTTTGTACTTTAAAGCCAAGCTAATATCTTCTAATGTGGGAAAATATTCAATCAGGTAAGAATAATCCAAACCATTAAAATAATAAAAGAAAATGAAAATTTTTTTTGTAGACATTCAGTTTCAATGAGACAAAGCAAGTCAGTTAAGTATCACAAGAGAGTAGCAAGGGGAAGACATTCATGGTTTATTCTTTTCTGATTTGCATTTGATTTATTACCATGAATGTGTATTTTAATAATCAATTATACAAGTGTGAAAGGAATCAAAGTGCATAATTTAATGAGAGGAAAGAGAAAAGAGGGAGATGTCTGTTATCAAGATGTCCAGTACAGACTCACTTGGCTCAGCATGTCCCAGAAGATGTGTAATTTGGTCCAACATAGACATGGAAACTGTTGACTGGGCTGACATTACATTATAGCACACTAGTAGCTTAAGCAACAGATCCCTTATTACATTTCTTCAGGCTGTGATGTTCAAGGTCAAGGTGCAAGCCACCTTGGAACTTGATCTTGGAATTGAGTTGTAACCTCATGTAGATTTTCCAAGGTAAATTTCTGGAGATACTACTGGTAGGCCCTGTCTCTCATGTGCCCACTGGATTAGGATCCCATCCTTATTGCCTGAATAAACTCCCACTAATTTCCCAAATTCCTACATCTAAATCCAGTTGCACCGGGGTATAGAGTTAAAAACAAAAAGTTCTAAAGGACACAATTTGGTTCATATCAAACATGAATAGAGATTTTATTCATACAAATCTTAGATGCATAAGGCCTCTGTAGATTTTTGTAAAGGATCCTTAAAGCAGGTTTCCATCCTCAGGGGTTGGAGAAGATTTATGATAGGGGAACTGTTGATTTTGCTGTTAGAAGCTCGGAATGCTAGGGACAAAGTAATATATGCACTTAGTTCAGTCACCACAGACTTTTCCTTAGTGTAGTAGGTGTAAAATTTTCCTCAGGTAAGAACTAGTCATGCAATAAAATGTTCTTTGCTTACAGATTTAGAAAATATTGGGTAGTTCAAATAATAAAACAAATATGAAAATTCAACACAACAAAACAGAACATTTAGGAATATCTAGGAATCACTAAATAATAGAAGCTGGGAGTCACCTGTTTGTGTTAAAATGACTGTACAGCCTCTATAATAAAATGCCTCTGTAATCAAAGTTGTATAATTGTATGGAACTTCCTTTGAGTTTGTCCACATCCTTCTCTACTGGTATTTTTAATGTATTAAGAAAATCGGAATCAAAGAGAAATAAAGAAAAATAAACAAAATAATACTTTTTCTATCTTTCAGTTGTTCTATTCTATGTGTATATGGTGGGGGAGTTGTCAGTGGGCATGGGTGTGTGAGAGCATGCACCTGTATTTGTGTTCTTGGAGGCCAGAGGAGACACATGGACTTCTCTTTCCTGTCAAGCACTGGAACTCAAAGGTTATTCAGATTTATTCTATTACATGTGAAATCATGCAACATTGGTTCTGAAATCAGCTCTCTAGAGTCTATTCTACACTGATGTACAGTTTTCTGCAGCAGTTCAAAACAATCATGGAGATCATCTCCTGAGTTTCTTTCTCCAGAATTGTAGTATGCACTGCCTGCTGCCCAGTGTCTGAAAACAGTTGCCTCATGCATTTTCCTTCAATTTAATGCTTGCTTGCCACACCAGGGTAGGGTTAGTTCCAGTTATTTTAACATTGTCAAAAGAAGTTCTTTGCATGGTTCTTAATTATTTCATTTGCTGGCATTTCACAGATCTTTTTCCATAAGCTAAATAAGTTACACATATGTATTGTACTGGAATATCCTTGCATTTTTAGGATTAAATTGAGACTATTCATATTATGTTCTTCTTTTTATATGGTATTGTTTCAAATATGTTAGTATTTTACCTGTCATTTTATATTATAATCACATGTGAAATTAATGTCTATATTGATTTTAGTGGTGCTTTTATTCTGTGGCTGACAGATGATATCTTTAAGAATTAACTGGAAAATTATTTTCTTTTACATTTTGAAACCATTTATATAGTTGAATGATTGCAATTATTTCTCCTTTGATTTTTTTTTTGAGACAGGACCCACTGTAGCCCAGACAAACTTCAATCTCATGATCTTCTTAAGCCTGACTCATTAATTCTGAGATTACAGTCATCCACTACCATGTCTGGGATTCTATGACTTTTGAATATTTGCATACCTTGCTTCCTAGTATAGGTGGTATTTTAAAGCAATGTGTACTCTGTGTGTGTGTATCTGTGTGTGTGTGTGTGTGTGTGTGTGTGTGCATGCACAAGAGTTCCTTCAGGATATATAAGTGGATCTGGAATTACATTTTTTTCAGGAAATGAATATATTATCAGAGTTCTTTCAAAATGTTTACACAGTTTTACACCTCTCCCAGCAGATTGTGATCCTTCATTTGATGCTCCCTTACATTTGTTTCTCTTGATTTTTTAATGTGGGGAAACTGGAATGAGAACATTTCATTTAGTGTTTAATTTGACCTTTCCTAATATAGAGTAAAACTGAAACCCTTTTATGTAGGAATCTTTAAATTTTTTAAAGATCTTTTGAGTTTTTTTGTGTATGCATGAGTGTTTTACCTGCTTGTATGTAAGTGTACCACATGTATGCAATGCCTGCAGAGGCCAGAAGAGGGAGTCAGATCCTCTGGAACTGAAATAGGGACTATTGTTAGCCTCCATGTGGGTACTAGGAACAGAGCCTGGTCCTCAGCAAGAGCAGCCAGTGTTTTTAACCTCTGGGCCATTTCTCCAGCCCCAGGAATTAATCATGACTAATTATTTTCACCTAACTGTGATCAAAATGTTACTCTTTTAATGTAAACAAGCTCACTGAGCCATATGTTCCTCTTAAGACAAGCAAATGACCATAATCCCTCAAGGCCTTTCCTTGCCCTCCACCCACAATAGTGTATAAATGTCTTTATCCATATTTTTATATATTAAAGATCTCCAATAGAAAAACAGATAGCGTTTATAATTCCAAACCCTCTTTTTGCAGTTGTGTGTGTGTATGGAATTGTTTGTCTATGAATCAAATGGCAAAATTCTTTTGTTAAAAGTAGGACTGACTTCTACTTCCCTGTTAAATCTTAGAGATATTGTTCTAATAAAGAATGAAAAAAGCCCCTGCCGCAAGCACAGTTTCAAGGGAAATCTGAAGGACAGGGTCTCAGCAGTTTGGGTGTGCCCTTATCCTTAAACTGACGGTAAGGATCATGCTGTCTTTTCAAATACTGTTGTAATGTGGCTTAGAAATATCACATTTTTTTATTTTGGTTTTTCATTTTTATTCCAAATACTTACACAATTTTCAGTCTGGAGTATGAAATATAAACCTAGCTTCTATTTCTCCTAAATCACAAATATGAAATGCTGGATATTCTGAAAAGTATAATGCCAACATGATACAATTTTTAGGATTTTAGAGAATCTTATATTTTATAATTTGGACTTAGAGATGGTCAGTTTATAAACTCGATATGCTTCAAAATTCCTCTAAGTTTTGTTCACAACATTTTGAAGAGGGTTACATAAAATTTCTTATAGTCCATAGGAAATCCTCATAGGCACTCAGGGACATTCCAACATCAAAATATCCTACTGTAAATTACTTTCACCAGCTTGTCTTCAATTTTGAATTTGTCCTTTTATTGAAATACTTTTATTTCAACATAGCAATTCTTATGAAATATCACTTTCCTACTCTTGATGCAAAAACATAACTCTCATCTCAAAAGGAATAAGAGACAGTTTATTCTGGAGCCAAATATGAGTGACTGTGACCCAGGAATACAGATTCAAGTTAACTCAAATTCCATGTTCTGGCATGGAAACAATTTCATCAAGTTTTTATAGTAACAGAACAAAGAAAAGTCATAAATGAAGACACTATTCAAATACATTCATGGAATCATTAAGTAGGAGGATACAACAAAAGAGAAATTTTTGTATATAAAAATTTATAAACTCAGATGCTGTCTGATGTTAGTGGAAACTGGCCTTTGTTTTAAATACATTCTCAAAGTCGGTTAGTCATAAAATGTTAAGTCAGAAACTGAGGAAGATGAGGAGTGACTATTAAAGGGCTAAATATGACCCAAGAAATATTGTGAATAGGCTATGGATATGCAACATTCCAAACTCTCCATAGTCATTGACATGCTATTCAGTTGGTCATTCTGGCAGGAATTCAATCCAAGATGTAGGATTTTTCCATTAATTTCCATTCCCCCTATTTCTAGATTTTTTTTTCTTCCCTGAAAAAGTTTAGTCAAAGGACAAATAATTTTTTATAACACACTTTCTTCATAAATTGCAAGTTTTTACTTTTTACATTTGTTTACTTAACCTACAATAACAATATTCTTATGATATGAGCATTGTTACAATTTTTATAGAGATAATCAATTTCTCCACCACTAATTAAATAGTTCCCTTCTAACTCTCTAGGCTACTACCATCTCTGCTATAACACCTGTTTTTCACAGTGTATTTTTCAGCTCTCAATTTCTTTATATTTTCCTCTTTCTCTGAAAATTTTTCAAAGTTGATTTATTATTTACAGTAATATTGATATCTGACTAGTTGTTTCCATACTTTGGATACAAACTTCCTTAATTATTCATGGTCCTTTGATCTTTTTTAACGTTTTCTGGTGTTTGCTATATTTTAATACCTCTCATCACAATTGTATTGCATTTATTGATCACTTTATAGAAACGCGGTATTATTGAGTCTCTTAGTCTATGAAAGTATTAGATGTCATAATAGATGTAATAACTCATTTGCATCTTCTTTAATATTACTCTATTACATTTAAAAATTTTTGCATAATGCTTTACATCCTTTTATTAGATTTAATCTTAAATTCTCCATAGTTTCTTTTATATAAGATATTGTCTTTTCATTTGGTTTAATTATTTTTAATCGTGGTATAGCGTATTGCTAATTTTTAAATTTTATACTCTGGTTTAAAAAATATTATTAGATATATTTTGTCTTTAAGATTGCCTTGAATCTCTTATCTATTATACAAGTAAACATTTATGAGATTTTTTTTTAAAGTCTCCTCTTCCTCATTCATATAAGCAACTTATTTCCCATTGTTTCACAGACTGTACAGAAAGCTGGAGCATGCAGCCTTCTTTCACATATGGGAACAGTATATAGGAACTTAATGTGTCCAATCATCTTCCTCGGTGTCAAAAACAGGCATGACTCTTCCCTTCACAAATAATATACTAATCTAAAACAAATTGCTCAGCATATCACCCACTCATTATACTTAGTTCAAAGTTCAAATATTCCTTTTGTGGGCTAGCTTATAATATTAAAGGAAAAAAAACCTATATAATACCACATCAAATATACAGAACATGATCACTGCAGCAAATGCTTTAAAACATAAAAATAAGAAATAAATGGATTAGAGTGACTACTGCTCCAATATTGTGAAGCTTCAAGTTTCGCCTTCTAGAAGAGTATCTTGAATAATTATTTTCTGTAACTCCAGTGGCTATTAGTTTGAAGGCAATACTTTGTGTCCATCAGGGGTTAATCTTGTGAGCCTGACTTCTTTGAAGATTATAAAAAATTCAAAACCTTCTTCTTTCTTTTAACCCATGTATGCAGTGCCCTTAGAGGTAAGAAGAGGGCATTAACTTGCCAGAACTGGAATTATGGGTGGTTGTTACCCCCATGTGAGTGCTGAGAATCGAACCTGGATCCACTGAGAGAAAAGCCAGAGCTCTTAACTGCCGAGGCAGCTCTCTAGGCAAGCCTTTTTTGTTCTTGTGTAAGTTGGAAAGCATAAACTTTGCTTTATGTTTCAAAGTCAGTGTCATATTTTTGGCTGTTTCTTTGTGGGTTTTTTTTGTTGTTTGTTTTATTTTATTTGTTTTTCATTGTTTTGTTTTTATCCAGACAGAGTCTCAAGTAATCCAGGCTGACCTGTAAGTCATTACACTTTGCAGTAGAGGATGAGCTTGAACTCCCTCCAGCCCCCTAAGTGCCTGTATTACAGGTGTACCCTCCACACTCAGCTAAGTCAGTGACTTTTTAAAGTCAGAACTTATTTCTGGGTCACAATATACTCTCAGTACTAGACATTTTATGAAGATAAAGTTAATTTTATTGAAATGTATTTTTTCTTCTTCCTTCTATTTTTCTTTTCTGTATCCTGTTTTTCTTTACCTCACTGTAACTACTATGACACTCTGGCATATTGCAGAAAACCCATAATCTGAGCTTTGTCCTTGATTCCTTTATTTAACTGAAAAATTCTCTTTGGCATCTTCTTCTTACCCTGATATTTTACCTCTATCATTTTATTTAATTAGAAAAAGTTACTTGAGCTATGATACTTTTGAATCTCTGACCTGCTATTGATTCCTGAAGCTGTAAGCATGTTGAAGACCTTAAGGCCGAAGGTTATCTCTGTTCACTTTCATATCTTCTGCAGAACCAACCCATTGTGCTTAGCTTCATCTTGTGTTTTTCCAATTGCAGGGCACAACAGCCAATATACTCTGTTTTCTAATCTCTTTCCCTCATGCTACAACTTCTAATAATGGTGACCTTTATCTCAATTTATCTCATCTATTAATTTTACCTTGTTTACTAACTACAAAAAGAGCTAAGTTATGTCACTTTCAGAAAAACACAGAACTGAAAATCAACATGTTAAGAGGGAAAAAAAAAACACACTCAGAAAAGCAAGCATTATGTAGCCCTTCATATGTAGAATTTAACTTTTAAAAACTTAGACAGTAAAGTCATACAGGACAGAAGAAACCTGTGCAATAGAGGACACGGGAAGATTAAAATATAATAAATTATATATAAGAAAAGCAATAAAGTCCAAGATCACTAGGCCACTATACTAATAGTAGATGATTCTGATAAGTTGGGAAGGCAGATGAGCATGGAGTGAAAAAAACAGATCTTAAGAAGCAATTATAATACTGCAGGAAAGATGATTATGACTTAGAAGGTATGTTGGTTAGGAAGATCACTGAAATCTCAACATATATCTACAAAAGAGGCTAGAATCTGAATGTGAAAGAGAAACTAAGTTATAAAAGTTGTCTACAAAGCTTTGAACCAGAAACACTAGCAGAATGTTTTTATCATTATTATAGATGAAGAAACTGGTGGCAAAACTATATGTGGGGTGGAGGTAAATGTTAAAAGTTCCCTTGGAGGTGGGCATAGTGGCATGTACTTTTAATTCCAGCATTTGTTAAGCAGAGAAAGGCAGATCTGTGAGTTCAAGGTTACTCTGGTCTACACAGAAAGGTTCAGGCCAGTAAGAGTTACAAAGGGATTCCCTGCCATAATAAATAAATAATAAATAATTTTTAGAAATGGAAGCTGGAAAGATGAATAAGTGGTTAAGAGCATTGGCTGTTCTTGCAGAGGACATGGGTTTGTTTCTCAGTACCAACAATACACCTAACCACCAACAGTGATTCCTGTTCCAGGGAATCTTATGCCCTTTTCTGGCCTCTACTGGCACTGCATGTATACTGTACACTTATGTACAAGCAAGCAAAAGATCTGTATACATAAAATAAAAGTAAATAAACATCTATTTTAAGAAGTGTGCTAATAGTATCAAATGAAATTTTAGCACATATGAAGGTAAGCACATGAGTAATTCAAAATGAGCCTGAGCATTTATTTTATGTCATATTTTATTCTAAATGCTGAAGATACAACAATGATTAAGAATCCTCTTTTTGTGAACACAGATATTGAACAAGGAATATAAAGTTGAGTATAATATGGGGCTAGGAAGCAATTACTGCAATGTAGAAAACTAAGTAAATGAAGTTCTCCTTTAGAAAGTTGGGAGACCCATTTCTATCTCTGTAGAGGGTTCATGAGAATACACTTGAATGACCTAAAGTTATACTTGAGTTTTTGAAATGTGTGAGAGTGGGGAAGGTGTGCTAAGCAAAGGGCACAGCAATTGCTTGATGCACTAATGTAAAGACCTCAACAGATTTCGTAGAGTTGAACCATCTTTGCATTTCTGGATGAAAGTCTATCTAAACATAGTATGTATTAGTTCTTTCTCCTTCCTGGACATTGTTTCTTATATTATTTCAGGGCCTTGCCTTACTGTAGGTGTTCCTATCCTAGACTCTTGTTTTCATATACATTCTTCTAGGCTATTACATAGCCTGACATCAGGCCTTAAAATGTTTCTTTAGGAAAATTAAAAAGCACAGGCAAGGCGTTTTGAGATCAAATGTAACCTTTTCACATATCTGCAATTATTTTCATTATCAAAATCCCTACTCAGTAAAATCCAAATAAATATAATGTGCACTGTGGCAATTTTTATAACAAAGTAATTGAGGAAATACAGACCTTTGTTTCTAGGAATTCCCTTTGTAGATGCACAGAACATTTAGTACATAATGTGTGCATAATATGAACAGTAAATGTATAGAATCGTTCATTACATGATTCAGTGACCAAGGCAGGCTTACTGTGTGATTAAATTTACTTCTGAATATTATAAATTTATCTTTGAATATATATATATATATATATATATGTGCTCAGATACTTAAAAAAACTTATACAACCAAGAAGTTACTTTTTTATAAAGCAAATGAAAATTTAATGGTATTTTATTTTTAAATGAGGATCACATATTAAATTTTATTACATGAAAATATTTTTCTTCTTTATTTGCATAGTTATATTTTCATAGCTTAGATATTAGATGCATTTAATTTAAAACAGAATAAATTTAGTAACTAAACTGTATAATTGTGTGCATGCATATACGTTCATCAACTTATAGAACACTTCCTGGAAATTAAACAAATATCAAAAAAGAGGCAGAGTTACCTGTAATCACCCTGATTAACAGCCACAAAGAAGACCTTGAAGTTTTCCATATTAAGTTCAGCTAGCCTACTTTTTTTTGCAAAGATTCTTCCTAGAACTAAGTATCTGCATTGCCAGGGACAAGGATATGGTTCCTAAACCATCAGCAAAGTTTATGCTTCTGTACATCTGATAATTTTTAAAAATCAAAATCTCAATGGAGTAAGTGGTCTTAAAGTACTAAGAAGTATTAGAAGAAATTTTCATCCCTTAAATTCTTTTCCCTCTTAATCTCATGAACCTAAGAATTCTGGTTCTGTGATGGTCAATGAGGATTCATTCATAATGAATGAGACAAAGAACCCTCTAGGGAATGCTGTTTCTCTCCTGCTTCAGGAGTACTCTGCCATATTGACAGGAATTAAGAGCAAGGCAGCCACATTCTACAGGGCAGTAAGTCAGAATTCCAGGATCAAGGAAAACAAAATGTCTACATGTCCTGGCAGAATGAAAGGTTTTACAGTGAACTTCTCTCAGTTGATAAGCTCAAGAATGGAAATCCAAAAAGCCCTGACTCCTCAGGACATCAGCTAACCACCAGCCTTTGTTTCTTTTCCTTTTGGGGTTCTTCCTCCCTGCTTAGAACTTTATGCCTGAACATTTTCATCTGAGAAGCTTTCCTGGGTCTATGCTCGTCCACCTGACCTATCAGTTAACCAAAATCCCTCACATACATTCAAATAAAACAATCAGATTCATCCCAACTTTATGTCTACTTTACACACAGGCAGTAACAAATATTTCCCAGATATAAAAGAAACTCTGATCCAGAATGCTACTTGGCAGTCATTTTCTAGTCCCTTCCTAGCTACAGGGAACTATTTGTTTACATTTCAATGAATATCACTTACTTGTTCTTTTACTCTCGTAGTTCATCTATTTTCATAATCTTGAGACATGAAATCAGCTCCAGTTGAGGAAACTGGTAGCAGTATCAGCGACTTGCGTTAAAGAACACTGTGTGCTTTGTACTGTGGATTGTGTGGATTTTCCATCCTCTAAGATGCTGATTTTAGCCTTCCTCCTGTCTCTGGTTTCCTGCTTAAGTTGTCTGTTCTGACATGCCTTAGTGTGGTGGTTTCCTCATCCTACTTTTGTGTCTTTTGTTTCAAGCCGTGATCCTGCCTTGATTCCTTGCTGCAGATTATTTTACAGGCTGCATCTTTCATTCATAGCACTATAAATTCTTGATAATACTCTCAGTGTTCTAATATTCATTCATAGATGAATTCCATTTCATCCACCAAATTCTTAGAGTTTTCTTGCCAAATTTTAGGATTGCAAACCTGGATAAGTCTCAGTCCCTTTCCATCTGGAATTCATTCATTTTTTGTGTCTGCTTTTGAGGCAGGGTCTCACTATGAAGTCCATATTGACCTGGAATTTTATAAAAATTTCATACATGTATACATTTGCCTAGAAATTTCTGTGTAATGTAGGTTGAACTTAAAATGTTCAGACTCCCGTCTCTGTAGTTCTATGATATACACATATGCCAATGTGCCCTGCTTGGAATTTTGTGTTTGTTCGAAGAAAGATGTATGCTACTAACATCACTGTGTATTGTGGGTAAGTGTGATAAATATTTATGAAGAAATGCCCTGAGAATAATATGAGCAAATAGATCACTAAGTAGGACAGAACAGAAAGAGGATAAGATTGAAAAAAAGGGGGAGGTGCGGCCCACAAAGAGCTGAATTTTAAAAGATGGCTGGGATTCCAGGTTTCTAAAACTTTTTAAATACAAAATTCTATCGTTTATCTATAAAATCTCAACTGTCCTTTCTTAGCAGTTTTCCAACAGATATGCATGCCTTCACTATTAATAACAGCTGTCAACACTGCAACCTTATATTGTTTTCAGGTGGAAAGAAGGAGGAAATGAAGCTAATAAACAAGAGGAGATAATGGGGGAGAAGATGCAGGAGAAGGACAGAGGAGGTATCATGGGGAAGTATAACCAACCTTAAGATGTTTGAAAATAACATGTGGAAACCTACTACTGTAGAACCTTCTTTCTATACATGTAAAAGGGGTTTGAATTTAGCTAGCTTTTAATGGGGGAATGCTCTCTTTAAAAAGTCCAGTGTTAGGGATAGGTTGCTTTTTTTCTAAGTTCTCAGTGGGGATTTATAGACTCCCCCCAACCCCAGCCATTATGGGATATTGCTTTTGTTCTTGGTTTTCCTCCAGAACTTCATGGTTAGATCCTATTACTAAAAACACCATTTATTCGAGTCATAGGGCATAGGGAAATAAAACTGATACCAACCTAGAAGCTTTATTCCTACTGGCTAGCCTTTCATAATGCTGGAAGCTTTGATGTATGTGACCAGAAGGGAAGAGTCATCAATGAGACACAAACTCTGTGAGCTACAATCATGACTGGCCTACCAAGATATGCCATTGGTGAGACAGTAGCATAAATACTGTGGGAGGAGCTAATCACTTTCTTATTGGATTTAAAGCATATTCCACAAGATGGACTACATACTTGATACCATTAACTGAACCCAAAACTATGGCCAGGGATGTCATAGGCTATAGGGGATAAACTAGTATTATTATTATTCTGCTAAAAGAACATAATAATTAATTGCATTCTAAGTTTTTGTCTTTATACTTACAGATTAACCCATCTCTCAACTCTCATCAGATTGTTTGTGCAGAAGATTAATACAGCAGCAGATAATTCAGCACTTAACTACAGAGATCAACAGCCAGTCAATGTGTAGAGAATAAGACTGTGAAGTGCTCTGCCTCTAAAGAGGACATTAATATAAAAAAAACACTCCTTACTCCATGGCTCAGGGATCATCACGGAAAAGGGGCCATAAAGATTGTAAAAACCAGAAAGGGTGGAGATCTGTAGCTAAACAGAATTTGTCAGTCATGACAAAGCAGTTGCACACATGAACTCAACAACTGGGACTGCATGCACAAGACTTACACAGAGCAATCAGACAAAATTCTAGGATCTGAGGAACTATTGCCTTTTGATGACTACTGGGAGAGTCAGAGACAATTTCTTCAGGGATGTAGGCTCTGAGAGGCTACCCATGGACTAGTACATGGGATGTAGGCTCTGAGAGGCTACCCATGGACTAGTACATGGTCCCACATCCAATTGCAGCACTAAGTGGACTTGGTGGTTATTAAAATTTGTTTCAAAAGCACATGAAGTTGGGATGAAAAAGTGGGCATGGGGTGTGGGACGAAGAGGACGA
This sequence comes from Eospalax fontanierii, assembly GCA_035773235.1. Lineage (NCBI taxonomy): Eukaryota > Metazoa > Chordata > Mammalia > Rodentia > Spalacidae > Eospalax > Eospalax fontanierii. Next base: position 45,697,620 of record CM069527.1, read on the forward strand.
GGACGGGAGAGACTGGACCGAGCGCATTTTACATATGAATACTAAGGAAGAAAATAGTAAAAGGAAAATAGTTAAGTATATCTTATTTCACTGTATTTTCCTTCACTTTAATATATGATACTGATCAGACAACTCCTAGTGTGACTACAAATTAGTTTTATGGGCATGATCTAATGAAATTTACCTCCAAGTTTCTTATTCTGTTCATTACAAACCAAGGTATCGATTCCATTACTGCCCAAGTGGCCTTTCACCCTTTACATTTATATTTTAAAGAAGAAAACATCAAAGATAAGATGAAAATACAGTTATTCCTAGATAAAATGTATGCGCTGATAAATATTTCATGGATGCAATTGCATTTCTGAAGTTAATGAAAAGTCTGTGTTTTATTTTCCATTTCTGTGGAAAAATTCTGAAAGATGAAGCAATAAGATCTCATTCTAAGCAAATTAATCTGCTTTTTATTAAAAATAATATTTGTTATTGTGATATAACTGTATTAATGCTAAGTATTTAAAATTTGAATGATTTTTAATGAAATTAATAGTCATATGTTATCATTTTGTTTCCAAAAAAAACCATGCTTTCCCTATATTGCATTCTGAAGAAGCCAACTATGAATGTCTCTTTAAAAGACACTCATATGAGAACTGATGGTCAAAATTTGAAGTTTATTTCATCCTAAGATTGGGTTGCTTTGCTGTGTGAGATCATCTACAATAAAAAGCAACAGTGAAGTTTCTGACTTGAGGTATCATAAAACCCAAAGGTAAGACTATATTTGGAAAATTCTAGCAGTATTTTGAAAACAACTGGGATATGACTCATCTAATTAGGGAGATCCTGCAGCTTCCTTGGAATTCCAAGCATGCAGTCATGGCTTTCACCTAATCTCCCAGGCTCCATCACACTTCCTTTTTAATATCTCACTTTTGCTGAATGAAAAAGGACTTAAGGTTTTAGTCTTCAAAAATTAAATTGTGCCATTAGGAAAAGGATTTTGGCTCAGCATATTACATCTGTCACTGAAGCATTGTCCTGCAGCTAGATTTCCTAACAATTTTGTACAAGGAAGTAGCACAGGAAAGGGACAAATCAAAATGCTAAATGTTACAAAAGTGGCAAAGCCTTTCTCTTTCTAAAATGGTAGCATGGGGTATGGAGGGTCATCAAGGAAAGAGAGTTTGACTGAGAGAGTGGCAGGTGAGTGAGTTACAATTTTGTCTTTGAAGCCCTTCATTTATCTCTTGAAGGAGCTTTGGTAAAATTACAGAGCTCTATCCTGAAGAACTTTCTTTGGAGAACAGGAATTAGGAATGCAAACAAGGAAGGGATTCTGACCTTCTACTATGTGGTCACAAGGAAGGAAAGTTAAAGAACAGGAAAAAAGAAATATTTAATTTTTTCCTTTTTTGGTATCAAACAGATACATATCACAACTGGAAGTGGATTGCCCTTGATTCGTGTTGTATTTCCCGGGGAGTCTACTGTAAAGTGAAGCCAATGATTTAAGCTTTTTAGGTATGAAGTTGTCCTTAAATTGTCTCTTTTATAGTCTTAGTCCATACTGTATCAATAACAGGAAAACAAAAAGGGTGTGTGGTTAAGCATATAAGGAATGGACATGTTCTGAAAATGAAAAAGATATTAATTGACTGTCTTTTAAAACTGCATCTCAACACAGGTCAAATTATTTTTCTCCACAATTATACAAAATATTTTCTTTCTTAAATTTTTAATCAAATAGGATTAACTACAAATCAGATTATCACCAATCATCACTGTCTTTAAGCATTACAGTAAATAGGAATGTGACAAATATTCAGATATTATTTTATTCTAACTTCTTATGTAATTATGCTAGTTCTCAAATATATCATTCTGTGACTTCCTAGAATAGCATTTAAAATAGTAATTTTAAGAATATATGTATTATATGATTATAAGTTATTTTCAACCCACATATAACTTTATTATTTGTAGTGATTTGTAAAAAATGTCCCACATAAGCTCAAGTATTTACACTTTGAACACCAGTTAATAGTACTGTTTCGGGGAAGTGGTGCAGCCTCGCTGTACGGAGGAACCCCCATTAAAAGAAAACAAATTTCATATCCCCAACATATACAGGCAGAGAAGAAATATTGTTATTTCAAAGTTAAGGAATTGAGGCATAGTCAAAGAATGCTCAAACTCAAACCCAAAATTCCAGCATGGAACAGACCACAGCTACAGCTCTGTGTTCAGCATCTGGGATTTTTAATGTAACCAACTGGCTGAAAAAGGCTTAGGTAGCCCTATTCCTCCAGCCCAGTTACAGGTAGTATATAGCTTCTCTTTTAAGCACCTGTAGCCCTGGTTGGTGGATGGCCCATGTTTCTGGCATCTCCAGCATTCTAAGGTCTCTACTACAGTGTAGGTTCACAGCTTCACATAATATCCTCTCTAACACTCTCTTCAAAGGCTCCTGACACACGGTGCCTGGCCTCAGCCTCCTTCCACAATGTCTTTAATCTTCTATCTTTTAGGCCTTCAAACCCAGTTTGACCTAGACACCACTGCCTCCTCAGCCACCAGCTAGAGAGGTAGCCTAGGCCCTTTGGATTACTGCTGTATCAATTTCTGATGAAACATTTTCCTAAGCAGCTGCTTTTCAGGGCCAGGAAACCCCTTCAGCTAAGGCTTTCTCCACTTAAATGAAGCTGAATTTTCTCACTATAGAGCCACTGAGGGGTGGGGTTTTGCACTTAGGACATCTTCCCTACTGTCCCAGTGCAGTGAGATTTCTTTTCAGTGGTATGGATCTCATTAACAGTCACTGTTGCTTTATTAAGAACCTGAATACCTCTTGCACTAAAATTTCCTCTGCCAATCAAACTAGTCCATCATCTCTCAAAATTCAACCTCATTCAGGTTCTCTGGCATGGATACCAGATTCTTGGTCAATTATCAGACAAATGGCTTGTAGCTGAGTTCCTGATGGAATCTTCATTTCTCCATGAAACTTCTTGAGCTGGATTCCCACCATCTTAATTTCACTCAATTTTCTTGTCTTTCCAGCTCCCATTACGATGATCCATTTAGCCTTGCTTGTATCATTCAATGGTATTCTAGCCTAAACTTCCAAACTCTTCCACATTCCTTTCTCAACGCAATTTTAAAGACCTAAAAGCCATGTAGTTTTGTCATAGCAATGGCCCCACTCTTGGTACCAATTTCTATTTTAGTTTCTCTTCCTGTAAGTGCAATAAAATACCCTGACAAAAGAGAGTAAAGAAAGTGTTTGTTCAGCTCACAATTCCAGGTTACAATCCGTTATTACAGAGAAATCAAGGTGGCAGAAACTTTAAGTAGTTTGTCACATCTATACTTAAGAGCAGAGAAATAATGAAGATATATGTGCTAGTGCTCAGCTAGTTTTCTTTTGATTCATTCCTGGACCTCAAGCATAAAGAACGGGGCTACCTTCACTGGGGGTCTTCCACACATTGATTATGTAAATAGGTTAATTCCTCATAAGCATTCTGGAGGCTATTTGCCCAGATGATTCTAGATTGTGTCAGTTAAAACTAATCATAATATAAGATTGGGGCTTCTTACCCATTTCCCCACTTCTGTGCTGAGTTTTGGTCTTGTTTGAGCTTGTATGGGTCTTGTACTGCTGTCACCATGGCTGTTAGTTCATATGAGCAACTGTCCAGGTTTCTGGAAAACTACTGGCTACTAGTGACTACTGGTAGAGGGAGGGTTTGTCTTTTTTAAGGAAGTAACTCTAAGTAGATTGACTAGGCTCCAGCGGCTGAACTCACACTGAAGGACATTTAGGGACACAAATACAACTTGATAAGCCTTAATACATATGACAGAATGCAAGAAATCCAGGGGGGGGTACCGTGGAGGGGTGTCCATAGGGGAAGGGGTTCTAAATTGGATCAATATGTATTATATGAAATTCACAAAATTCACAAATTTTTTTTCAAAAATTTATCTCAACCATCATACCAACAATCCTATTTCTGGGGACTGGAGAAATGGCTTAGTGTTAAGAACACTGGTTGTTCTTAGAGAAAACCCAGGCTTGAATCCCAGCACACACATGGCAACTGACAACCAGCTATAAATCCAGTTCCAGAGCATCTGATGCCATCTTCTGTACTCCTCAGGCATTCTACAACATGGCTGCACCTGCATGCATACACATTAATAAAAATAAGGCAAAAAAATTAACATCCTATTTCTGCATATATTCCCAAAAGACAAAAATTAGATTGTCCAAGAGACAATTACACTCCAATATTTGTTGAAACAATAGTTATATGAAAAAAGACTTGAAATCAACAATATGGAATAATATGGAGGACATATTATGTGAAACAAGTCTGAAACTGAAAGACAAAAATTCTCACTAATATATGGAAATTAAATAGTACGACTCATAGAAGTAGATGGAGACTAGAATGGTGGTTACTGGATAATGAGATGAACTGTGAGGATTGAGAGGCCATCAGTCAAATGGCACAATGTTAAGGAAGAGGAATTCTTGGTTATCTATCATAAAGAATGAGGATTGTATTAATAAGAGTGTACTGAGTATTAAAAAACAGGTAAGAGAATAAATTTCAAATGTTCCTACCCTCCTGAAGTATGTGATGTGATTGAAATGTTCATTACTCTAATTTAACCATTCAACATTGAATACATATGCCAAAACACATAATTTTGCCCTTAAAATGTATATACCTTTTGTTATTTGTCAATTAAAAATATAAGTCAAATAAGCATACATACCATTTATGGGTCTCTCCACTGATTATGTTATTTAACCCAAGCATGTGGTCAATGGTTTATGACAGTCTATGCTTGAAGGAGTTGAAACTTGATGTGTGGTCTTAGATAACAGTTGTTTTCATATAATCTGTATAGTTAAAAAAGGAAAATTTGTTGCATTTGGGGGGATTCCAAAATTCATGTGTAATTGCAAAGACTTGTATTTTTATTCATATTTTCTTTATAATTTGTTGCAGTTACTCAACGATTTCAAACACTACCCCAAACTGGCACCGTACGGCTGCATTTTCATTTTAGTTTGCCTTGCTGTTGCATACCTAAAGAAAAATAAATAAAAACCCTGAAAGGCAGCCAACTCAAATATTGTACACCTGGCTCCCATTTGTTACAAGATTATCACTGAAAACAAAGATTCTTGACTTTTACAACCCTCTTTTGTGTGGTCTCCTCAGCAATACGCCCAGTCTAACCTGGTACATGTTGAACCAAGAACAAAAGAAATTCTCCAAAAGATCCACTTTATGATCTCTATATTAACGTCTCCCTCTCCTGGCCCCTGAACTCAATGACAGCATTTAAAACAAAGGTGTAAAAAAGGAAATATGACAGAAAGAAAGATGTTGGTTGTTCTCCATGCTTCCACCCACATGTTTCAATAAAACTAAAATATGACAAAACCAGTTTCCTTTGGCAGGGAAGTTTTGCGTTTCTTTTGAGATACTAAGACTCCATAAAAAGAAAACAACATTTCTCTCTTGAGTTATTTCAATTTTAAAAATGTTTAAGTTTCTCAAATATGTAATTGGATTAGGAAATCATGAAGAAAATCACAATAGAGCAGGCTGCCAGGAGGTCTGCCTGCGCCTAGGTATGCCTACACTGAAGCATTCCATTTTGTTTCAGCCCTAAATTGTAATTTGTAAGTACAACAGACTTGCCAGGTTCATTGGGCCTGTGAAAAAACTAAACACGGTGAAGGGAATTCTATGGGGGGTTCTATTCAGAAAGACATCAATATCATTAAGAATAACCCCCTGGCTCTAAATCCAACTACTTCTCAAGTCTCTTGGGTATTTGGCAATGTAATATCTTTTCTTTCCTTGAAGGTCTACATGAATATATTTTAATAGTAACTTTATCTTACTTAAAAGCATCTGCATGTCTGAAAATCTTTCTTAAAATGAAATTTTACGGTACAGTTTGTAAAGAGCAATTACATTTCTTGAAACCCATTTAAAACATCTCATTATATATAGACTGAGTTACAGTATTCTGTCTTTCTATTATGCAAGTATTGTGCAAGCATATTCAGGACTACTTGCCTTTCTGAGAATACCATCATCCCCAACTCAGGCAAAACTCCTGGCAATCTTTCAGATGTACCCTGACAAGATGTTGGATAATTTTTTTTTTCTTTTAAGCATGTATTGTTTCTGAATGTTCCACCTTTAGTAAGGATTGCTATTAACATGATAACCAAGCAGAGTGGGTCAACTCTAAGTGACTGATTACTGGAAGACAGTGTGAACTAGAGAACAGTTTCAGGTTACTGAAAATGGAAAACTGTAAACATAAGATGGAGCACATGTAGAACTGTCTGTCTGTCTGGGAGCTAGCAGTTAGGAAAGGCTGTGTGAATAATCGTGGTAGATCACTATTATGAGAGGATCCATTTGCACAGACACAGACAAGGAAGTGAACAATAGGCTTTCAGGAAAAGCAAGTGTTGCTGGATGGTTGGTGTGGGGACACTGGCTGATATGGAACTTCTAGCATGATTTGCAGTACATGGAACTTCTAGCATGATTTGCAGTACATGGTTGAGCTGGCATAAAAGTCAGTAACAAAATCTGACCTGTTGGCTGGGAGTAGAATTTCTCCTCTGGATTCCTATTACCCTTCCAACTTCCAAGGGCACGAACTTAGAGAATAATCATGCTTCTTCTTTCTTCCAATAGTTAGTTCAAGTATTCTGTAAGATCAAGGACAGTGCCTTGAAGGAATCAAATAATGGGAATTTTTGATCAGTTAGCACTGATGAAAGCGAATATAGAGAGAGTAGTTTCAAGAGAAACTCTCTCTCCAAAATGCCTTTATCTAATTATGTTGTGAATTTTAAAAATGATCTCTAAAATATTTTTAATGTTTGACAGTTTCATATATTTTCATAATGAAATTTAGTCATTCTCCTCTTCATTCTCTTATCTCACCCTCCCTACCTCCTCCTGCAGGGCTCCTTCTCAGCAAATGCCCCTCCTTCCTTTACCTCTTCTTTTTGTATGTGATTCACTGAATTTAATTAGTTTCTCACCCACGCATCTGTAGGGGGTTATTTACTGCTTCAAGGGCAGCTATCAGAGGCAACAACCCAGAAGAAAATGACATCTCCCCCTCCAACAACCATTGACTGCCAATAGTACATTAAGGAAGCCTGGGGCCTCATAAATCCCTCCCCCATCCATGATGAGTGGTTGATCTGCACTGCAGTGAGTTAATGAGAGAAATGGTTATGCCACCTACAGAAGACATCTTTCTGTGGCACAGCTCCCCGTTTTTTGGCTCTTAGATTATGCTGCTCCTCCCTGATGTTCTCTGAGTCTTGGGAGGGTCATAAAGCTGTCTTATGTAGGGCTGAGCACTTCACCGTCATTATTCTCCATAATTTGACCAATTTGACTTTCTGCGTTAATGGCCACCCAGTGTACTAAGAAGCTTCTCAGATAAAGCTGAGTACAGGACTAATCTATAAAGATGAGAATTTAAGGACAGTTTGAGAACCTGACCGTTTAGCCAAACAATAGTAGTGGGTTCCCTTTAGGACTCACCTATGACCTCCTCAATAATGTATCTCAAAGCTATGAAATCAAACTAAGGAAATCTATCAATAAGTAAGTGAATTTTCAACTTAAGACTTCTAATACTCATTCTTATCACAAATGATAGACATATTTTCACTTACTAATGACTTATTGGAAATATTTTGCCATTATGTACAAATATTTCTAGAAATATCAAAATTATCAATTCTTATAAAATTAAATTAGAATAGCAGTAAGATAAAAAATATAAGAATATGGTTCGTTCATATCACAGAATATTATCAAGTCATAAAGTACTAGATTTTTGATGAATACTTGTGACATTTTGTTATATAAGCAAGTTATGAAAGTATATACAATAAATCATTAATTTCTTGAAACTAATCTACATATAAGATTGAAAAAATTTTCGAAACATCAAATCTCACTAACTTGTTTTCAGCCTGTGAAAAACTTCTTTAATTATTCTGGTAAGACATGTCTACTAGTAACAAATCTTCTAAGGTTTATTGAAAGGAAATGATCTTTATTTCATCTTCATTTTGCAAAAGTTAGCTTTATTGAATATAGAATTTTTGGTTGGTATTTTTTCTTTGAATACTTTGAACATATTTGTCCACTGTCTCCTGTTCTCCCCGTTTCTGCCAAGAAGCAAACTGTTAATCTTACTGGGAACCTTTTCTATTAAAGTTTTCAAGACTATCTTCTTCCACTTTTGTTACTTTTTACTAGCATATACTTTTCTATTATTCTTTTTATGATTTAATTACTGGGACTTTATTGAGCTTCATACTCAGTAAAAAGGTACTATTTTACATTAAGTTCAATTTCACTAATTACTCCCTTAAATTCCTTATATTTTCCTTTCTCCCCTGCGGTACATTATATATATATATATATATATATATATATATATATATATATATATATATATATATATATATACATGTGTGTGTGTGTATCCATATATATATATTTTTTTACATTTTATATATATATGTATGTGTGTTTAATGGTATCTTATATATTGTTCTTAATCTCTGTTCATTTTTTTATTCTTTTGCCTTTCTGTTCTTCAGCTTGAGTAATCTCTGTCCATCTCTCTTTAATTTTGTTAATCTTTTCTTCTATTTTTTCAAGTCTACTGATGAGCCTCTCTTGATATATTTGTGAATGTATAAATATGTGCATATATATATATATATAGACATAGATAGACAAATAGATAAAAATAGTTGATTGAAAGATAGAAATGTAGATAAAATTTTCAGTTGTACTTTTAGCTCCATACATTCTCGTGGTATGTTCTCATATTTTCTGTCTCTTTAATACTCTATTTGATATGACAATGCAATTGTATCTCTTCCTACATTTTTAATTATTCCTCCTTTAATTTTGTAAATATATTTATAATGTATATTTCGGAATATTTTTATTGTTGCACCTGACAACTGTTCACTCTCTCAGGCAACTTAGACTTTCTGCTTTTATCCCTGAATACTGGGGTTATTTTTGTACCCTTGGGGATCTCAATTTTTTGTTTGAAACTGGATCTTTTAAACATTATATTGTGTCAGCTCTGGATACTGGTCCTCCTGTTCCCCAGCTGCTTACTATTATTATTATTACTACTACTACTGCTGCTGCTACTGCTACTACTACTAGCTTGACTAGTGACTAGCTGAATTGTTTCTGTGAGACTTACCCACCCCTCCTGTGAAAGAGTGATGCCTCAGGTTGTTTCTTCTCAGAAACTCACAGCTTGGAATGTAATCACAATTGCTCTGGGCTGAGGTTAGGTCTGATACAGCCTTCTTGAATTCTTTCTCCAGCCCCAAGCAGTGGTTAAAAATTAACTAGCTTCTCACAGACTGCTCTGTTTTGTTTTCAATGATTTCCTGAGGCTATCAATTAATCTAATCAAATTGTTCTTTCTTTGAAGGAAAAGTGTACCTCCCACTTACCTTAGATTTCATTTTCTGTAGTTTCATTTGGCTATGTTCCAAATATATCAAATGTAGTGTTGTAAAAATAAAACAAAATTATAAGCTTTGACTAATTTCATTATAGAATGTTATTATAACTGTTTTATGTTATCATGAGTTATTGTTGTTATTATCTTATTGTGCCTAGTTTATGAACTAAGGCTTATAATTGGTATGTATGTATAGGAAAAACATTCTTCACACAAGTTTCAGGAACCTACTGGATGTATTGCAGACAATCCCCACAGATGAGGGAGAATACTACGGCTCCTGAGGCCAGTGTTTCCTGTTTCTTATCCCATCCGAGACCTCTCAGCTATCTTACTCCTTCTCTTCATTCCTGTACATAATAGGTATAAACTGTAAGCCATGTTGTCTTCAGATCCATGATTTTTTTTTACAAACTCTTCTTCACAGAAATTTCTAAAGTATTTGAGATAACCTTTAGGTTAAGTTTCTCTACTAAGAGGAGGTGCAGATAGACAAGAAGATCTAAATACAATTAAATTACATGGAATGACAAATCAATAAAAATAAAAGAGTAAAAAAAATAATTTCTGTGCTTTGTTGAACATGAATTCAGCTCCGGTGGGAAGCGTTTAGAGATTTTTTTTTCTTTTTTTTTTCTTTTCTGACTACTCTTCCCATAAGCTACCGTCCTGAGACCAGACTCAGCTAGGAATTTAAACCCACGCAAGCTTTCCGGAGCTGAGAACCTCAGAATGAGAGCAGCAATCTCTCTTCCTACTGTTCTGCCTCTCCTACCCTGAACTCACAGCTGCATTAATTGGAAGAGGGGTTATCAGAACCCATTGAGCACTAGCATACGTTTCACAAACGTAGGTTGGGTGACGGCGGAGACGACCCCACCTGTGCTTTGCTCACTGAGGGTAGTAGTGCTGAAGGGCATATAAATTGCAAAGGTTGGAAGAGTTTTTCAACAATAATCTCAGCTCTGATACTTTCTTCATAATAGAAGATCAGAAAAGTAATATAGGTTAATTGTGAACTGTTTATTTTTTTTCCCAGCACATATGATAAAAACATATATTCAAAGAACTTTAGGATGTTGATAAAATTTTGACTTCAGTTGTAACGTTTGGGACATATTTTCGAAATAGAAATAGTTACTTATAAACAAAAAGGAAGTGGGAAGTCATTTTGATGAAATTATTAAAGAGTTCAAAAGAACAGCTGTTGGAGAAAAATGTAAACTAGTAGTTTCAATCTGAATAAGGTTGCTGGAGAATGGTATGCTTTCTTGGGTGTCAAACCAGGGTTTTATCACAAGACTGTGTACACGTGATGGTAAAAACAGGGTTGTTCAAAGGAATGTCAAATTAGAAAGGTAGCTTCCTAGTAAGCACAACCTTATTCCAAAGCCATAGGGACAATGGGTAGAGTTGGGATAGAGTAGAAATCAAAGGACTGAGTAAGAATGTGTTTTAAAATGAAGGGACGGGGTGGAATGTCAACAGATATGGCAACAAGCAGTAGATTATAAACTTCCACTGCCTTGGACTGGTAAGGAATAATTTTGTCTGAGTCTAATATGCAATGATTTGGAATTGTTTTGGTATGCTCAGATTTTTCAGACATCAAAATAATATAGTTCTGTATTTTTAATATAAAGAACTTTCTACTGCTATGTATCAGATCATCTTATATAATTTGAATTGAATTTTACAAAATAAAACCCAAACTATAATAATTAAGAGTGGTAGGCTTATAGCATTCATTCCTGTGAATACTGTTGATTTTTCTTTGACTTTAATATATTGCTTAAAATACTTATAATAAACACATATTATTTTGAAATCCAGTTAAAAACCATTATGGCCACTTTATCTTGCAAATCAAAAGAAAATTAACCCTAATTTGTCACCAGACTTTCTATTTCTTTTGTTAATTGGCAATGTGATTCTCAGTAGAAGCCATTTTTATAGTCCTATTGAAACAAATAATAAGAAAATAGAGAAAGTAGTTTCAGGAAGCTTTCATTTATCTAAAGAAAATTCATATGCATATTATTCAAAAATAGTATGTTTGTCCTTGCTTCTGAGACAACTTAAGCAAATACATGCACAAATTTATAATTCTATCTATTTTAAGTTAAATACAAATCTTATCAACCACAGATATTTGATTACAAACCCTCTGGATATAAATGGAAAAAATTAATTGAACAAAATTATTTATGTTGCCTTTTGTGTCTTAATGATCAAGCTGGAATGTAATAACTTTAAATATTAGTTGCGTCCCACCTTCAGGTAAAGGAAATTTAGTGACACACCAAGAAAGGGATTGTACAAAATGAGGCTATGAAAAATACTAAAGCTAGTATATCAAACTAAGACGCAGAGTTCCGGCCCTGCACTGGTGTTTTCTTCCCAAATTCTCTAGTGCAGATGCCTGAATCTCTTCAGCATATGTCTTCTTTCTCTGTAATATTCTTTATCACAATTTTGGTCACCTGAAGCTTTGGCATTGTGTATTATATCATCCTATATTATAGGTATCTACAGGTGATGATTATCTAATTCACCAATGCATTTATAAACCAGAAAGAGTTCCTTCACCAGTGAAAATAGGGACATCAATATCTTTAATCATATCAGAGATGTACTGAAGACATCTTGGAGCCAATTCTAGGAACATTTTCCCATTTTCCTGATGTCTTATTCCTTTGGATCATTAATTCTCCAGAAATATAAAGTAACCAGTACATACAAAGCACTCATGTCTTTTTAAAATATTTGCTGGCAACGTAAAAGCCGTGAATTCTAATTTGTTAACCAATATTTATTTTATTTAATCCAATCTAACAGAATACAGTTTCAATATATGCTCAACATACAAGTACTAATGAGCTATTTCCATTTTTTTTTCTTATGGTGTTTGAATTTTGAATATACCTTACAGGTATGATGCACCTCAGTTCTGACTAGTTATCTTTCAAGTACTCAACTGTCACAGTGGCTTATGGCTGCTTTGGGAGTCTTGGCATTCTCAGTATCAGGTATGGTTTGTTTAGGAGAAGCTGAGCATTTAGGAGATGTGGAATAATGGACTTTGTGTAAGACTAGGCACCGTCTAGCCATTATAGTCTATACATTGCTGCTGTCTCCTCATCAATGTAGATAGTTGATCATTAGGTGTCAGTCAGACCAGCAGTTAACTAGGAATCCTGGACACTTAATGTGTAGGGTAAGGGACCCACTGCTATCAATTAGAGCCCAAATCATTTTCTCTTCATCACAAACTGCTGTTAGAGAGAACCCCTTATTAGAAGCATGCACACTTCCTTGGTCTGGGAGTTTAGCAAGCTGAATCAAAGTGAGATTGCAGGTTAATGACAAGTGAGGGATAAAACAACGAATGCTGTTGTGCACTAACTTTGGCGCATTAAAAATATGACTGTTGATGAGGCCAGTCGGATGACTCACATATCTGAAGATGCTTGATACCAAGCCTGAGACCTTGAGTTTGATCCCCAGGACTCACGCAATGGAAGGAGACTACCAACTCCAGCAAGTGTCCTCTGACCTTTACACACATGCCCTGTGGCACACATGTGTCTGTACACATTTACATAGTCTCTCTTTCTCTTCTCTCTCTCTCTCTCTCTCTGTCTCTCTTTCTCTCTCATAATTAAATTTTTTAAAATATAGCTGCTTCTCCTATAATTCATACAAATTCCTTTTGTACCCAATCTAAATACAGAACCAGGGTACAGGGAATTTTGGGAAACATTTCCTGCCTGATAAATAATAAACCAAAACAGCTATGTTACACTAAATATGAGAATTAACTGGCATCATGGCAGGGGGCAGACATCATGGATGAGTGGGAAAAGACCGTTGTTGCCAAGTCTGATAAACTTCCACATGGTAGAAGGAGAAAGACAGCTCCTGCAAGTTGTCCTCTGTCTTCCACAAGTACCCTGTGACACATACACTCCTGAACTCACACATAAAACACACACACACACCACATACAAATAAATAAATAATAGTCAAAACAAATGTAACAAAAATGAACAAAATGAGAATGAAAATTTGTATGAAAGGAAAAATTAATGAGCATTGTATCTAAAGGTCTCTAACAAGTTGTGTTTTGTTTCTGGTGTTGTGATAAAACACTACCAAGATATCGGTGCCATACACAGGAGCACTGCAGACTCCGGGATGTCAGATTGGTGGTTCCTGCTCTTCCTGCCTTTCATCATCACCTTCTCTGGTGTCACCCAGATCCTGCACCTTGCTGGAGGCAGTCCTGGAAGAGGATGATGATGCTTTGAAAAACGCAGTTTTTGGCATGGGCACCTGGATGCAGCATTAGAAAATCTGCTAAATCACCCCAACTCCTTGTTCATCAAGCGTCAGAATCCAGGTAAAAGCACGTGCTGAAAAGAAGGTGGATTTGAGAGAAGGAGGAGCTTGGGGGGGCCCCGAAACAGCAGCACCCCAGGTGATGTGACCAATGATGGTTTATAGTTACATGAGGATGATTTATAGTCACCAAATTCAGGGTTACCAGACTGGTGATCTCAGAGTCGTGCTGCTGACATACACATTGTCCAGCCCAAGCAGTAGTACCCCTGGGCATTGCTCTTCCCTCTGGGTAGAGTCTGATGTCACCAAGTAGCAGCACCCAGGCTGGAAGTTGGTAGAAGAGGAGGAATAGGATGCAGAGGGTGTTGTGATGCTTGAGAAATGCCAGCATCCTGACAAGAGGCCTCGGGTGGCCCTTGTGGGCCCCAGGGAACTTGTGGTCAAGTAAGTCTGCTGGGGCTCCTAGGTGACGTAAACAGGGAACAGGAAGTCCTGGAGAAGTAAAAGCCAGAAGACACAGTCTGGAGCAGAGAGCCCCTGGAGGAGTAATAAGTCCAGTGTCCCAGAGTCAGACTTTAGGCCTATGCTGTCTTGAATCCATCCTGTGTGCCTTTCCCCTTAAAGCCCCTGTATAGTACCCACCCAGTTCCTTTACTTGCCCACTTCTTTCAGGGACTGCAAAATGCCGGTCAGGAAGCTAAATCCCCCGCTGTCCTGCAAGCATGGGCCCATATCCCAGCTCCGCTGACCTGTACCCTTTCCTCTGAAATGGTCTTTTCACATCCTCTAAAGAGATCTCCCCAGAAAGATGGAATTGAAGCTTTGATGTTCATGTCTCATCTGTCCCCTGACCCATGTGACAAGACTGCCATTGTATAAACTTCACCTCAATTCCAACCCTGACAAACAGGAGGCCCAGAGCAGTGCAGCAGGGAGTGCACGTGGGGGGATGTTCAGACATGCTCTAGAGATTCAATGCTGTATATAACTGCCCTAGTTCATTCCAATGGAAATAAATCACATGTCCTTGTAAACAGAAACATAACCAAAAACACCACCAAAATTAACTCGGGCAGCATATGTTTAATCCTAGCAGGTAGGAGGCAGAGATAAGAGGAGCTCTGTGAGATCAAGGCCAACTTGGTCTACCTAGTGAGTTCCAGACCAGCTCTGGATACAGGGTGATTGTGTCTCAAAACAGACCAAAACAAACAAACAAAAAGCCACCTCCAATAAAAAACGAAAACAATAAAACCAAACAGCAAAACCCACCCAGGTCATCCTGACTAGGGATGGCACCGCCCATGGTGGATTGTTCCCTACTGCATCACTTAGCAACTATGAAAAGGCCTTACAGACAGGGCCACAAGTCAGTCTAGGGTAGGAAATTCCTCAATTGAGGCTCTCTCTTCCCAGGCAACTCTGGGTTGTGTCAGGTTGACAGCTGAAGCAAACTCTGAGACAATTATTTAGGAAACAATATTAGGTATAAATGAGTGAAATGAACCTTGACCATTCTCTAAAGATACTAGAAAATCACAATTAATCACTGAATCCGGAGCCTCATTTCTATGTGAAATGCAAATAAAATAAAGAGCTAATACTATTTTGCTTTTTTATGGTAAGAGATGGGAACTGAGAATATTGTCATGCATGGCTAGTGACATTAAAAACAGGTGTAAACAACAGAGGTCAACCATGGAATATTCAAAACATCTGATTAACTCACACGCACACACACACACACACACACACACACACACAGACAGGCACAACACACAGGATTCATGGATTCCAGAATCAAAATAAACAAAATAGCAACAGATAGCTCCAGGTCTTCTTTAATTACTGTATCCTCTGTTTTCTTACACTTTTCAAATCTCTGTTTATATGTAAACAACAACATTAAAATTTCTTTTGCCTGTATGATGTGTACATGTGTTTATGTTCAAATGTGCATGTACACATGTGTGAACAGATGAGTATGAACATGTGTACATTTGCATGTGGAGTTTCAATTGGGAGTCTTCCTCTATTGCTCTCTACCTTATTTATTGAGGCAGGGCATCTTAGATGAACCCAGAACTAGCAAATGTGGGCAAGTGCAAGCTGGCCACGGTTCCAGTGTTCCCTGTCTTTGCATTACAAGTGGGCCTCTAGGCCTACCTGGCACATCTATGTAGGTTTTCGGGATCCAAATTCCAGCCTTCCTGCTTGAGTGTCAAGTGCTTTATTCAGTGAGCCATCTCCCCAGCTCCTCCATCAACATTTTTAAAGTGACTTAATATTTTTTATTCTTAAACAGTTTAATGTATTATATACAATACATTGTGTTGCAAGCATTTCTGACATTTAATAGATCATTTGACTATTTAAAAATTTAGAGGAAACTTAATAATTTGTTCCCTCACCCATTATTTCCTGTTAACTGTCATTCTTTTCATATGAGAACACATGTTAAACGGCATAGACAACCGTGCTTTAGACAAGCATGTTAGGGTGCACTTGTCATTTGAACTTGGGAGGCTCCTGCAGGGGTTTTGCTGCAAGTTCCAGGGTAATTAGGCTCTAGGAGGAGGCCGTCGTGATAAAGAAAACAAACAAACAAACAAACAAACAACTGCATGAGTTACAAAATATTTGAGATGTATATATGTGTTCTGATTTGAACATTTGTCCCTCATAGGTTCATATGTTTGGATACTTGGTCTGTAGTTAGTGGCACTGTTTAAGAGATCATAGACCTGGGCGTGGTGGTACATGACTTTAATTCTAGCAATTGGGATATAAAGGCACGCCAGTCTCTGTGAGATCAAGACCAGCCTGATCTACACAGCCAATTACAGGCCAATGAGAACACAGAAACACCCTTCTCTCTCAAAAAAGAAACAGCAATAGAAACTAATACAGTATCATTTAATTTGTACCTGGTAAGAAAGAGATGCAGATTTAACAGTCATTTTCATCATTGAAATAGTCTGAATTATTTTATATAAATAAATGATTTAATTAACATTAAGAGAACCATAAATTGAGTGATTTTAAATATCATAAAAATGCTAAGATGTGAGTACTGAGGACACTATGGGAGCTATTTGACTTCCACACTGCTGGCTCACACCTTTGCCTCTAGCTTGTGACTCTGCTGTGGCCTTTCATCATGTTCCAATGTGAGATTTCTCTCTCTAAGAAGATAATATTGCAATCAATTAAAAATATTTTTGGCAACAGAAGTGCTGAGAATTGAACTAGGACATCATATATTCTATGTTTTTCTTAAGGAAAAATTAAAAGGAGGGATTTTAATGACAGAGGACTTGTTCCAAAGACCCATGTCTTTCTCACTCTGAACATACAGAGACCATTCTATAGAACTTCTTGAATAGCATTGTCCTTTACAGCAGACAGATTTTTTAAATCCCACGAAGTTTCAAACTACCTACGTATAAACTTAAAATGCTTCTTACCATCATTGCTGTGATGTGTTTTCCACTTGACATGAAAAGGTACATTCTAAAGCTTGCTTACAAAAGAAAAAGACCTATGCTTAGCATCAAAAGGTGACTTAAAAATTTGATCTTTCAGATAATCCAAAAGACAAACTGCAGTTCCATGAGGAATACTTCCCCAGGTATGTTTACTGACTGTCAGGATAAATGGTGTGTTTAAAGGAGAAGGTAATAGCAGGTGTGAGAATGGAAACTGTGAGCCAGCTTCTGTGACAGCAGACCAGCAGGGAGGCCCACAGGTAGTGGATGGCAGAGGAAATCACTTCATGTTCTAGAGGATGGGAAAGACTAGGATAAAGGAAAACCTTCTAATAAGTAGAGGGTTTCAAGAAAACACTGCATTCTCAGATCAACACGGGCTGCTGGGTTGATTCTGTTTGAGTTGGTGCTCCTGCTGCTGACATTCACGGGTGCTTCCTGAAGCACTCTGAACACAGGTACTCACTCTTTATCTTATTGCCTCGTTCATGGACGAGTCATACAGAGAGACTTCTAATTTTGATGATACTGTCATTTGCATTTTTACACTGATAGCAGGATATTAGTTTGTTTAATTCTTAATATTTCATTGTTAAATTTATTGTTCTTTATTTTAAGAACATGTGACTTGAAACTCAAGATGTTCTCCTATATTACATTCCCTGACTAGGTTGGGGGACTGGGTCAGAGGTGAACTGGAGAGAACATGGAGGCGGAATTAGTCAAGGCTGTTCAGGCTTTTGACTTCCTGAGCAAAAGTATCCGTAAGGATGAGAGCTGAATTGTCTAGGCAGGAGAAGGGATTCCGAAGATTTGTTTGAAGATAAAGAGGATAAGACAGAAAAAAAATGGAAGGACATTCTGACAGGGAATTTAAGTTTCTGTTATATAGACAATAGCACAACTTCTTTTCTACAACTCTAAAGAACGTAGAGTAAAATGTCTATATTTATTGTTACATTTTACAATTGGAATTGCCTTAGAGATGTATCTAACTAACAATTCCTGAATCAAGCTGGGAGCTGCGTAAAAGGAGTGGTCATCCATATGAATGTGGATAAAAATAAACAGTGTATAAGTAAAATATTTCCTAAGTAAGACTGAGTTAAAGTATAATCATGGATCACTACTACTAAATGTACCATTAGCTGATATTTACTGAATGTTTATTATGAGGTATTCATATGTTAGAATATTTTTACATTTTTCCTTTAATCCATGCAAATGTTTGTTGTGTTATTTGATTACAATTCTCCACAGTGAATCATATCACTCTCATTTTTGGTCCCTGTAAGCAATGACTTTAACTTTGGCTATGGAGTTTCTTAAAGAATGCACTCTCAGTATGAAGGAAAGAAATAGCCATACAGGCACTTAGATATTGGAGCTTGTCTTCTTGAAACACTTTTCCTATCAGAAATGAAGAAGTCTGCTTTAGTTTCCTTAAGGATGAAATATCTCAAGACAATACAGTAAGCCAGTGTTCCTGAGACGGTCCCCATTCAACCCAGAATTTGAAAGCCGTTGTATAATTTCAAGCACACTTAGAAGAATTTAATTTATGTAATTGTTAGAAAAATGAGCTATTATTGCTTTGAGAGACTAGGGTCTGAGGTGGTTGGTTACTTAGTAATAAACAACTGATAGAGAAATGTGTGCAGACAGAGTGCTCCATAACCAAAGCATCAACAGTGCATCATTGGATTTGGCGAGAGGCAGGAGTAAAGTCCTAGAAAGGAAAAAGACTATTCCTGGAGTTGGAAATAACAGTGACAGTGAGTGCACAGCTGCTGCAGGCTGAGAGATGATGGTGCATGCCGTCTCTGAGCGAAACAGGGGGCGAAGCCACGAGCAGCATGTGGAAGACAGGGATCTGGAAAAGCCAGCTTAACACTGTGTCAAAGATGCCACATGAAATGGTTGTTTTTTTCTTTTTTTTTCTCATCTGGTAAGACCTTAGATTGATAAGAGGAGGGCAGGGAAATCATCACTTCATTGTTCCTTTTTTTCAGATTACTTCCTTTCCTAGCTTTCTTTATGGCTCCCCGTGATAATGTAATCCTCCTCTCCTCCTGTTCCTTTGCTTCTTCTCTGTCTCTTCATATCTTTCTGCTTTCTCTTTCTAGGCATAGGCATGCACACAGCAGTACAGAACCATGTACACAATTATGCATACTGAAACCTTAATGTGTCTGTCAGAAAAAAAATAGACTTGTTGAGGAATTTGGAAGATAATTAGTGCTAATTGTGGCATGACATTACCTCTACAAGAAGTCTTGTGTGATGGCTAAACTGGGTTGTCAAATTGATTTACTAAGAATTTCCTTCATCAGATTTACCCATGGGCATGTCTATGACAGATATTCTTGATTCTTAATTAATGTCAAAGGGCCCAGCAAACTGTGAGAGGTACCATCCCTATGCAGGTGGGCCTAGACTGCATAGGAAAGGTACATGAATGTGTGTCTTGGAGGACTATAAATTGTAAGCTGACATAAACTCTTTCATTCCCTATGTTGATTTTCATCATGGTGTTTACCACAGCAACAGACTAGAATATTCTGGGTGGTTAGATTCTTATTTTATTTAATTTTATTTTTTAGTGTGTGTGTGTTTGCATGTGTGTATATATGAAGATATGTGCATGTACATGTGTGCTTAGAACGTGTACAATTGCATGTTTGCATGTGAAGCCTAGAAGGTAGCTTAGGTGTCACCTCAGGAAAATTACATATTTTGTTTTCTGAAGTTTTGAGCTTCCTCTAGGGCCCTCTGGTAACTGCACGTCAGGTTGGCTTTGTTTTGGCCAGGGGTGTCCAGCACCTGCAATAATCCCAGAATATTAGAGGCTAAGGCAGAAAGATTGTGAGTGCACATCCAGCTTTGGATAGACAGAGGATCCAATGCAAATCTGGACTATATAATTAGACTATTTTGCGAAAAATAAAAACAATGCCAATTGACTACTAGATGATCTAACCCTACAGATAAATGTTGTTATTTCACTCATGTATAGAGGAAGAAATGGACTTAAAAAGAAAGTCTCTCTCAAGATTATGCAAAGTAATTTCCATTATGCCTATGTTTATAGATCTTGAATTACAGGATCTACAGATACAAAAGTAGACATTTCTCTTTAAAAATATTTTATTTATTACTTTTATGTGTATGAGTGTATTGCCTGCCTTTATAATGTGCACCTGTGTCATGCAATGCCCACAGAGATCAGAAGAGGGCACCAGATTCTCTGGGAACCTGATTATGGATGTTTATGGATGTTTGTTAGCTGCCATGTGGGTGCTGGAACTCGAACTCAGGTCTTCTGCAAGTTCAGTTAGTGCTCTTTACCAGTGAGCCATCTCTCCAGCCCACCAAGTGGGTATTATTTACAGTGTTATTATGAAACTATTATATGTAACAAGCACTATTCATAAATCTAAAAGATTATTTGGTGATAAAACTCTAACAAAATGTGAGTATAAACCTTCCTTCATGACTCCTTTCTCTAGGGTTCTTACCCTCAGAACTTATAGATATTTCAGGAGGTAGATATGTTTATTACGTTTTGAACATAACCACATATATATGTATCAACATCACACGTTAAGCTATAGTTAATTAAATAAACCAAATATATTATATTAATTAAAATTAAATTAATTTTGCATTAATTAAGAAACTAATCCAGGTTTTCTAACGAGAGGGCATTGAGTAAAGGCACTTGCTGCCAAGCCTGATGATCTATGTTCAATTCCCAAGTCACACAAGATGGAAGGAAATATCTGAATCTCAGATGTTGTACTCTGAGTTCCACACTTCCACATAATAAAAATTCAGCAAACAAACAAAACTGGCAACTCCATGAAAGAAGAAAATATTTCCAGGTCCCCTCATGCATAAATAGCATTCTGTGTCATAATCTCTATTCCACTTAGTTATGACTTCCTTAGATATTTATGCAAAGAGTCATATAATGTTTATACTAGCAGGCTTATTATTTTGATGTACCTATGGTCATTTAAAAACAAAATTGATTTAGCACAGTTTTAGATACTGAAAGCTATGACACTGAAATGTTCTTAACTCTCTAAAAATTGGTAGATGGCATCATTAAGAAAGTATTAATGAGGGTAAAGGGAAGAAGGAGCTCAAGAGAAGGGAGACTATAGGAGACAGGTATTATCAAGGGTGAAATGGGGAAAATGAGGGCACTGTAACTGGGGAGGGAGGAGAACGGGTTAGACAGGGAGTGAAAGAAGAGATAAGTAATGCTTAGCTGGTGTGAAAAACCAGAGGGAAATGTATTATTAGTTCAAAAGCCTACTGAAAAATTACGTATACAATATCTCTTCGTGTATCGTGTGTATAGCTGAAGGCTATATAGCAAGAAACAGTGTCAGACACACAAAATCTCCCTTCAAGTTGTTGGCTACGGTAGTTCAAGAAGCTCCCAAAATTGCACAGGCTATTGTCTCAGCCCTTGATTGCCTCCCAGAACTGGAAGGTAAGACCCTATTGCTGAAAACAGCACATAATTCAGACACAGGACTTGGAGCAATGGGGCTGGAACTGACCTGTAAGCCTTCTCCCTGAAAGCTAGCTCTATAGTTTTGGAGGACACTATGCAAGCCACTAAGGGAGAACATCAATCAGTATTCTGATCCCAGCTTTAAGCCCTAATAACCACAACAATAACCCATCAAAGTATATTGGGGCAGTAGTGGCACTTTTACCTTGGCAGTAATCAACAACTACCTAATTGGACATAAAGCCCACTCAATGGGAGTGAACTCATCGTGATACTGTAAACATAACTAAATACACATGGTTGGAGAGGTCGCAGATCTTAGAGAAAACCTCAAGGACGTCACATCCCTAGATATATATAATATCTTTGTATATGCTAACTATGGATTCTTATATTTACAGACAAGTATGACTGTCATCACACATTAAAGAATCATGAATCATCTTTTGTAGCAGACAGAAACTATTACAGAGTTCCACAACTGGACACACAGAGTGTAAGTGTCTGTGAAATGTCCAACCCTAAGTTAAACATCTATAATTGAACCTTTACACCTAAGGCTAATGGACCATAATGGAAAGAGGCATAGAGAGAATATTAGTACATCTCTCAACTCTCATCAACAAAACTCCCTCATGCAACAAAAGGCAATGTGCACAGATGTCCACAAATGGCCAAAGCATAAAAAGTAAGAGTCTTTGGAGATTGAGTCTTTGGACAGGATTCCTATATTAAACTCCACCCCCACGCAGGTGGGCTCATGAGCCATTGCAGAAGATGGGGCAGAAAGATTTTAAGAGTCAAGGGAGATGATGCATGATCATAAGGAAATAGAGTCTTATAATATCCTGAAAGCTTACTCATATGAATCTACAGCAATGGTGTCAGCATGCTCAAGACCCATGCAAACTCAAGCGGACTAACCCCAGCATAGAATTGAGAAAATGGGCAGCAAGCCCCAACCTTAGCCAAAGAACTATTGTCAGCTGATTACTGCTGGGTGAGGGTGAGCTGATCTTTGAGGGAGTGACTCTAGACAGGCTGACTAGACACCAATGGATGAACTTTCACTAGGGACATCTGGGTACACAAACTTGACTCAGTTGAACTTACTATAAATGACAGAATGCATGAAATCTGGTGGGAGAGGTTTTAGAAGAGTGTGGATGGGGGAGAGGATATAAACACGATTAAGATATTTATATGAAATACACAAAAAATCAGTTAAAAGAAAGCATATGAGAGAGAAAGAGAGAGAGAGACTGACTTGATTTGAGACAGGAAAGTAGAAGAGTGAGGTGCCCAAGTTGTTCTGATTAAAATAACTCATGAAAACGAGTTCCAGAAATATTTCCTAAATTAATTCCTAAGGAATTCTCCAAATAGCCTAAGGCTCTCCCAGTAAGCCCTATTGGGCCCTGCACCTCTGAGCATCATCACACTGGGGATAATGTCTCTAACACTTAGACACATGAAAGATGAAACATCCAGACAGAGCAGTGTATGTGTTCAGAGACTTTGTTTCGATATAGTTTTGGATATTTCATGATGTGTCACAAACATGTTTGAAGTTTCTTCACTTTCATTGTATTACATTTGATGAACATATAAAGAAATTATATAACCTGTATTATGTTGCTCAAGGCTTGGATTGTTTTAATTTGAATTGAAAACAGTGCTAATGCATTCAACTAATCATATTTTATCCACATAGTTTGGTCTCACATTTGTTTATGTTTTCTCTTCATTTTAAATAATGATATCTGTATATATTTAGGAAAGATATTGTTGGTACAGAAAATGTGTAAAATGACCATTGTTATTAGATTTAACAAAAAGTTTACAATGTAGTTATATCAAACTGCATACAAATGAGAAGAGTTTGAGTTGCTGAAAACCGGATATCTTTTATAAACTCTAAGATTGATCCTTGATTCTTTTTAGCCACAGACATTTTACTTACCTTGTATCCTAAACTAGAAACAATGATGTTCAATAAAGATGGGCTTATAAAATCTTACTGACTTTCAAAAATATCCAGTGAGGTTGTATTTAGTTTACAAATACTTGACTGCTTATTAATTTTAAATATTTTATTTAAGTGATGCAAATGCAATTATTTATTCAAAACAATAAGAAATCGACTATACTAATACTACTTATTTCTTCTTATCTCTAGATAAAGATCCTTTATCTAGATCTTGAGCACTCACCAAATAAGTAAGACTCATTTTTAGTGTTATACTAAAAGCCCCCAAAGCAGAGCAGAAAACAATACATATTCATAAACAAACAAAATTAGAAGTCAGTGTTCTGAAAAAAGAGTGCTTGAAAAACACCATGATTTTAAGCTTTACAGAACATATCATTGTACTCAGTGTAGGAGGTGAAGACAAGAGGCAATTTATTCTGCAGCTGGTTTCGAAATAAACACAGCAAAGAAAGATAAGGAGTGAAAGAGGGATAAATCCTCTGGTAGCAAAGTTGATGGACAGACAGGCTGCCATTAACAATGCTGTTGCCTTTGTAAGTACAGAGTGATGTGGAGATACCCTGGCATTTATACCGTAGACATGGTCCTTAAAGACTTTACACCTCCAATTCCTTAGAATTATCAGCTATCTCCAGCCTGTCAGTCATTCGAGCAATCTTAGATTTTTAGCTTGCAGGCCAGGAAGATTATTGACAAAGCAATCGAGGGTGATATAACACACCCTGACAAACAACAGAAAGGGGATTGTGTTTCCCACTTTCACTGCACCGGTTCAGCTAAATTAATTCCTAATGCTGAACATAAACTTCCTCTTGATAACCATTCACTCCCTACCAATGTTGTTTTGCTACCCAACACTAGCTCTGGTGAAGGTGTAACAGAACCTTCATGGAGGTAATTTAATCTGGTGGGGACTAATAGAAGCCAAGAACGTACCTGTCTCTACAGCAGGGGCGCTAATGAGGGCATCTGTAAATAAAAACTTCAGGGTAGAACAGAGCTAGAGCTCTGACTGAAAAGTAGGAGCTTTCTAAATCAGGTCTGCCATTCTGTCCTTAATTCACCCTGCATCTATAGAAATTGAAACACACACACACACACACACACACACACACACACACACACTTATAGATTAGATTTCAAGGATAAAACTCTAAGTAACAAAATACAACCACAAACAAGTAACTAGTAAAAAAGAAAATATTTTAAAAATTTATCTGAAGGTTTTTCTTAGACAAAATACATTTTAACCTACAGCAAAGTTTAGCATATGAGTATAAATTCTTAAAATAGGAGACTAGAAAGTTTGAAGAGGGAAAAATCTATATTTTGAAGACCAAATATACACCCTTAATTGTATTTGTTGTTTTGGGTATTAGTAACATTTAGGGCTAATTTTTCAGCCTCTGTCAATTTTAAAGCATATATTTTACATTAAATCACTAACTGAATATAAATACCATGTGTAAATTGTTATGTTGAACTCATTTCTCTTGTCTCATAGTTTGCATTTTTAAAGCTAATTTTCATAGCATTAGACTAAAATTCCCATGTTTTTCATGGAGAATTCTAATGCTGTCATACTATATGAAAATATGTCTTTCAAAAGCTTTTGAAATATCTTTAGATGTACATTTATTTACAGAATTGCCTGAATTTCATAAAGTTAACATGAACATTGGTTTGCTTCAAATCTAAAACTTAAGCATAACTTATAAGTGGTTAATTTTATAAAATACATGAATATATTTGATTAAAATTCACATTTTATAGAGTCTCAACACAATAAATAATTAAATTTCATAATCAACTAAAATAAAGTTATTAAAATTTGAAAATCAATTAAATCAAGTGACTTGCTAAAACTTCACCACTTTGGATTCAGCTCAATTTCCTTTCATTTTTGGCAGCACCAACAATACTTTGCTTTCTGTATTGATTTAGATATCATTCTTTTCTTTCTTTTAAAATCCACCTTTAGTAAAGCCCTCAAACCTATACTACCCTCACACACATTCAATCACTTTTAACATTGTGACCTCCCTGCTCTTTCTGTAAGTGCCCAGTAGATTGCTGCTCTGAGGCTTTTATTTCTTCTCTTGTGCTCCCCACATCTTCGCATGATTAAGCCCTTCATAAAAAGAACCTGAAACGTCCCCTTTGCTAAGACTTCTGTAGTAGCATCCCAAGATACCATCTTTCATTTGTCTTCTTTCCCATTTTCCTTCGTTATAGACTTAATGCATGTATCATTATTCAAATGTATCCAAATTATTAACCTGTTCATTTGTACATGTATTTCTCCCACTAGAATATACAGCTCATGTTGATTGAATCTTTGTCCTGCCTGACGTATGTCTATCACTCATGAGTGTCAGCAAAATATTGGTGCAACATGAAAGCATTGATTCTAGCAATGCCAGGTAGAATACATAAGAGATAAATAGTAATGAGTGTAATTGCATATTCAAAGTTATTTATAAGATTAACTACTAAGAGCAAGCAAAAATGTCTAAATAAGTATTTATCTTCAAAATTCCTTAGAAAATTAGGTAAAGGAATATATTAGAGTTACATAAAAATATGCTAAATTTCCTGTGAACATAAGTTGAAACACTAAGAGACATCTATATAAAAACATCTTCAGACAGAAAGAGATAACAACAGTGGCTTGGAATTAGGGGCAATATTATTTGCCTCTAGAGAATAATTGATGTTAAATGAAGATAAATTTTATTGTTGCAGCTGGTCATTACTACTGGCATTGATAAAGTCTAAACATACTGCTAAATATAAGCTATCAACTTACATCAGTGGGGGAGAATAGCCTCTGCAAGAAAGAATTGTCTCGATGCTAATTGTTATTAGTGTTGATATAATAAAAAAAACTGGATCAGAACCACAAATAGTTTTGAGATGTCTGTAAGGACATAGGATGAGATTAGGTAAGTTCTCCAAAGTGACTGCTATAGATAACAATACTTACTGACAACTATATGACACTGCATACTAGGCCTAGTTCTGAGCATTGTTCACCTAATATCTCAACCCATTCAACCACCCAGTGACATAATATGTATTATTATCACAGTTCTATAGGTAGAGAGATTAAATCACAGACTGTATTTTTTTTTCAGTGGACAGTCTGTACATTTTTTGTTGTTGTTACAGATTTAGTCTAAGCTAACACATTGTGTGTTGTCCTGGTTCCTCAGGCTCTTTGGTTATTAAAGTCTGTCTTTCTATTGTTATCCTTGACACCAATAAGAAGTATTATTAGGTGTCCTCTGGGATTGATCTAGGTTTCTCTTATATGTAATTGTATTCTTGGCATGATGTAGAGTTACAAAATTTGGAAAGAAAGTCAAGTTTATGGAGCCCTCTTCTAATTGCTGGATAAAATTGAGACCCACAGAACACTTCTGAATATAAACCTTCATAGCCTGATGAAGATGGTGTTTATCAGGTTTCTCCATTGTAAAGGAACATTTTTTCTCTTTTCTTTTCATATTATTTGGAAATGAATCATAGTAAGATGAGGGGATAACTCATACTTCCTAGAAGGTGCACGATGATGTGTGCTTCATTCTTTTACAATTCTCTTCCAGGAAGTAAGCTATGAGTGTGATGAATACCTCTTAAATGTATGGATGACCCCTTATTATGCTTCCCCGGCACCAGCAAATACTTGGAATGCATTACACTTTTGATAACTGCCTACTATTTAAATAAAATGTTTTATATATAAGCAAAAGAATCACATCACATGCTTTTTCATTTATAAAAGCCTAAATCTCTAACATGGTAAATATAAAAGTTTCATTATGCATCAGAAAATTTGGCAGTTGATACTGAAAATATCAAAAGGATGACTAGACTAACTCTACAAATTCTTAAAAGCTAGCTAATATACTAGATTATGTTATTTGAATTTGTTGTTTTATGAACCCTATAACAAGACAAGGAATTAAAAGTGTGTTACATTAGCAACTAAAAATCTAAAATCATGCCAATTTATTTAATATAAAATGTTGATATTAATCTAACCAAAATAATTATCTTTCATTGTGTCTCTTTCATAACTAATTGTAAATCTCTGTCTAGAGGCATATATTTATATACCTTTTTTGAATTGTTTACTCCCAGTGATTCACTCATAAATATTAAGATAATTTTGTTTTCAGAATAACTCAAAAATTTAAAACATTTATATTTGTCTTAATTAGTATTTTTACATATTGTTTATATTTTATAAAATAAAAGAGTGCTTTTCTATCTATACACACTGACATGATTCTTTATCCATTTACATGATCTAGGCAGGATATGTACAAATGTACACATATAAACATTTGTGCATATAAAAGTAAGAAATAAGATGCTTATATATTATGGTAAGATAAAGAAAACCTCTGTGTAGCACAAGATTAATCTGGGAGAACATTTTTCTATCTTTTCTAACCTCTGAGTAATTTTCTAGTGTGATCAGGAACAATGGAAAATGCTATAAATCCCTTCAAAGCAATACATTCCTAAATTGATCACCTAGGCTCACAGAAAAGGCAACTGGCTGCAACCATGATAATTTGTATGTTTAATTATTTATAAGGTTCCAACAGTTGAGTTTCTAAAATCTTTCCACTGAAATTTCTCTGTATAAATCTCTGTGATACACTATGACGCACTTCATCTTCACTTCCAGCCATGCTGCACAAACCCTTTCATTAGTATCAGCCTTCACTTAAGGGGATTGCTTTAACAAAGGGATCTAGCACATCATAATGACTTTTAGTGGTAAGAGAGGGTGGTAGCAAAACAATAAATACCCCATCTTATTAAGATACGTCAGTTATGGCAGTGCTGAGCTGTTTTATATTTGGTTTCCCCACAACACATTTCAGTTCAGGCAGAAACCCAGGGATGCACTCCAGAGAAACACATAATGAGGTCAGATGGAAAATCTTGTCTTGTTTCAGATATGAATTCAATCCATCCTTTCTTTCGTGTGAGACAATATTCGCAGAAGGAACTGCTACTGACATGTTTTAACATCACTGACACTGAAAATTCTTTCTCTTTTAGTGCTTTAGCTAGTGATTCCAGCCTTAACCTGAAAAAAAAAAAACAAAAAAAAACAACAACTATACAGAATGATATTATTAGACATGGGCACATGTTACAAAAAACCTTATTTTGCCTACTTGTTCACTTTTTCCTATAACTATGACACAATCAAATGATTTTTGCTTTATAAAATATGAATAATATAAATCACTGCTAGCTCATATCCTTTTTTGTTATTATTGCTGTATGGTGTCGTTCAGAACCTAGAGTCATGTAAACTGGCCAGGAGAAGCAGAAGATATAAAGGAATTGAAGAGGGAGGGAGTGAACAATAAAATAATAGTGGTTTTATATTTTAAAACCACAACCTTGGCATTTAGCTGTCATGAGATCGTTCTTCATTTCAAACCAGTCTCGAGATCCTTGCTGTATGATTGTGTGAAGTCAGAGCAATGTGTCAAGACCTCCTTCCCTGGCCTTTCATGTAACTATTTGAAAAAAGATCTAAAGAAATAATTTATTATTATTTGAATTTAAATAACTCCTGTTTAAATCATAATTCATGTTTTGTAATATTAAATGTATTTTTACTCATAATAATAAGGAAAATCTCATCCCAATAATTGAACTGCCCATAAGAAAACAGAGAAGACACCCGATGCCAATGTGACTTTTGTCGGAAATGACAGAAGATTTATGTAAATATGCTATAAAAGATTAAAATATTAATGTTCTTTTGAATATACATTCCATTCTTAGAACAGATCTGTGTATGAAATTTCAGTCCTGAATTTTTTTAAAGTACCTAATCATAGATTTCCCTTATGGTATTCCTACCTCATTTAGCATTTTTGTGTTTTTCTTACTTTGTGAGGAACTGTTCACAGAGATGGAATAAAAATAAACAAAGGCTGACAAATCAGCATGGCTCCTGTATTCATCTATCCGGTCTAGAGTCCTGAGTTAGCCTTCAACAGGCCACTGCACCTATCTAACCCGAGGGAGTCAGTCTCTGCCCCATGGAAACAGCTTCTTCACTTTTAAAAAGAGGGCAAAACTACATGTCTTTAGTCACTTTTCTGTTGATATTACAAAATATCTAATAATGGTAGCTTTTAAAACATGGAAGTTTCATTTATTTAGTGTTGTTTGTAGGCTGAAAAATTCAAGAACATGGCACTAGTAACTGGTCGGATTCTGGTGAGGACCTGCTTGCTGCACCTAGCAAGGCAGAGGTACCACTGGCTAAAAGAGCTTGCTCAAACTCAGATCTCTCACTTTTCATAGTGAAGTCACCAACGCCATTTGGAGGCCCTACTTTCCAGACCTCTAGTCGCGATTCTCTCCGAATGGCAGACCTCATTACGCCACTAACATGAGTTATGGATTCCATTTCAAATGTATCAAATTTTTAGGACACCTTGAAAATACTGGACTTCCCTCCCCTCCCCGAATTAATACTAGTTTTCATTTTTAAAATGAAAATATTATTAAATGACGAGGTTATTTTGTGAATGAAAATTTAAAGCAAAAATCAATTTTCCCCACTCAAATAATTCTACATGTGGCGGAATCTTTCTGCATCGTTTAAGCAGGGATTGAGCTTTCTAAGACAGGAGATGATCTGTCTTTTGAAGGCTACACCTTACCTTCCATAAAATTGCAAATGAAGGAAAGTTTCTGTGGGTTCTTCTTTTGCAAATCTGAATATAATGTTGCAGATATTAGCATTACCTGAGGTTCATAAGGACTTTCTGATGAGATGATTTAGTCCTTGAGACTATTTAGCAACAGTTTTTGAATCTTTCTACCTTGGTGTAAAGCCAGATTCAGTATGAAAATATAGTTAGTAAGGTCAAAGAATGGGAAAGTCAAATGCTTTCCAGTAAGAAATTTAGTTTTCAATATATATTCATTAATTCTTAATGAAGTGTTTTCACTAGAGCAAAAGTTTTCATTTGATAGGTGTTTAGTAAAGATGGAATGAATAAATAATATGTAATATCAACAGCATATATTAATAATTGGAAATACAACAAATATGGAAACACATTATTTCAGAAAATTGAGCTATGTCACAAAATTTTAATCTAAAAATTTAGTCAGATTTTTAGATATGTTAATATTTTGTTCCATTTTTTTGTCATTAGTATCACAATAAAAGAATAACAGAGTGCCCACATTATAGTTTACAAAATAACAAAATACAATTTTGTTTTAAGTTAGAAATGCACCCATTTTGAATAAGAATTCAAGTAATTCAAAAAGTCATAAAGCAAAATATTCAATTCTAGTTGACATCCCAAATACCCTAGCCCTTAAGTTTTTTCTATGCATTAGGAATTATTTCAGCACTGTGGTTATATCTAAATGATAGAGTACTCACAAAGCATGCATACGTCCTTGGGTTTAATTTCTAGCACTGCCAAAATTATTTTATTATTTGAAATCATAATTTCTATGTATGAAATTATATTGTTTAAAAAATTTTATTGTGATAAAGTAATACACTCAAACTACTTCAGTATTTTAACAGTTTTAAGCATACAGTTCATTGGTATTAAGTACATTTACAGTATACAAAAGTTGACACTACTTACCTTCAAACTTGCATCCCCCCAAACAGAAATTCAGTACTCGATAGGTAGTTATTTTCTGTTCTTTTCTACCTCAGCAGTTGGTAAAATTTCATATATTTTTTTTTCTGTCTTCAAATTTACCAACTTGTATTTTGATACTGTTCAAATAATGGAACCATACAATATTTGCCTTTCATCTGTAGCTTGTTTCACCAGCATAGTGTTTCCAATGCTTATTTGTGTTACATTATGGAAGGTTCATTATGCTTCATGGCCATATACATATTCAATTTTATATATATGCTATATTTATCAATATTAATATCTGTTGATGAACAATTAGGTTGCTTTTGCCTTTGTATCTAGAAATAAACATTGGTAATTACATTTAATGTTTTGAAGAATTATCACTTCTTCCACACAAGAATATATCACATGCTAATCACAGGCTAATTTCCCCATGTCACCAGGATTTATAGTCTTCTGTTTTCATTATTGCTTTGTTTTGTTTTGTGTTTTTGAGATAAAGATTCCCTGTAGCCCCAGGTGCCCTGGAACTCACTATGTAGACCAGAATGCCTCATTCTCACAGAGTTTCACCTGTCTCTGACTCCAGAGTATTGAGATTAAAGATATGTGCCACCACGCTTGGCCTGTTGTTTTAATATTCTTATAGTTTTCCATTTTCATAGATTATGTTCAATGTTGATTTGCATTTCCTTGATGAGAAGTATTGACTATTTTTAATATGCTCACTTGGTGAATATTTTGGAGAAATGTCTGTTTATTTTCTTCTCTGTTTTTAAAGTGTTTTGTTTGCTTAATTTTAGTATTCTTAAATTTATTCTTTGAAAGTTTCAGACATGTATACAATGTATTCTAACATCTCCATTCCCTTCCTCCCCACCTCCTAACCCTATAACATCTCATTCCCAACTTCACAACTTCTTTTTGTCCTATTTTATAATTCACTGACTCAAATTATTGCTGCCTGCATGCAAATAGGTAGAAGTGTCATCCACTGGGGCATGTGTAACTTGCCAGAGACCACATCCCTAAAGATTACTCCTCTTCCCTGAGAGCATCCTTCAACTACCAGTAGTTTTTAGGTAGGGGTAGGGTTTCTTGATCCCCTATCCCATTCATGCTGGAGTGTTTACTGGCTTGATCTTTTGCACATCTTGTATAAGTAACCAAAGCTGCTATAGATCATGAATGAAATGACCATGTCATGTTAGAAAACACTATTTTGCAGGAGTCCTTCTTAACTTCTATCTCTTATAGTTTCTTGTCAACTTTCACAATCTTCTCTGAGCTTTGAGGGTAGAGCTGTAATATAGATGTCTTTTTTAGCAATAAGCACTCCACAGTCACTTATTTTCTTCACTTTGATCATTTGTGATCCTTTGTATTAGCAAAAAGAAGCTTCTCTGATGAATGGTTGAGAGTTGAATTAATCAATGAGCATAAAAATAAATATTTAGAAGACAGTTTAATACTATGTATATTAATCAAAATAATAGCATTAGGTCTCCTAAATGAATAATGACCTCTCCAGTATTGGGTTCTTGACTGGGTTTACGTATTAAATTTGAGCTCCATCCTTCAGAGCGGGCCTTAAATTCAATGAGAAAGCTGTTGCCACCTATAACATTCATGCCTGAAGTCTACACACAGGCATATCTTGCCAAGTTGGTCATTATTGTAGCCATAAGGTTAACAGATGACTTACGACTTTTCTCCCTCCACAGCTGATATTATGAAATCAGTCATTAGAGAGGAATCTTCCAGCTCAGTATTGGCTTGATTTCCACAGTGTTAACTGTCCGTTTCCCACACCCTCCTCTGCTGTACCCTTCCAAAGCCTTTCCCATTTAAATCTCCCCTCCACATTAGTTCCTTCTCTCCCTTTTTGTTTAATTATTCATTTTCTTGCCTAATTGTTCTGGCTGATTTGCAGTATTGTGCTGAACAGAAGTAGTAATTAGATATGTATCATCGTGTTTTACAATACGGAAAAGTGGTGATGGAGCTGGGCGTCCTGTTTCTGTTCCTGCATATATTGGAGAATTCAGTGTTTCATTGTTGAGTATAATGCTAACTTTGGATAGTTCATGTGTTTTATAATTGTGAAGAAATTATGCTTCTATTGATAATTCCATGAGAATGAAGTATTAGTGTGAAAAGTGTTGAATTTTATCATATGCTTATTTCTGTATCTGTGAGGAAGATACCCCTCCCTTTAAAACATTTTATATATTGTTTATTTAGTCATTTGTGTGTGTATGTGTTGTGTTGTGTGTGCATGCGTGTGTGTGTGTGTGTGTGTTTGTAAATGCAGGTGTAAATGTGCCTCGGTACACTTGTGGAGATCAGAGAACAATTTGTAAGTTATTTCTATTCTTCCTCCACCTGGGTTTAGGACTCAAACTGAGCCTGGATGGGCCTCTACCACTGAGCCATTTCACCCACCATTTTTCTTTTATACTTTTTATTTAAGAATTTCCAACAGTGACATTTTTTATAACAGAATATCCAATCACAGAACACAGAACTACAGCAAACATTAACAATATCAATTTTTTTTTTCTAAATAAGTCAAAGTGAAACATATATTCAGTGTCCAGTAATGTCCAATATCCAATGTGTGGTCAATGGAATAAAAAAGGAAGTCCAATTCACCCAGTTACTACCCCAAAGGAATAACATTTATTGGACTCTTATGAATTACTTTTTAAAAGCAGTGTATTGCATTGATTTCTTTATGTTGATTCACATTTTCTGGTATAAATCCTGCGTGCCCATGCTGTGATATTTTAATATACTGCTAAAGTTGCATTATTCATATTTTGTTGTGAATTTTTGCACTTACAGTCTTATTGGTTATTTCCACAAATTTGTCTTCAAACACTATTTTGCTTTGGAGTCAGGGAAATGCTAATTACATAGGATTAGACAGGAAATGTTTTCTTTTATACCCATTTATTGAAAAAGTTTTGAGATAGATGCATATTCTTTCAGTTTAATATATTTTAGAGAAGTCATCAGATATTTCTTCATTAGCTTTTAAAATTATTATTACTATATTATTATTGATTGTAATTATTACTCAATTACTGTTACATTCATTTTACTTGTGTAAATCTGTGGGGAATTTATAATTTTCTTATCTTTCTAGAAGTTTGATTCTTCATTTGATTATTCCATTTATTGCTCATAGTATTCTTTATCGTCTTTTCTAAATATGGTCAGCATTACCCTCTTTTTCATTTGATTTTAGTAACTTTTTTCTTCTTCATTTTATTCTTTGCCACTCTGGATAAATACTTTCAATTTTAAAAATATTTCCAAAAGGAGATCTATTCGGTTTGTTCTATTTTTTTATCATATGAAATATTTTGAATGAATTTGAAATTATTGAGACTTAAAAGGATTTAAAATACATTTATTTTAAAAAGTGTTCATGAAAATTTGACAAAGTAAATTTTCTTCTGCAAAATTCTTGTTTTGCACTGAGTGTACTTCGTCCAATATCAGGGTAAACTTTCTCTGTTTAGGTTGACAGTGTTTGCATGGAAATACCCCCATTCTGTTTCTTTCAAGATGAGTTGGTGGCAGATCTGAATTTAGTCTCTTGTAGATATATAGTAGGAATTAAAAAAAATGGATTCTAGCAATCTATTTTTTTAAACTGTATATTCTATATTTACTGCAATTTCTGTTGAGGAAAAATAATATCTCTTAAATTTTCCCTCGAATATTGTATATATGTTTCTTTCTCATTTTCATAAGCATTTCCTTACATTTTATTTAATTATTAATAGGACATTAGAACTACTGCAGTACAAACTTTAGTAAAAACATGAGCAAATACAAAAGGATAGATGTATTAAATTAAACAATTTTAATGAAAGGAAGCATAAGAATTTCCTTCATTGACTCTAAATGATCAAACTGAATGAATTAATTTAAATAATGAAGATACATTAAGTAAAAATTCATCCAAACAAATAGATTAGTATTTACAGGTTAAGATATATTTTGTAAAACATAAATCTACAGATTTGGTATAATGAATAGATTTTTAGTTTTCCATTACTATTATAAAAATTATCAGATTTAATAGCTCCAAACTATACAAATTAGGTTTTTCATGGTTCGGCAAGACATACAATCAGAAGACATCTCACTGCGCTAATGTCAAGAAATAAAGAGATGTTTTGCTTTTCTGTATCAAAGGAGTCCATTTTAAATCTTTTGTTTCTTTTTTTCTTTCTTTTTAAAAAACTTTGCTTGTGACAGCATTCACAAGACCTGAGCAAACTGTAGCTAGGACAAAATCCCAGCAGACAGGGGGTAGTGGACACATGTCTAAATACTAGCCAAGGAGCTATTGGCAATTGATAGCTGCTGGGGAAAGAAGATTCATTTTTCACTAAAGGGGTGATACTAGTTAGGTTGATCACAGTCCAGGGGATAGACCCACACTCAAGAGCATTTGTGAAACACAAATTAGCCTTGATAGCCTTAAGAATGATCATAGTGTGCATGAAGTTGTAGGGGGGGAAGCTGTTGTAGGGTCAAGGTAGAGGTGGGGGAGGAGTTCTATATATGATCAAATTACATTATATGACATTCTCAATGAATGAATAAAATATTTTAAAAAGAATTTTCCAGAAGTTTTTTAATATTCCTTCGTTCATGGCTAATTCCCTGCCTTCAAATTTAGCATGTGAGTTAACGGTTTCTCATGAGGTTGTTCTCAATCCTTTTACTGTCACTATATCTGCCTCTGACTACAGACAGGAACGTTTCTATGCTCTTAAGAAATCATGGTTTTTCATTGGATCTACTTATAGGATCCATAACCATAATGCCATCTCAGAGTCCACATCTCCAGCCACATAACTCCTTTGCTCTGCATAACATATTCTTAATTTCTATGGATTTGGACATGATAGTGATCAGGGCCATTACTATGTCCACAATAACCTTATTCTGAATATGAAAGGCTAACTCAAATATCATGGCATAAAATTTGAAAGAAAACAGATAAAAAAAAGATACAGTAGCCCAGTAGCAACCAACATAATTTTGGTGTAACAGCAACATCATTAGATAAAACATATTTTAATTATAATGCTTTATGTGGGAAAATAATCTATTATAGCAAATTAATTCAGGATACAGTTTAAGTGGAGGTCTGAGCTTCATCTTCCTATCTGCCTCATTAAGCCTGGGGCCTTCCTTCCTGATTTTATACGAATATAAAAGCATGATAACAAACCATTAGTGTCCATTTTCAGGTCCTTATGCTTTTAGGTATTATATTTCTGAGCAAATTAAAGATTTATAAAAATAGTTTTACTGCTTGGACTACAAATTTAGCCGAAGGCATGTGTATATTTTGTGATTATATTGCTTCCAAAACATTTTATGTGTCATTTTGCTACAATTTCAAAATCACTTATTGTACAGACCAGAGTTCCAATTGAAAATGGATTCAGGGTAAGCTCAGAAGGCAGTGTGGCACAAGGCACAAAGCATGACATTTGTTTCAGTAAATTAGTTTAATTCCTAAAGAGATCTTATGAACATTAGTTTTCTGGAAACTCTTTTTTTTAGTATGCTTAGCATTCATAATGTACATAAAACCATCATCAATATTGAATGTTAGAGGGAGGGACTGAAATGCTGATAAGGTATGGGCAAAATGCCCTCTATGTGGCTCTATGTGGTTCCTGATGTTTAAGAGCACACTCTCTGGAGTAAGACAGTCTGAATTGCAATCTTGACTCCTCTTCTTAAGAAATATGATCTTGAGTTAGTTACATAATCTTTCTTTACCTGAGTTTCCACACATAAAATGGAGATAATTATATATACCATTTATTTAAAAAGAACTACTTATATAAGAATTAAAATACAAATCTATATATTTGTGTATTTTTATCAAAATAACAGTAAAACAAGGCTTTGATTGTGTCTCAGTAGGAGAATACTTACCTGGATTGCACAAGACATAGGATGGAAACTAAGCATCACCCCAAAAATTAGATTTCAAAAACTGTCTTTTACAGATCAACATATACTCTTGCTTAGCACTATGCTGATTCACAAGCATAAATATATGATGCTTGTTTCATATAGTTTATTTTTTAAAATGGCTGATAAATCTAATGAAAATCAGAAACATTTATTTGGAATACACTTTTATTCACTTTCACACTATTTGGCACAGTCTAGAATAGATCCTGGAAATTTAAAGATAAGGTTAGAGCCACTTAATAGCCTGAGTTCAGGGAAGAGTACAAATAACGATAGATTACTATAATAAATCTGCAGTATATTTCCTTACTATTTTAATTGTTCTTAGGTACTACAACTATAATTATGAGATGTAGGAAAAGGGAGGCGTGGCAGACTCACATTATATTAAATAAGCCACGATATTTAAGATAATGGCTTGGAATTATGTGTCTAGGCAGCATTGTACCTCCCAGCTGTTTCCATGACACAAGAGGAAAACTGAGTTTCTTCTTACAGTTAACATATACTTGCGGGTGCATCATGCAACATTAAAGATTTTAATGCCAAATAACAGCAACAACAACAACAATAATAATAGATAACAAAGGATTTTTTTTAATTTGTGGAAGATTGATATAATGGCCAGAAAGTATTTATTTTCAGAGGCATATCAAATAACCATCAGAGGAAATATAAAAGAAGTATCAACTACTTAAAAATGATAGACAAAATGATATTTAACACTTTTGTCAAAGCTGAATGAACATTCATAACACCAAACAACCAGTCATCAGTTCTAAAAGTTCCTGGTGCTAGATACAAGAAGAGTCATTCATATATAATCCAATGTGTTTTACTAGATGAAATTCTATGCATTCATAAATAAAATTAGAATTTGAGTATTTTAATTAATGGTAGTATCACCATTCATAGAATCAATAAGTATATCAGTATGTTTGCTCGTAAGATCCTGGGAGATATTCTTCCTTATTATAGGTTCTAATTGGAAAGAACCTTAAGATTTAGTTGCCTAAAGCATAACGAAGAAGAGGAAGAGAAGAGCAATTATTCACTAGAATTTGAAGAAAAATCTTTTCTTTGTCATCTTAGATTTTTTCAAGTAGGGGAAATATAATCTTAAGAATAAAATAAAACTGGAGAACAATATACAATTAGGAAACCTGTGTGAAATGGAGAGATCAAGGTGATTCTCTCCTGGGGAGGTAAAGCCTATCTCTCCTTTTCCTGTGGAACCCACAGGGTTCCTCTCTCAAGGCCCAAATACCGTTACCTTTGCAAGCTCCTGTAGTTTACCAGAGAAAGTAAGCACCCTCATGGCCTTGTCAGTCCATTTCTATTCTTCCTTTAAATTCACTTATACATAATCTTTCTGGCTTCTCCTTTGTGTGTTCATGTGTATTTAAATATTTATACATGTGCACAAGCATGTATGGCAAATTTTGCATTTGAGACTATTTCTGCTATAATTACATAATAAAATAATCCTAAAGTTTAAAAATTGTTTTAGATATTTCATAGAATCCATGAAGTCAGAATCCTCAAGAATCAACTTGATGTTGTAAACATTTTAAGTTGAATACTTAGAATTCTCTCACATTGCCCCTCTTCTAACATTCTAAAATTATACCTTTATACATTATAGAAGAAACCATTTGACTATGATAAGTGCAAAAGAAATTAAAACTTCTAACTCTTCCTTTTTCTGTGAATTTGTGAATCAAAGTAAACATTTGAATGATAGAATGCAGACCCAAGACATAAAAGGAAATATTGATTTTAAAAATCCTAAGTTTATATAACATGCTCATTATTATTAGTATAATCAGAGAAGTTGGTTGTTTATTTTGTAAGTCTCATTTAAATTAACTATATTTTGTAAGGCTCATTTAAATTAACTACTTGTTCTGGACTATCATTGTTTATTAAAGTTTGAAGTTGTAGTAAGTCTTATGTTATTGCCAGGAACATTAAGTGAACTACACATTATCCATTCTTACAAGTAAAATTCTGTTAAGGGGAACACAGAATTAATCTATTATAATTTTCAAAATTGATAAAGTAGAGAAGATCCTTAATACTGCAGAGGATGAAGGTTAGAGTCAGGAAGCCTCTGAGCCACGATGACATCCAAACAACCTGAAGACGAAGACACATGAAAGTTGAAGCAGCAGACGGGAGTAGCGACAAAGAACGCAGTTCACATGGACAATGCATAAGATGCTCATATTTGAAAGACAGATATTGAGAAC